>JAJLTT010000009.1:0-478575 GCA_030568315.1 Myxozyma sirexii | reverse complement strand
TACAAAGTTCAATCTCACTTATATCATCTGATGTTGTCAAATGGTGTGATCTGATATCATCTGATGTTGTCAAATGGTGTGATCTGATGTCACCAGATGTTGTCATCTGATATGACATCATCAGATGGTGTGATCTGATATCATCTGATATGAAACCTTGGAACACTAATTTCAACAGGGCAGAGTGCTAATTACTGGACCAAAGCATCAGGTCCACACAATTTGCAAAGTTCCTAAATGTCGTTAAAAATACATCATCATCATCATCACCTAAAAGGCTGAAATCAGGAGTTGAAATAAATTGTTTTCATTTTGTGTCTTGTATTGTTTTATCTTCTTTGCTTTGTTATACTGAGTATGTTGATCTATGATGACTTTGTTGCGGCTTGAGGTCCTTCATGATGATATGTTAGTTGTTCATGAAGCAAAAGTGTGGAGCTGGAATAATTAACATCTATCATCAAAACTTGCAGTAATTAGAGTTCCGTATATTGCATAATATGCGAAGCTGATTATGAAATGAAATGCAAAGTTTGTTGTACAAAACGTTAATAGTTTGTTATGCGGGCTGCATATCAAGCCGAATCACAACGTGCATAAGTTTGTAGGGTTATAATTTGGTGTGGCAGAAATTTAAATGCATCTCATTATCATCAAAAATGCTGAGACAGTAGATTTTGCAGCATGAAGCAAAATTTTCTGCATGAAAGATGGAACTGTATGCCTTGATGTCAAACGAGGCTAAAATTTGTACTGGAGTCATAAAATAATGATTAGCTGATAACTCTATATAAGCAGATAAGTGTTCAGAATACTACCAATAACATGGAGTGCATGGCTATTACTGATTGCTGCGAAGTAAAAGTAAAGAGACCAACCAAGGCAAATGTATAATATTTTGTACAAACCTTTATAGACAAGAAAGTCCATGACTTCTCGAAGTTTTAGCATTAAAGGCACTGAACAGACAACGGTTAGCCGATTTCTATTGCAATTTTTATTTATTGCATGCAGTTATATCAGTCCCATGGCGACTATTTAAAATATGCATGGAAGCTTTAAATATCCTGATTTTGGTATAGTTATCATGTAAGGCCAACAAATGTGTGCCAAAACAAAAAGTGCATAGGAATAAAATTATATTACATGAAAAAGAGGTACATGTGTTAAATTTGCAACAGCTTTCCACCTTCCACTAAGGCTTGATAATCAATTTGACTCTCTATGTCCCCATGCTCTAGCCGCTTCCAAGATGATATAGAATTTGTATTTACATCGATCTCAAAAAATCGCATTCTTCGCACATAGCCACCATAGCCGCCATAACCACCAGCGCCGGCACCGCCACCATGGCAAAGCCAGATGGGGTGGGCACCTTCCCCCATGGGAGAATTTCGCGTCACGCCCTTTTGAGACTGTGCAGCGGTATCAGATGGCCCTGAGTCTGATTTCGTATCCCACAAATTTGAAGGCGAGTAGCTGCGATCATACATGCAGAAGTCGTTAACATGGTCATGACCAACGCTGACAACAGATACACCGAGTTCAGAAAGCAAAGATCGAGCACCAGTGTTATGAAGAGGGGCGGTTGAAGGCTCTCGATAACTTCCAATTAGCGAATTGGACGTATTACGGTATTCCGTGAGAGGGATATGGAAAAATGCCATAGACAAGTGTCTGTCCACATCTTGGGAGCGCAAGGGTGTCAGTTGCTGATAAGTTGCCTGTAAAAACTCAAGCTGAGATTCGTCAATCCAGTCATATCCCGGTTGCTTTTTGGGATTCGGTGAATATTTGTGAGTGTCGAGAAAGTACATAGTGAGAGCTGGTTGGTCTTTTTTGAACATGAAGACAGTCTGCTGATAATTTCCCACTCCTCTTGCAAATTCTGGGCCGGCTTGTGACAGACTAAACGGAAGCTGACTAGCAATATCCATAAGCTGCTCCCGGGAAAGATTTCCTTCATCATCATGATTTCCAAAAGTTAAGGCAAAAGGTATCTGCCGGAAAATAAAGGGAGACACGGCCTTAAGCAGTGCGGTCTGAGCATCCGGAGCAGCGTCGCCAAATATTTGATCTCCCGTCAAGACAGCAAAATCAGGCTTTTCGTCATCAAGTAATCGATTTACAAATGATAAGGTGCGAGGATCTGCTTCGCATCCTTCAGCAGTTTCTTCAGGAAATGGGTCCATGCACTTGCCAATTCCGGTCGATAAATGAAGATCTAAATATACGTAAGAACAACGAGCAATATAATGAAATAGAAGATAGCAATACCAGCAACTTGTATAATTTTAAATTTTCCTTCACTGTTGACTCTGAGTTTGATAGTGGGAGTTTCTTGCCTATCGCCTAACCTGATGGTTACACGAGGATGCATTTGGCTGCCGACAAGAAGCGAGCTATTTCGATCACCTTTAAGGGACCAGCCAAAACGAGGGTCAACAGCGTCAACTCCAAAAAGAACGTCGACATCTGATACAGCGAAATCGGTTGGCTTTCCCAGCTTCAACCAAAGATTATGCGACTTCAAGATCCAATCTCCTTTGTTGTCTACCGCCGTCTCTCCTTCGTCAATGTCAACTGATTTCGATCTCTCCACAGTAGACCGTACTACAGCATTATCTAAGGCTGGTACACGAGTATCGGGCCGCATATGCTGCGAGGCGGGAGTAATATGACTGGCGGGAATCGGTTCTGGCGACTCAGGTCCAATGTGTACATCGAGTACAACTAAATCTCTTGGATTAAGACTAGAGCGTGGAGCGTCGGCCACAAATATGTAAGCACGTCCTAGCCATGAGCCCCCCAAACGCAAATCCTTGGGTATCTTGCGATAGCCATTAAGAGTACATGAGCGAGAGAAGACACGGGGGCAAACACGGATGGCAATATCGCGAAATAATATATCTGGGGTGTCTGAGTCCGAAATAGTAAAAAAGGCCTCGTCAGTAGTAGGCGCCTTTATGGAGAGTATTAAAAGAAAAATCGCAGAGAAAATGATGACGACAACTAGGCGAGTACGCAGCAAATGGCGTACGAGCGCGAAAACGCGGCGGGCCATGCCGCGAAAGAGCGCCTTTGAGTTATAGTCTAGTGGAGGGGGGAACGAGCGGGGTGTTGAGGAAGAAGTTTCGGGGACCAGAGAAGAGCTGATGTCTCTTATATGCTGCAAGTGGTTGGAGGAAAGACGGCGGCGGGACTCCAGGACGAAGAAAGCAGAGAGGCGTGAGGATGAAGCGAGGTGGAAGAAGACGTGCGGCGCGAAGGCCACCAGGAAGACAGAACAGTTTGGCGAAGGCAGCTGCCAACTTTGCTGCCGCACCTGGCACGTGAGCCGCAAGACTCAATAACGCGAGGCAGTTGCGGCTATGGCAGCAGCTTATCAGCATGCATGCGCACGCTGGAATTCTTTATGAGAGTGGAGCTAGGGGTTTAGCTGTTTAGTCTATAGGTGGTGATCTAAATCAAGAGCGTGCTTGGTTTTATCGCTTGACGCGCGATACGCACCGGCAACTAGCACGATAGAGTGCTATTATATTTGAAGGTCTCTTATAATGCAATGCTATTGCTGTCCAGAAAATAAATATTTCATTGTAAATACAGAAACTCATGCAAAAATATCGAACTATAATGACTTATGACCCCCACGTCTCGGAATTTATAAGACGCCCAAGTTCTTCGCAGCATGCTCTACATGTTCTTGCGAGAAAGTTGAAACGAAGAAGTAAGAGTGGTCATATCCATCGCACATCTTAACAACGACCTCGCCCTCTCTCCCAACCTCCTTGGCGGCTGCCACGAAGTTGTCTATCAAAAGCTGTCCATCATTCAAAAACTGGTCAGCTGTGCCGCAAGTGATGAAAATATCAAGAGCCGGTCCTTTGTAGGCCTTTAGAAGCTCAGTTGAGTCATGCTTTGCCCATTCCTCTTTTGTCTTCAAGTAACCAGAAAATGCCTTGTTTCCCCAAGGGCAATTGCTAGGGTTGGCGATTGGTGCAAACGCCGAAGTAGACTTGTACAGCTCGGGGTGCTTCAAGAATAACGACAAAGCTCCGTGGCCACCCATCGAGTGCCCGGTCAGTGATACGCGACTTGAATCAAGTACAGGATAAGCACCGTACAACAGGCCGGGCAATTCTTTGGTCACATATGTCTCCATTTTGTAGTTAGAGCTCCATGGTTCGGCGGTTGCATCGATGTAAAATCCAGCAGCCGAACCGAAATCATACGCATCATGTTCGCCTGGATGGTTGGATCCACCTATAAAGAAGTTTGAAGTGTTAACAAGATCCAGATATCCCCGTGAGAAAGAGGTCATATAGACACAACAAAACATACGAGGAGAGGTATCGGGATAAACCATAGCAATGCCGTACTTTGCTGCCCAATAGTTGAAAAACCCCTTTTCAGCACCATTGTCGCCAGTGCAAGTCAGTCCAGCCAGGTGCCAAAGAACAGGGATCTTGGAAGCAGCGGTGGTAGGCAAGAACACATTTAGGGCCATCTTGCAGCCGAGCGCTGTAGATTCGTGTGATAACTTCAAAAGCGAACCACCGAAGGTCTTGATAGTTGCAGTGACGGTAAAAGGAGACGACATTATGCAGTTAGCTTCTAGATGTGAACTTGGAAGGAATTGAGCTGAAAGAAAGGCTGGAGAATGTACCAACGATGAAGATTCCAAGTACAGGTGACAAAATAATTATGGGCGGGGCGGTTAAGCGGCACCCAATCGGGACACATTTTCTAATGACCCTAACCCGATGACTTTGAATTTTGCAGCAAATTTTCATTTAGTTATCAAATGACTATGATAATGATGTATTTTTAAGCAAAGACTTTTTAAACAGTATTTTTGATTATTTATATTCACTTCTAGATAATGTTTAGATACAGATACGTTGTGTCTATAGCCCTGTCGGCAAGGAATTCAAGCCAGCGCAGCGCAGCCAACGAACTCGCGCAAGATCACAATAGCAGTAATCAACTCACCATGTCCAACATCTACATCCAGTTAGCCATTCTCAACGACTAGCTCCTAAATCCAACACTGTTAGTCGACTACTCAAAAAATAATTGTCAACACTCATTGAGAGTAGTTCATGTAGCATCAGAGATCTTGGTGATAAGAGTTGTTTGTCATTACCGTAGTTCCCCAAAGTAGCAAATATTCTTTTTAACATCATCTGCATACACGAACGTCGCTCTCGAGCACGAGAGTTTAAACAAAAATCGGAATTATACATACTCTAAAAGATTTCCAATGATGTGCCTCATTGAGACACGGTTGTTGACGAGGAGAGAAAAGTTGAAGAGCGGTCGCGCCTTTTTCTAGGCAAAATTCAGTGTAGGTTTGGTTTCACGTTTATGCCTTAACCTAATTAGCATTTTACTCAAAGTCAAGAATTTTCCGATATTGCTCCAGCTTTTGTTCTTCAAATTCGGAACAGTCATCAGATCTTAAAGAACATTGATTTAATACAGTTTTCCGGCAATGATAAGTCAATACGCCGTCAGGTCAATGACTGTGGCCTGTCAGTTTGGCTTCAAGCGTTTGTTCAGCTCATCATGTCCTCATTTTCTGCAAGGTGCGAATTTCAGGTATTTTACAACGTCGTCACTAATTTAATACTGACATCTGTACTGTCTAGAAGCTCGAGTAGTTGCTAACCGGGCTCCTTCATCAGTTCCTGAAGGCACGCGACTGAGTGGTTGTAATGTCTACAAAAATAAAGAAGATCCGATTGCGCTCGCCGACTCGGAGTACCCTGAATGGTTGTGGGATATCTTAGACCCCGAAGCTCAACAACGAAAATTAGACTCAGATCCCGAATTAAAGGCACGACGGGAATGGCGAGCAAAGATGCGACGGAAAATCAAGACAGATAACTTTTTGAAGACGATGTCATAATCAATAATGATCCGAATAATCTCAAAGGAAATTCCTCGCAGATCTTGACCAGCAAACTATCAAAAAGCATTTGCTACAACTGGAACTAACTGCTCGAATAAAATAAATACTACATTATTTGGACTTTTCAGTGCTTTTGTACATACCAATAGTGAAAAACCAAGGAATTGTCATGATATAATACTCTGATGTATCCTCGTTTTCTATAATTTCTACACGCCCTGGATACCGAATATTCATATTTACATCCATACCATTATCATTTTTCAGAAACCCCAACGCCAAAAACATAATTCAAGTCCCATGATACGTGCTGCATAAACTGAAAATGCCTATTCGGCTATTTTTGAACATACTGCCTTAGTAAGTTATTTTCTTCTCTCATTGAATCATAATCGTCTTCTCCTAGGTCACTAATCGTTTCCCACGCATCTTCAAACTCAACTTGTATCGCATCACCTGGAGGAATCACCCATATGTTCTCACGCATTCTTTTGTGCTAATTTATGTGATTGTCAGTATCAAGGTCGCGAGAGCTACAAATGCAAGGTAAACTCACCCGTTCACGATCTTCCTCCATTCTTTTCAAGATATCACTTCTAGTGAAGTCGCTTTTAGAGAGACCCGATATTTCATTTTTGCTTCTGCGACACAAGTAGATATATTAGTAATGACGCGGCGAAAAAAACGAAAAAGTACAGACATTTGTGCCTCTCTCTCTTCTAAACGTGTGGTAACCCGCTGTAGCTCTTCCTGTGTAATAATTTCCTTCCGCTGGAGATTGTCCATAGCCTGGATAAGTTAATATGTCAGCAATTAATCTGCTTGAAATGTTACTCCATATTCTCACCTTTTTAGCTAAGGCTACGTTAGCAAGAGCTCCAGGTAAGACCGGAACGACTTTGTCTAACAACTCCCACAGATCCCGACGAATCATCTCAGCATAATCTTCGTATCCCATTCTTAAGCTGTTCTCCCCCAGTATCTCCAGGAAATACAAGATATTGACACGCGAATTAAGTGAAGTCTGCAAGATAGCTAGTTAGTATCTAACGAGTTATGGCACGCTTTTCTCTTAGGTGACTTACCAGGTCTAGTTCCTCGACAATGCACGAGTACAGATCTTCAGATAAATCTCTGTATCTCATTGCAAATTGTGCGCACTTCGTCGCGGACTGGACTGACGCGTTCAGTCGGCGGAGCAGATCCGTAAATGCCAGCCGAGCTTCGAATGCATCAAGAGGCATTGTGCTAAAGCCTGAAACAATCTCAGAGACAGAGTGGTTAATGGCGAAGACGGGATCAATTCAGGTATTTCTTTGTAAACTGATTTGAACATATGAGCGAATTCACATATTATTTGGTGCTCTAATGCTGCGGCTTACCTCGTGAAAATTATGCAACCCTAACATATATTTAAGCTGAAGGGCTGTAGTCGGTCTGACACTAGGCAATCAGCACAGTTCGGTGTGATCTTACAACGGATTGCCATTATAAATTGAGCAGGCTTAGCCTTTCCAAGTATAATTACGTTTGCAATTTCAGTTCTTCGTACACCAGACTGCTTCGCTCCCTCTATCGACCCTAACCGCTAAGCACCGGGCACCGTTCGGGTTTGACTCCGGTATCAGCCTTTCGAGATAGCAATTCTTTCTCTCAATCAGTTGCATATTTGTCTTGCTTGGTGGTTACTTCCTCCTTCTAAGCTTTTCTCTGTCTGTCACAGTCTAGTTTAAAATACACAATGCCTGAAGCTAAGATTGCTCCATCTATTCTTGCTGGTATCTCATCCATTCTTACTTTTTTTAGTCGTCATTCGATGTATCTGCTGACCTTTTATTTTCTTCATAGGTGATTTTGGGAATTTAGCTCATGAATGCAAGCGCATGATGAGTTGCGGTGCCGACTGGCTTCATATCGACATCATGGATGGCCACTTTGTGCCAAATTTGACGATCGGTGCTCCGGTCGTTACTTGCATTCGCGGGGCAATTCCTAAGGGAGATAGCTTTTTTGATTGTCACATGATGGTATCTAACGTATGTCTGCTGGATCATTTGAGCTACCTATAAAACCTGGATCATGAGGTTAATTGAAATGCTGTAGCCTGAGCAGTGGGTTGATGACTTCGCCAAAGCTGGTGGTGATCAGTACTGCTTCCACTTCGAAGCCACTTCGAATCCGAGCGCCCTAATTGACCAGATACATGCAGCTGGTATGCGTGCTGGGTGCGCCATTAAGCCCAAAACCCCTGCATCGGCTGTCTTCGATCTCGTTCCCAAATTGGATATGGTCCTTGTTATGTATGTACGGTAATGCCTAGTCAGCGGATTAAAGATTCACTAACGTAGCACTATAGGACTGTTGAACCTGGTTTTGGCGGCCAGAAGTTTATGCATGAGTGCATGCCAAAGGTCTTATTCTAAATGAAAATAATATTATGTTGTCAAGGCTTGTTCTAATCAGCTATTAGGTTGAGGAGTTACGATCAAAGTTCCCAGACCTCGATATTGAGGTAGATGGAGGCTTGAGTTCTGCCACAATTGATGTCGCAGCTGATGCAGGTGCCAATGTTATAGTTGCCGGCACAGGTATGTGATTGTAATGTCTAGTACTGCTATTTTACGATATTAACGCTTATTTAAAAAGGTGTTTTTAAGGCCGAGGACCCGAAGGAAGCTATTGCCCTACTTCGCGACACAGTAAACAAGGTGCAGTTGAAAACATAAATGCAAAATGTGGTTTTCCGCAGACGAAGTTTACCCTTGTTTAATAATCATGAATAATTAATGAAATGAAACAAACCGACAACCACAGCTGGCAATTCTGTTAAATATTCTCTATATGCTATGGAAACTCCGGAGAATTAAGATGCAGCCGCGCGAAATCATATATTTTTTGATCTAAGATTTGCTCGATGGGGGCTTACGAGCTGTTAAGCTTATGCGTAAACAATTAAGGATGGTATGACCAACGCGACGCGTAGCCTATAACCTAATCCTGAAGTTCCCGCGCGCTCTCCCTAAGCAAAACAAAGCTTTGCAGCTTCGCGCCAGCCATCAGAAAAACAAGCCGATGCATCTGGCAAGAATATATTCTGGACAGAAAGGTTATACACGGAGACTTGCTCGGGTTTTGTGGACTGAGGATGCAATTTCATGGATACGATCTGCTCAGAGTTCTCGATTCAATTCGCAATTAAGAGCATATCACAAATATCCAACCCAGCAAATCAGCTTTCCGGACAAACCACACATATTTTATAATCACCCGTCAGGGTTGTTCATAAATAATGAATTTGTGAAATCAACTGGTGATGAGACACTTGTAACTCAAAACCCAGCGTGCGTGTGTGAATATGCACATCCATACTGAATTAAAAGCTTTACTAATACTAAGTTAAAGAACCGGAGAGAAAATATCCACGATTCCGTGTGCTAATCAGACTGACGTGGATATTGCAGTTACAGCTGCCAGATTGGCATTCAAAAATGTATGGAGAGACGTCTCCGGGACGGATAGAGGCAAGCTTCTAGTAAGACTTTCTGAGCTTCTTGAAGCACATAAAGAGTATCTTGGAAAAGTGGAGTCATTGGATACAGGAAAATCAATTGTACAGATATAGCCATTGACAACGGTTTTTGAAATCTTGCTAATTGGTTTTTAATGGAATAGGCAACAGTGATAGATGAAGAGATCTCTGACTGTGTCAACGTATTGAGATATTATGGAGGATGGGCAGACAAAATACACGGTCAGACAGTACAGCCATATAAAGAGAAGCTGGCTTATACCTTGCGTGAACCTTTTGGAGTCTGTGGGCTGATCGTACCATGGAACTACCCTCTGATGTATGTCAGATATTGATTTCGAAGCATGACTAAATACTAACAACTCGACATTAGGCTGTCTATATGGAAGTTAGCACCTGCTCTCGCAGCGGGTAATACAGTTGTTTTAAAAAGCTCCGAATTGACTCCTTTATCTGCTTTATATCTCGGTCAACTCATAGTTGAAGCTGGTTTCCCGGCCGGCGTCGTAAATATTCTGTCAGGGGACGCACAAACTGGTGAACATTTGACGCAGCATCCAGGAATCAGTAAGGTAATTACATATTTTTAATTGTCAGAGCAGAATTATGCATGCTGACTATGCGATAGCTGTCTTTTACTGGATCTGAGCACACAGGAAAAAAGGTTATGAGAGCTGCTGCAGAGAACTTAATCCCTGTCACCATGGAACTCGGTGGCAAGTCTGCTGCTCTTGTTTTTGCCGATGCGGATCTTGAGCAAGCGGTCAAGTGGTGTCACGTCGGCGTTATGAGTAATTCGGGTCAAATATGCACTGCTACTTCGCGCATATTTATTGCTCAAGAAATATATGAAGAATTTCTCCGTCTGTTTGCTGAATATACTCAAAGATCAGTTAGTGGCGAAAGACCTTACGATGGAGAGTTTTACCAGGGACCACAAATATCTTCAAAGCAAATGGACAAAGTCAACAAGTACATTCAAACCGGCTTAGACGAAGGAGCTCGCTTGGTCTGTGGCGGCCAGTTCACCAGTCAAAAAGGATTTTTCACCCAGGCCACAGTTTTGGCCGATGTGAAGGACCACATGGTTGTGGCTACCGATGAAATATTTGGACCTGTAGTCGTCTGCGGCTCCTTCTGTAACACTGAAGATGCAGTTGAACGCGCTAATTCGACCACCTATGGACTTGCAGGGGCTATTTTCACTTCAGATATCACTCGAGCTTTGAATGTATCTAAGAAACTAGAAGCTGGCATGATTTGGATTAACTCTTCAAACGATAGCGATTTCAGAGTCCCATTTGGGGGATATAAAAAGAGCGGTTTTGGACGCGAGCTTGGAGAATATGCTTTGCAAGCATATACACAGGAAAAAGCTATTCACATTAATCTAGGGGTGAAATTGTAATTTCATAGATAGCGCAAGTTTATGTAGTTCTTGCGTAAATACTATTACTGTTGTTACTCAAATTTTTGTTTTCTTGTCAAAACGATATGTAATAACTAAAAATAGCTTACTAAGCGCAACGAAAGCTTAATGCATGGATCATGAAATAATTAAACAGTAGGTGCTCAGACGCGGGATCGCCAACGCATGCTCAGTGTGGACTGAGAGCTTCGCATACATCGACCCTCCACCTCATGAACTATTAGTAGGAAAAGTATATGCGATATTGCAGTGCTGGTGTGTTACCTAACGCTGTGGGATCTGAATCGAAGCAATGGCTGAGGTAATATCACTTTTTTGATCTCATCACGGAGAAATTCTAATGAATTAAAAGATCTCTAATGAAGACGACTCTCGCCGTCAAAGACGCGAGCACTTGTTGAGTCTCAATGTTGCTGCTTGGAAAGGAGAACAGAGTACGTTAATTTTGGCACTATTGAATGTTAAATTGGGATGCTGACTTGCTTTTTAGACTTATTCAAAACTGCGTCATCCTTAGATTCGAGTTTGAAGAAAAACACAGCATTTATCAAGCGACTACGGACAACGGTTAACGCTGAAAACCAGCAGATCCTCCTAAAAGAAATTGCATCTTTGTCATTAGAGAAATATTTGTCGGAAATTGTTAGTGCTGCAGCAGAAGGTTTAGGAAAATGCCGACTTACTAACGATATTTGGGCTGGAGTTGAAGTTGCATCCGCGTTACATCAGAGATTCAATACTGCGTTCACTCCCACATTGTTGCTTTATTTATTGAGAGGGTTTGCTAATCCCTCGAAAGCACAATTGTCGTCAATATCACCTGAACAAAGAGAGAAAGAAGATGGAAACAGATTGATCCGCCAGAGAGCGTTATTGCGGCTGGTCACAGAATTGTGGTTATGTGGTGTTGCGCGAACAAGTGAAGATGCAAGGTTAGCAGCAGAAGGGAGTGCCGAGCCCGTACAAAGCAGTCGCGCTGGTAAATCGGGACATGCACGCTCTCAAGCCTCAAATGTAGCAGTATCCACTCCTATACCTCTTGAAGTTCTTAGCGAGTTGTTGGGTTCTGATTTAGCAAAATTCGAGTATTTACCTGTAGCGTCTGCGTTTGTCAAAAATTTTGGTGTCGAGATTCTTGGTACTGCGAAGCGTCGTGTCTATCGTACTGATCCAGTGCAGGCTGAATCAAATGATCAATCGAATGGTGACCAGAGTAATCCCGTTACCACGGAGCAAGATTTTTACGGGGTCATGACGCCAGATCTTCGCAAAAAATTCAAGTCTCTATTAGAGTCATACTTCAAGAGTTTCCTAACTTACATTCAAAAGTCTCATAAGGTTGTTGAACAATGTTTGTAAATGAATTTGCTACACAGTACTAACTGCCACAGGCTCTGAAAGAACAAGAAAGACGAAATAGCGCTGCTTACATGAAATCTGGCGAGGTATTTGAAGATCGTCAATCAAATTTTGAGAAACAACAAAAGACTGAAGAGAAAATGCTAAGCAATGCTCAAGTGTGCGTTTTTCATAGTTGGAAAAAAAATGAAGAATTTATACTAACTTAACTTAGACTTGCTGATGCACTAGACATAGATATGCCTGATCTGACGGTTCTAGACGCTAAAGAGGTGCCGGAGCAGGGTGCACAGTTTACATTCACAAAAGGCGGCGTTAGCTCCAATGACGATGCCATTGGCTTCGGAATTTGGGAAGATGAAGAGCAAAAGCGATTTTATGAGGATTTATTGGATCTTCGACTTCGAGTACCGCAAGAATATTTTGACGCCGGAAAGAAGTCTGCAAGTGATTCGACGGAATCTAAGTCTGAAGAGATTGAACTGGCTGAGAGCGAAAAAGATCATAAGGCTGATACTGTTGATATGGGAGACGATATAGCCGACGCTGTTCTGGATGAAGATGGATCGCTGGTAGTGGAGAGCGATACCTCTCTCGCCGCTCCCAATCAGTCTATGGGAGTACAAGTTGATTTGATCATTGCCCGCTTAACAAGCCTTTCATCGCGCGATGCAATTGATCAACTTGCCATAGATTTTTGTTTTCTAAATTCAAAGGCGTCCCGAAATCGTCTAGTACGAGCTTTGGAGTCAATTCCAAAGGCACGCCAGGATTTGATACCACATTACTCACGCTTGATTGCCACTTTAAGTCGTTATATTCCCGAGATTGGATCAACAATCGTACAGTACCTTCATCGTGAATTTAGAGCTTTGATACGCAAAAGAGCGCTACCTGGAAGTGAAGCAGTTGGTGCCGACCGTGGATTGCTGGAAGCGCGAGCGCGGAATATCAGATATATATCCGAGCTGACCAAATTCCAAATTGTGCCTCAACATGTCATATTCAACTGCATCAAGATACTTGTTGATGGATTCAGCAGGCACGAAATTGAGACGTTGAGTAATCTTCTTGAGTCTTGTGGTCGATTCTTACTGCGCAGCCATGAAACGCATGATACTATGGCAGAGATGATGCAGATTATTTGGAAGAAGAAATCTGCCAAGACGCTTGATGCTCGAGAAAGGATTTTGGTGGAGAATGCGTTCTACTACGTCGATCCTCCTGAAAGACCGGCTATTATTAAAAAGGAGCGGTCGGTACTTGAGCAGTATATTAGAAAGCTGGTGTATGTCGATCTTAGCCGGAAAACATATCAGCATATACTTGTGCAGTTCAGAAAGTTTCATTGGGAAGATGCTGAAACGGTCAAGCTTATTGACAAGGTGTTCACCAAAATTTGGAAAGTTAAGTACAATAATATCTCATATATGGCGGTTATCGCCAGTTACCTCCATAAGGACTTTATAGTTCGACTTATTGATTCGTGCTTGGAGAACATAAGAGTGGGGCTTGAGAGAAATATGTATAAATACAATCAACAGCGGATTGCGACAGTGAAGTATCTTGCGGAGATGTATAACTACAAGATGATTGGTTCTTCTGTGATATTCGATAGTTTGTATCTGATCGTTGGATTTGGACATGAAGCAGGTCGACCTCAACCTGGTAACTTTACAGCGCTGGATCCTCCTGAAGACTATTTCAGGATTCGGCTGGTGTGTACTATTTTGGAAACATGTGGTATGTATTTTTATCGCAGTACGGCCAAGAAACTGGATTTGTTTTTGGCATTTTTTCAGTATTATTGTTTTACAAAGATCACGCCGTTACCAATGGATGTTGAATTTAGTCTGCATGATATGCTTCAGACAGTGCGGCCGGAAATGAAGGTCTGTTCAAACCTGGAAGAAGCTGCTGGAGCATTATCGAATGCTATGGCGTCTACTTTCGGCGACTTGAGCATCAATAATACGGAGTCTGAGCGCGGTGAAGATGAGGATGACGAGGACGAGGATATTGATTCTGACGATGAAATCGAGCAACCTGAGGTTTCAGGCTCCGAGAGCTCCTCGAGCGAGTCGTCTGATGACGAAGATGACGACGAAGATGATGAGGAGGATGTGGAAGAGGAGGAAGAGATGGAAAGTAGAGTACGACGGCAGACGCCGGTTGTTGATGAAGAGTTTGATCGCGAATTTTCTAAGATGATGGCAGAGAGTTTGGAGTCTCGGAAGCTGGAGAAGCGGACCGCGTTTGATGTGCCATTGCCTATGATTAAGGGACCGACCCATCAGTTCTCTGTGGTGGATATGACTACAGACCGAGAAGGAGAGGCTGATGGCTCCGAAAGCGTGAACTCGGCGCGCAAGCCGAATAATATTCAATTCCGGTTATTGACGAAGAAAGGAAACCGGCAAATGGTAAGCATGAGATAGTCTTGATGAAAATGGGGAAATTTCAAAGGAACTAATTATGATGTTGTAGGTGCACACAATGGACGTGCCCGCAGATTCTACGATAGCGATAGCAACGCGTAAACAGCAAGAGGCCGAACAGGAAGAGCGCCGACGGATGAAGAGCTTTGTGCTAAACTACGAGAGGACAGGGTGAACATAGAAGCGTGCTTACTGTTGTGTTAAAATATATATTTTTACATTAGAGACCGAATTGTTTGATAGCAGACGGGTCGAGTCTCACGAGGTCCAGAATCGAATGGCAGCAGTGGTCAAAGGTAATCAAGAGAAATAGCCGGCACGCGTTCGGACATGGAGGGTGTGGGACAACGTGCGTCGGGTGCCTGGCCCCAGATTTCCGAGCAGACTCCGGAATCATAAGAGATTTATGGCTTAAGTAGAATGAGGTTTTTGCGTATGTGCCCCCACCACGCCTCGTGAGATTCGGGCAGGCGATCACGGCGGGGCATTAACAGAAAGGTGAAGGAGGTAGAGAAAGGGTGAAGAGGGAGTAGAAAAGGAGAAATATGGAGCGGATAAAGACAATCCTTCAGGTAAGAAAATAAATTACCAAAACCCAGCAAGCTTCCATGTGCAAGCGCTACGAAAGTGCGGGAGACGGGAGACAGTAGTCTGCGCGCGTGGAGCTCCCGACCAACGCCCGGTATTAATAAAAGCGTGCGTCCGGCCGCTGCTCCTTTTCTCCACCATTCTCAGACGACCTTCACAACTTCACAATGGCTCCTCGCGATAGAAAAAAAACAACACCGGCTATCAACTTCCTTGCCGGAGGAACTGCTGGTCTCTGCGAGGCCCTCTCCTGCCATCCGCTCGACACCATTAAGGTCCGAATGCAGCTTGCCACAAAGGTAACTGGTGGAGCAAAGAGAGTCGGTTTCTTTGGCACCGCGTCCAGCATCGTGACCAAGGAGGGCTTCTTTGCCCTGTACAAGGGTCTCGGTGCCGTCATCACCGGTATCGTGCCCAAGATGGCTATCCGCTTCTCTTCTTTCGAATCCTTCAAGGGCATGCTCGCCAGCAAGGAAACAGGCAACACTTCCTCCACAGGCGTATTTTTCGCCGGTCTTGCTGCTGGTGTCACCGAGGCTGTTCTCGTCGTCAACCCCACTGATGTCGTCAAGATCAGACTCCAGGCTCAACACCATTCCATGGCTGACCCCGCTGATGCTCCCAAGTACCGTAATGCTGCTCACTGTGCCTATACTATCGTCCGTGAGGAAGGTATAAGAGTTCTTTACCGTGGCGTCATTCTCACCGCCCTCCGACAGTCCACCAACCAGGCCGTTAACTTCACTGCCTACACCGAACTCAAGGCCTACGCTGCCAAACTCCAACCCCAGTACGACGAGCTACCTTCATACCAACATATGGTCCTTGGTCTCATCTCTGGTGCCCTCGGTCCTCTCTCGAACGCTCCTATCGACACTATTAAGACCCGTATGCAGCGTGAGAAGGCTACTACTGGTGAGTCCGCCATCGCTCGTGTCAGCCGGATATCAAAGAACTTGATGCAAAAGGAAGGTTTCCTTGCGTTCTACAAGGGTATTACTCCCCGTGTCATGCGTGTCGCTCCCGGGCAAGCCGTCACTTTCGCCGTCTACGAACAAATTTCCACTTTCCTCGAGACCATCCCCGTGCTCTCTGGCAAGCCCGCAGTCCTCAGTGCTGAGGACTAAATTTGAGCGCTAAGTCTGCTTATTTATTGCATGTGTACAGTATAGTCTGCAGTGAACGACGAGAAGATAGGGTTCACTGTCCTCGAAAAGTGGAGAAAGAATAACTTTCTTAATTTCTTTTATTGTTTGTTTAATTTTGGCATTTGTATTAATAGATATGAGCATCATTGAACTGCATACTTATCTAATATTCATTTATTCAATTGAGCAGCCGAGCGACTGGGGACTCTAAAACCGATAAGTGTCGCCGAAGATTAGAAAAAAAGTCTCAGGCCGGGTAATGCGGGGAAAGTTGGTTTATCCGGAGACAAATCTCGCTCGAGCTTATTCAATTTTCAGGCGGCTGCGCGGATATCCATCCCGCTCAATCGCTTCACTTTCGCTGTATTAGAGAACTCGGAACAGCACAAATCATTTTGAACAGCAGCACTTGCAATTGAGCTTGTTTAGCTAGTTCTTCAAATCTCCTGGTTCGAAAGGCAAAAAGTCCGTGCAGTCTGGTTTGAGACGTCGGGTGCATGTCCAGGACCGTTGCCGACAGCCTCGGACTTATTCCTTCGTCGTCTTATCTAATATTCACGGTCCCTCTCTAGGTTTTTCACCTTGGAAGTATAATACGCCTTTGTTCG
The DNA here is from genome assembly GCA_030568315.1 of Myxozyma sirexii. Classification (NCBI taxonomy): domain Eukaryota; kingdom Fungi; phylum Ascomycota; class Lipomycetes; order Lipomycetales; family Lipomycetaceae; genus Myxozyma; species Myxozyma sirexii. The sequence goes on along the minus strand of JAJLTT010000009.1, from coordinate 461,562 downwards.
CTGGTGTGTAATTATGTCATTTGAAATAGTAAAATGTTATCTTTGTACACATATAGCATGATTTTAAATAATACATAAAATTCTTCTCTTCGTTTTCTTTCTATCAATGAATGCATCACTGCGTCTTCTTCACAAGTATATCCTCTGCTCCACGCTCCTCGTGAATCGCAATATCCTTAGGCTTATAATCCGAGAACAATGCCTTCAAAATCCGCTCTATTACCCATGCTCCAACGTAATCCAAAGTCATGGCAACGCAAAGTCTGATTTTGAAATCATACTCGAACGGAACCAGTCTCAACTTCTCATTCAACTCTGGGATAAATTCAGAGGCCCCAGCAAATGCCAACGCACCCGCAGCAGCTAATCCATAATACATCGCACGGTTCTCGGAAATGTTCTCACGGAACGGACGTCCCTGGTAGTTGACAGCAACAGTCGAGACCTGCTGCGAAAGCTGCAGCAAGTAAATTGCAGAATTAAGCAACGAGGGTTTGAACTCAGCCTCGAGATCGATATCTTCCTCGCGTGGCTCAATAAGGTAAGCATGCTTAGTAACGTAGATTAGCGTAGCAATGTGAATCGCGAATTGGCCCAAAATCGATCCCATGATGTAGAAATTGAATATACCGGGCTGAGGGCGTTCCTTTGAAAGCTTGTCGACCGCCTTACCACGAGAAATAGAGAAAAAGCAAACCGACATGAGCATTCCGGAGATCGTAGCCTGTCCATCGCCAAACTTGATACCCGCAAGATACAGCACCGACAAAGAATACGCCGAAATAAGGCAGTTAAGCGCGAGAATCTTGTACATCTGAATAGTAGCGACAAGAGTACAACGGCCCTGACGAATAATATGAACGATAGTGTTAACACTACCGAGCTTCGAAGTGAACGGAGCCGCAACAGACGCATCGCCGAGCTTGAGAGTCGGCGCCTCGCCATCATCATCTTCATCAACCATGTTCATCATCTTGTCTGCAAGCGATGACGCATTCTGGCTAGCTTGGATAGCCTGAGGAATAGCACTAGGATCTGCGCGCGACGAGGTGAACGCAGCTTTCATGAGAGCCTCGTCGACAACCCCGCCACGGGCTTCAATTGCCTTTCGGTAGTTTGGATTATTAGGGCCAGGAGGGTACAAGTGAGCAATCATTGGTGGAACCGGGGGTACTTTTCCACCCCAACGCGTCATCATATCGCACTGTTTCTGGTAAACGTCTTTCATGCGGTTGAATTTTGCGTTTTCGGCAATCTTCTTAAGACTTTCTTCGGTACCATTCAAAAGCGCAACGCCAATATGTGCCTGCTTAAGAGCACCGACATCATTTGTGCCGTCACCGCACATGAGAGTAGTATATCCGCCGTTCTTCAACTGAATCAGGATATACTCCTTCTGAGCAGGCGACACACGAGCCCAGACCCATGTATGCTTGATTAAATCCCAGACGTGATCATGGTCAGTGAACTTAGCCAAAGCATATCCAGTCACACAAATATCGTTTTCAGCAAAGACCTCCGCGGCAATAGGCTTTGTAGGATCGACAGGGATTGAAATAGTCTCATCAACGTTCCTGAATACAAGGTCATGAGCACCACCGTCAGTTCCCTCTTCCGGAGCATCAAGAATAAACACATTACGCGTAACAATCTCAACTTCGTGTGCGACGTGCACCGCAGTGAGCGGATTATCTCCAGTAATCATGACAACACGGTGACTAGACTCGTTAAGCATCTTGACCGACTCGATCGCATCAGGCTTCAGCGGGCAGTTAAACACCAAAAATCCAGCAAAAGTCAAATCCTTCTCCACATCTTCACGAGCAAAGTTATTCAACTTGGCGGTGGTAAGATCATCGCTCAGGAATCGGATACCTAGAGCAAGTACACGACTACCGCGACGAGTAAAGTACTTGTATGTCTCTTCGTATTTATCAGGAACATTCTTGAGCATGTGTCGCAATGTCTCAGGAGCACCCTTGGCAGAAATGAAAAACTTGTTCGAGCTAGTCGCAATGCTTGACGAACGTTTGAGAGAAGAGGAGAACTGGAAACGACGCAGGATGCGCACCTTGGTCTGAGCTCCACTCTTGTTGTTAGATTGAAGAGTGTCGTTCTTGCCAATTGACCAACCCAGAGCTTTCAAAGTAGCTTTCTCCATTGGCTCACCGACAATTTCACCCTCATCCAGACGAACTAATGCGTGCGCAGAAGTCAAAACTAGCGTAGTGTTATGAGCAACTTGGTTGACATCAAGTAACTCAGTAGGGTCATTAAGTAAGCCAGCAATACCCTCAAGTACAAGATCTTCTCCAGTGAGTGTTCCAGTCTTATCGAAGCAGCAGACATCAACGCGGCCAGCGTAGGGGATACGGAAAGGCTCAGTACAGTAAATTGCAAACTTGCCTAAATGTCCAAGCGAGCTATTTACAGCCATCGAAAGCTCCATCGGTAACTCAGGAGGCACAACGGAAGTGATAATAATGATACAATCCAAAAGCAGCTTTGAGCGCTTACGGTCAATCTTAACACCCTCGGTCCAAACGTACCAGCTGGCGGCAATAGCAAAGATAAGCAAGAATAAAATGAAAAATAATGCTTCCGCATTACCGGCACCGACACGTTCAGTCGAGAAAATCATTGTGCGAACAAGGCTACCTTGGCTGGTCTCGAATCCAGTCCGAGTAGCAACCGCCAAAGCCCCTCCATCGGGAGGAGGAGGAAGATGCGAATCGGTAGGTGGCGTAATCTGCAAAACCTTGGTACCACCGTACAACTCAGAGTTTTTGTCAAGTCCCTTGAGATCTAAGATCGCGTCTGACGGTCTCAAAAAGATAGACTCCTTAAGCAAAGGAGTGGACTCTCCGGAAAGCATGGCCTCGTTGACGATAGCAGTGCCGTTTATAAGCAAAAGATCACAAGGGAGCCCAGAGTCGTCTTTAGTGCGAACAACGGAGACGACGTCACCAGGAAGAAGATTATCAGTAGTAATTTCGGTCCATTCTCCGTTACGGTAGACATAGATGTCATACGGTTGAATGCCCATTCCGCGGAATTCAGTCATAGTACGCTGACGCTGGAATACGACCGTTGACTCGAAAGCGACAAGCATGAAAAGCGTGAACAAAGAATAATACCAAAGTTCGTCCATAAGCCACAGCGCAACGCAAAACACCTGAAAGACAAAGAACGGCGCGACAGCATGCTCGTAGAAGAGCTCGAGGAAAGTGGGCACGGGGATATCGAATCTGTTGTTACCGAATTCTTGCGTGAGAGTGGCAATGTCGTTGTTACCGGTGGCGCGCTGGAATTCACCAATCTTACGCTCACGATCAATTGGATAGATTGGAGGGTTGAAAGTTTTCGTTTCCGGGTCAAAAACAAATCTGCGCTTTTGAAACAAAAACGAGATCTCTTCGTGGCCACGACTCTTTGCTGTATGTTAATATCTATCGCGACAGCTTGCCATCAACGAAATAAAAGCGTACCTTAATATGATTGAGCTTGCAAAGCATTGCCTGTCCCGCATTAGCAACCGGAATGACTCTAATCAGCTTGGCCTTTTTAGGATCCGTGGCCTTCTTGGTAGTGAACAGCGCAAGCACTTCGACGCTCCAATGGGTCATCAACCATAGCAAAGCCTGGAACGACACAATCGTACCGAGATAGACAAAAGTCCACTCAGATCCGTTAATCCACTCTTCGTATTTGAGAAAGTAGATATAACTGAAGGCAGGGTAGAGGAAGAAGAAAGGCCAGATATACGCCTTTAGCACAAAAGGCAGTGGGTCGTGTAAAGAGGCATCCGCCACACCAGGCGTCGGCACGAGCGACGAAACCCTGAGACGCAATTAGTCAATTTTCTTACTAGAACAGGCATATTAACATACATGACAACGAGAGAGGTGGTAGGGTGTGGGAAGGAGAGCTGATGGGCGAAGATTGAAGACGGTGTAAGTCGGTAGCCCAGAGGAAATCCGTGACTCGGTCACGCCGCGCCACTTCAACGTTCCACGGTGCACCATCGCTCTCCGTCTACGACAAAATGGAGGCATTGCTGCAGTATTTCTCTGTCAGAGGTCTGGATTTGCGAAATGGTCAAAGAACGGATGAGAATCATCTGAAAGGACGGAGATGATGCGAATGTGCTTAAACACGCTACCAACTACATAAATCACAATTGCAATATTCACCAATAATCCCTTTTCAATTACTATAGTATACATTACATGAGCAGCAGAAGCTGCAGGTTCCGTCCGACTTTTATTACATCCGTCTTCATTCCAATAACGTCTATAAGCCTAGACTTTTCGTCCCCATTGTTGTGCGTCAATCATGACCCATGACAGATAGGTTCAGTTTTGGGCCAGCTGAATCTAATGCATTGCTCCATCAAGGCATTTGTATGTCTCGTTGCTAATATATCCCTGATTGAACAGATACTTGTGTAGTGAAGATACGAGCTGCATCTGTTCCGCCACAGTCAAGCTCTGAATAGCCGTTTCGAGAACGTTCCCTACTCTCATATGATGCGTCTGTAATAAGTATTAGCAAAACATAAAAGCAACAAATAAAACAGTAGCCACTTACGGCAATAAAACTATCGTAGTACATATATGAGAAGAAACCCATCAAAAACTGACAATCCATACGATCGGTAATACCACCATGACCCGGAATCGTATCGCCAAAGTCCTTGATCTTAAAAGTACGCTTAAGTCCTGACGCAAAGAACCCTCCAAAAGGCGCAATAAGTGACGCAAAACTCGCCATGATCATGACATGAATGTGGATAGGCGCAAAGTCAAAAGTTGAGCGGCCAATAAGAGGAACAAGCATTGATGGTACGCTGTATATCTGAGTGATGAATACAGGGTTGGGATCGCATGTCAAGCCGGAGAATGCATTGGCCGAAAAATCAGTAATCGGGCAGATCATGTATTGCCACTTAGACAAAAAGTACGACAGAAGCATGCCAAAGATAATAGTCAAGATCCAAGCACCGACAAAGCCCTCGACAGTTTTCTTGGGAGAGATCTTGATAAGTGGAGTACGGCCAAAGGTGATCCCGCAGAGGTATGCACAAATATCGTTGATGATGACAAGCGAAGCAGGTAAAAAGAACCAAAAAAGGCCGCTAAAGATGTTGTTCATGATAAACTGGGCTTGCACGACGACAAGAAGAAGAGTGACGTGTGTGAATGCAAACTGAGCAAATTGAAATTTGTAATGGCCCTTTTCCAACGACGACACGAATATCATAAAGCCTATCAAATTGTCAATTTACAGACCACACACAGAGCGCTATATAAGAAAACTTACCAATGACATATAGCATGTATGAAATAAACCGATGGTGAGTGGCAAGCGGAAGCAAGTACGAGTCGACCAAGACGACTTCTTGAAAGTAATGAATTACACTTTCGCCATAAAGAAAGTAAATCGTAGTAGCTAAAAAGTACCAATAAATGGTTTTCCCGTATGGCAACTTCTTTTCTCGCACAGGCTCATTGGCAAGCGCAATGACTTCTTTGAAAGTCATGATCTGGATGACAGTGACCAGCATCATGATGTATATGTGTCCTGCGGCCAGCAGTCCGAAGAAACCCAGGATCATGACAACGGTCCATATCGTTCGTACAATGAAATTCTGTTTTTTCTTTTCCTTCTCGGTCTGTAACGATTAGTTTTATGCTGTTTAACCTGTACTTGAAGGATAACTTACAACAGCAGTGTCTAGCGAAGTACTGGGCTCCGTTCGGGCCGGTGAAGCATGGTTCTTCTTCTTCTGCGGAGACTTTGCAGACGCGCCCGACGACGAACGCTTCGGTGCCATCCTGTTCTAAATAAGCTTGAAAATGAAGCTGGGATGAATAAGAAGCTGGCAGAGGACAGGGGATGAAAGAGGAAGAAGGTATTCTTGTGCTGATTAGCGTTTGCAAACTTTATTTGGCGCGGCTTGTTTACATGTGAAGTTCGATTACAGCCGTATATTGCTATTAAAATGCAAAGAGAGGATTTATTAGTTGGGCAGTCAGAGTATCGATTAGCAAGTCGGGAATATGAGTAGTCAAAATCAATTATATAACGCCTTCTAGACACCGTGCAATATGAATTCCATTCCGTCGCTCACTTTCTCATTCGCCCATTATCCAAAACACTATTAAAACGCAATCAAGACCTCGATTCCTGAATCACTAGAAGCCTTCGCATCAAAATGTCCTGCCAGTCCTGCGCGAAAGCCGGCGATACCGTTCTCAAGGCTGCCTCGGCATCTTCGTATCTGCTGCCTACAAGCTCTCCGAGCTCGGCGTTTGAATTCCCGTCTTTAATCTCGATATTCTCAATCTACTAGAGGTTGGTAAGTAATTCGCCAGATCTATCACAATACATACTATCCAACCTGCCGAGGATACCGACAATCGAAGCTTCGTGCCTTCTTTGGTGGTGATATCAGTTGAATTGCTCGAAACGAATGAGAAGTCAAGTATTGAGCTGTATTCAGATTTCAAGGCTTCGATTTCATCCGACCAGCTCATTTGTATATTAGCGAGTTATTCCAAAGTGTTTAGGTAGCAATTGCAGCACCAATATCGTGTAAGAGTTGAGTCGAATAATTGATGTTTGTAGTTGAAAGGACGTCTCAGTCCCATCAGCAAGAAGCTTTCATGCTATAACTTATAGACCGGGAACACCGCCCTTTGTTTGCCATGCAAGAAATATACTATAGTGATAGAACAATATTTATTAAATAACGTGCCTTTTTTATTGCCATAGCTACACAATTCCATTAAGCTTCAAAATATTAGAAATCACGTTATGTAATAACAAATTGCTGATTATTTAAGCCGGCTGAAATTTCAAAATTTCCCACTGATCAACTTGACGGTGTTTTCTACACGCATCAAACAATGACAGTCCTAGACTACGCCGGCAAGCTAATTTTAGCACCAATGGTAAGCATAGATACATTTTGTAAAAAGCAGTGTACGAGTGCTAATGAAAGATAGGTGCGGTCAGGAGAGTTACCGACGAGACTGATGGCTCTTCGCTACGGCGCCGACCTCGTCTGGTCTCCAGAGATCATAGACCGCAAACTGATCAGCTGTATAAGGCAACCGAACGCGCGACTAAACTGCGTTGATTTTGTGTCTCGAGCGAGAGAGCATGCTTCGGATGGCGACAAAGAAAACAGGGAAAGCAAGGAAACTGTGGTTCTGAGAGCGCATCAGCTGGAGCGGTCGAAGTTGGTGCTGCAGCTAGGCACTGCGTCGCCGGCTCTTGCTGTTGAGGCCGCGTCGCTTGTAGCGCGCGATGTGGCTGGTATAGACTTGAATGCGGGATGTCCGAAGCATTTCTCGATACACGCGGGTATGGGGGCAGGATTGTTGAAGACTCCCGATACATTAGTTGCGATTCTGGAAGCTCTTGTGCGAGATGTGGGTTCAAAGTATGGAATCGGGATATCGGTTAAAATCCGGATATTAGACACTCCAGAAGAAACATTTGTGCTCGTTCGGCGGTTGGTCAAGACGGGAATCGCAGCGTTGACAGTACATTGCCGCCGCGTACCGATGCGACCTCGCGAGCGAGCAATCAGAGACGGATATCTTGCCGGCGTAGCGGAGATCTGTCATGAAGCAGGCGTGGTCTGCATTGCCAATGGAGACGTCTATTGCGGTGGTGATCTACCAACGCTGCGCGCAACATTCGGTGTCGACAGCGCAATGATAGCTACGGCCGCCGAACGAAATATGTCTTGTTTTGCCGCTTCTTCGATTGAACAGATCCGAGACTGGCGTCAAGTTTCGCGGGAGTTCATCTCGGTCGCAAGGGCGGTCGATAATCATGTTTCGAATACAAAGTACGTGCTTACGCAAATGATTCCGGGAAAAGCTCCCGAGCGACAACTTATTGCTCGGGCCAAGACATATGAGGAGTTTTTTAAAATCATGGGTGCCGAAAAGGATATTTCGCTGGAAAAGTTTATGAGCGGTACCGCTTCCGTGAAAAGACGCGTTGAGGAGAATGAAGAGGAAAGCGAAGGGCTGCCGAGGAAGACGATCAGGCAGGAGACTTTTGTGGAGAGAGCTGCTACTGTTGCTATGTAAGCGGGGATCTACTGCTGTAAATAGGAAACGGAGTTTTGAATTCAGATTTGGTTTGGTTACGATATCTAGTATGAAATAAAATAAGAACATTAGACATTAGTAGCTTCTATTAAAGGCATGCTTGAGTAGTATAAAGTCGCTCTTATATTATCAATATTTTTTCCAATTTTCTAATAAGCGTTCACTGTCCTTTTGGTCCTGCTTGCAAAGCACGCAATGTAACTACTATTCTCCCGTAGTAACTCTTCTCGAAGCACATGCCAAATGAGAACTGCAGCTGCCACGCTCAATCATATATACAACACCATATACGTTCTTCATATATTACACAAACAACCATCCAACAATATCTTCACTCGAGCTTCTTTCCAAATCCAAAGTTGATATTCCGCGGCGCCCGCCTCCGTTTGCTTTCAGTGTACAACACGTGTCGTTTAGCTATAAATTCGCAAGTCAGCATACAAATTCCGCATATACAACACATATCCGCTTTAACAGAAACATCACGTACCGACGGCATCGTAGCGCACCAGTTGAATAGGTTTCGCGGTACGGCGGGTGAGCATTGCCCGACGAATTCCCGTCATGGCACTTGATACGAGGTTTACCAGCGTCGTCTGTTTCTTAGCTGCGCAGCAATAGTCAGCATTTCATTTTTTTTCCTAATAGTATGGCTCGACGGCCGCGCGAGAAATTTACCTTTTGCCATTGTTGCGGTAGATGATGATAATGTGTTTGTAGCGAAATCTGCTAAAGCTTTGCAAGGAAATGCGTTCCGAAGCCGCAGAGTGCGTAGTCATAGATTATCTAAGCATTTTACATAAAATTGGTCTTTCAAATATAATATCATCATCAAGCGATTCAGGCTCGATTACCTGGATGGTAGAGGTGTGCTCAGTACTTTGATGGTTGATTGTAGTATATTGAGAGAGAGATATGAAGAATGCAGCTGATTGCGAATGGTGATCTAGACAGTCGACTGACAATAAATTGATCTTTAAATAGGCAAAAAATAGAATATCAAGCGATATCGAGCAAATGTGACTGACTTTACGATAAACGTATATACACAAGCATATCTTAACGCAGTGTTTGTGTATTCCATTCTGAAAGTAATAACAACGCGCCGAGGGGCCACGCAGCCCGTTTTCTAAAGTGTAAATGCTCCCCGAGCTTTGTTAAACTCTCCCACACAATTATTGGTTTCTGATTCTTTTCATCAGAGTACTGCCCGGTCTCTTGTTTCAACTCTGTTGTGCTATATTTATTTATATATATATCATTGTGTTTGACAAGAAAATACAATGGCGATTGAAAACTCGATAATCGTACCCGCGTATCACGAGCACGACAATATCCGCCCACTGACGACGCGACTGTTTGCAGCTCTAGAATCCGAAGCTTCGACTAGCGAGCTCATTTTCGTTGACGATAACAGTAAAGATGGCTCGGTGGAGGAGGTTACGGCGTTGAAGGCGGAAGGGTTCAATGTGTCGATTATCGTACGGACTACTGAGCGTGGACTTAGTTCGGCGGTGATGAAGGGGTTTATGGAGGCGAAGGGGCAGTACTTGGTGTGCATGGACGCTGATCTTCAGGTACGCTTTTGAGCAATGGGTGTTTTTTTTGCGGTTGAGGAGATAAGTAAGGAAGTTGACTGAGGAAATAGCACCCGCCTGAACGCGTTCCGGCATTATTGCACAAGCTGCACACGCACGCGTTTGTGCTAGGAACGCGATATGCGCCAGGCGTCGAGATGGATAAAGACTGGCCGCTTTATCGACGAGTGATTTCGAGCGGAGCTAGAATGCTTGCTACGCCGCTTACCACAGTTAGCGATCCAATGTCTGGATTCTTTGGTATTCAAAAGTCTTATGTACGTGAATGTGCAATGCAATTAGAACGTGAATTCGTCACTATATTGGGTTTTAACATTGTGATGGATAGGTTACAAAAGCAGCGGACCAGATCAATGCTCACGGATTCAAGATTGCGCTCGATATCCTGGTGAAGACCGGTATTCCGTCGAATTCAGTTGCCGAGGTTCCGTTCTCGTTTGGAGTGCGCACGGTCGGCGAATCCAAGTTGACGGGAAAAGTCATGGTTTACTATCTTGATCAGTTGAAAGAACTCTATCTGTACAAGTTTGGGCCGGCAAAGATTCTGGCGGCGATTCTGTCGGTGGGGTTTGTTGGCGTGTTGATTCTAGTGCTTTTTGTGCGGTCGCTATTGTGAGTTGTTGTATGAATAGAGTCGGGGTTTGTGCGGACGCATAATACAAACGGAAAATATATTATTCAGTTGCTCGATATTGTACCAATAAAATTGTTTAAGCAGCCGAGACTCGGAAAGATCAAAATCAACACCCCAGACCATTTTTTCTTCATAAATGTGATTTGATAGACCTATAAATTGACAGTATTATAGCGAATCCTCATCTTCGTCGTCTTCATCATCGTCGTCCGGCGGCACATAGTCATTATTGACAATGACATGAAGCATCGGAGGCACATCACCCCCGAGACTCTGTATTTGTTCGACCAGCCGTTGATTCTCAGCGAGTTGGCTTTTCAGATGCGCCAGAGCTATATTCGGCGGTCAGGCACATGCAAACACAGATTTAGCAACACATACTCTTCTGCAAGACTACGGTCTCGCTTCTGCCCTGGCTCTTGGTCAAGCCGGGAACGACCTCGGTAAGCCGATCGAACCCCTCACGAATGGCCTGGCGACGCTTCTGTTCTGAAGCAATATGGTTCGCCTTCTTCTCTTCTGCGGAAAGAAGCTCGCCAGGAGGCTTTGCGGATTTGGGGACAGGAAGGACGGGCATTGGGCCGCGGGGACGTTTCTGTCTGGCGGAGTGCGGCGAGGACATATGATGGTGAGGAGACGGGGCGCGCGCGCGTTGAAGCGAGAGGATATATTGGGCGAGCACGCGTGGAAGCTAAAACTCAGTCAGTGGCCGGCGGTGACGAGAGCCGGCGCCGCGCTGAACAACCGCAGCTGGACGACGACGCGGATAGAACGAGCAAGAGCAGCAGGACGCATAGCAGACGAAGCAGTATCGCCAGCGGGAGTCGCGAAGAGAGGTGGGTGGGTGTGACTGAGTCACAGGCGCTGTGACATCTGGTCCGCGGCGAGGGAGTCTCAGCTGACAGTCGGCGGGTGGCTTGCCCAGTGCTGGCGTGCGGGCGGGTCGTTGGAAAGCATCTTCGGCGCCAGAGATCCCAGATAGCGCTCGTGTACGGCCAGACGCACAAAAGCTTGTCGTCGCCGCCGCGTCTCTTCGCGGGCTCTGCCGGGCGTTGTCTGCCGGCGCAGGCGTGATGGAGAAGGCGCACTCTGGACCGCACCGCACCGCACCGCAGCGCGTTCCAGCGCGCTGGCTGCGTCTGCCTGCGGTGCGGTTGGGCAGACCGGCGGCGCGGGTTTTGGATTCAGGAGGATCGCGGTCGCGGTACCGAGCCGAACCACCGTCCGCTCGGCTGAGGGCACTATATCTGCACTATCGGGCTCGCGCTTCTAGCGACGGCCGGCGATGCTCGTCTGCGCGCGGCCGCTGCTGCTCGGTTCTCTGTCGAGCTGCTGCCCGAACCACGGCCGGTCTCTGCTGCACTCCAGCGGAAATCACAGTGCTCGTGTGGGTCGACCGAGCTGTCCGATACCAGCGACCAGCGGGAAGCAAGGGGGGGGGGCTTGCCATCGCCTTGTCACCTCTTCTCTTTCTCCCCGCGCGCTGCATTGCCGCTGCAGACTGCTGGTCTGCTCATTGGACACTGTTACATGTCGTCTCTGATGCCAAAATCCGCATCAAATACGCACCGAATACCCTCTATTCTCTTATCCGTCTCCGCCTGCCCGCAAAGTCTAATCCCGTTTGAGTTCGCCAGGGGCTCGCTCGCGCTCTGCGCCCAAACTCTATTTCCGATTTAAATTTCTCGTCTCTGCGGGCTGCGCTGCTTAAAACCAGTCGCTTGCCCTTCTGCGCCTGCTGCCCGTCTCCGCGCATCCGCTTCCAACTGCTCGCCTTCTCTGCTCTGTCCGCGCGCATGCCCTTCTTCAAGAAACTCCTGGCCAAGTCGCGCGCCGGCCGGCCGCAGCCCGCGACGCCCGTCCAGCGCCCGCTCTCGTTCACCACCACGTCCACCACTTCCCCAGTCACGCCCGTCTCGCGTGCGTCCGCGCGTATCCCGCCCTCGCCAGCCATGAGCCAGTCCTCTGCCTCCTCCTCGGCGGCCTACTCCGACAGATCGGCCTCGACCGGCTACTCCTCGATCCCGGAAGAGCCCGTCTCGGAGAAGGATCCTAACACGCCGCTCTCGTTCCGCGAGATCACCATCGAGCTCACAGAAGACGACGCCGCCGCCGTCAGAGACGCCTACAACGAGTGCGCTGCCTTTTCTCTTTTCATTCTCCTCGCGTGTAGCCTTTCTAACCCCTCTCGCAGGACAATCGGTCTTTCGCCTTCCAACAACGCCGGCTCTTCTCTCGGCTCCCCCGCGAACCTCTTCTTCAACCAATTCTACCAGAACCTCTTCGCTCTCCGCCCTGATCTCGAATTCATGTTTCCTGACATCCAACGCCAGTCCGCTGCTCTCTCCGGCATCTTCTCTGCCGCTCTTGCTATGCTGGACAACATCTACGCCTTAGACGACGTTCTCGAGCGTCTTGGACGGCGGCACTGCTACATCATGGGCGTAGAACCCGAGCACGTAAGTCTCTCTTCTTTTTTTACCTTAGGGTGAGGTGAAATTCCAGATTTCGCTAGGCCAGTGGCTAAGCGAGCATTTTATTTGGTCAATTTTGCTTTCGCCAGCAATTTTGGCGAACATCATATAAAGCTTGAGCCGAGTTTCTTTGAGTTTGGTGTGGGTTCGGGCACAGCTTCAGGCACCATCCGCCCACTCGAACTCAAATCACAATTCACACTCACCGCCCTGGTTTCACACTTTACGGTTTTCTGTGCTAATTATCTTGTGTTTTATGCTTTCAGTTTGAGCTTCTCGGTGTTATTTTAATTCAGACATTGCGTGACCGTCTGGGTGCTGTAAGTTCTCTTTTTTCCTTTTTTGCCCTGATCCATAATTGGCTGAGAATAGTACTAACAAATCTCGATTAGCGTTTCACACCAAATGTTGAGATTACGTGGGTCAAGATTTACTCTTATCTTGCTGCAAAGATGATTGCTGCCGGCAATGACGGCGTCGGACCATCGTCTTCTGCCTCGTGTCCTCACCAGCCTCCTGCTAAACCCAAGCAGCTTCAAGTGCCTCCTCCGCCTGAAGAGCCCTTCTTCCCTACCAAAGAGCAAAACGGTCTTGTGGTGCCTGATGCTCCCATTTCCGCGTTCCGCTCTCGTACCCCTCAACAGCAGCAGCAGCAGCAGCAGCGCTCACAGCCAGCGGCATATAAGTACCAGCAGTACCAGCAAACCAACAAATTGCAAGCCCCAGCGCAGATTCGGGATAAAAATACAGTCACCAGATCTAGTCATGCTCGTGCTCCTGCTGTCACTACTGCCTCTGCTGCTACTATCCGTAGAAAAATGGAGAGCAACGAGAAGTGCGTGGTCATGTAATTTGATTTTTCCGTTTGTATACTGCTTGCTTAGGATTGCTTTCTGATGTACCTGGCGTTTGAACTATTTTTGCTCCTGTGCTTTTTGCTTTATGACTGTGTGTTGTATAAAGTGCGAAACTGTAATGTAAATTGTAGAAAATGATGAATATATGACTGAATGTATTTTTTAGCACTGATTGATTCAACTTCTCTGGTAGTTTTGACAAATAATTGCCAGCTGCGCTTAACCCCTGACATATTGTGATGTAAGCAATGACTAAAGTACAATAAATGTCAGCGTTGAATGATCGTCTAAGAATGACTTTCCCCTGCTGACTGCGCGTCAAGAGCGATATTCCGGCTTGCTTTCTTTCAGAGGGTTTACGATTTTGATTTTGCATTTGGTTTAGATAGAGATATATAGATGAATATGTTTAGAACCGGGGGTCTGAGAATACGGCGGTCAGGAACGACGTTGTTTCACAGGGGAGTTGCAACGAAGAGTACGGCGCCGGCAAAGTCTGGCCGATTAGCTAGATGGGGGCGACGGTTGGTGTATATGGGCGGTGGGATTACAGCATTGGCAGTGTATGATCAGCAGGTGAATGCGTCTGCGTTCACGAGGAATATACAGGCGATATATCAGATGTCTGTGATTGCGCTGGATTATAAGTTACATTTCGACGAGAAGCACGATATCGAGGCGCTTCATGCGCGAGTGGCTGATCGTGTGTTCAATCTGATTGCCAAGAACGGTGGGCTGTATGTGAAGATTGGACAGGCGATCGCGATGCAGACACAAGTGCTTCCGCCGGTTTTCCAGGAGAAGTTCGCGCGGCTGTTTGATATGGCGCCGCAGGATTCGTGGAATGTGGTCGAGAAAGTGTTTATCAGTGAGTTTGGGCGGTCGCCAGATGATGTTTTTGAGTGGATTGATCATAATGCGGTTGCGAGCGCAAGTATTGCGCAAGTTCACCGGGCTCGACTGAAAAGTACTGGCGAAGAAGTCGCGGTTAAGATTCAGCACGCTGATATTGAGAAGCAGGTGTATTGGGATCTAGCGGCGTATAGGTTTATGATGCGGATATATGATTGGTATTTCGATATGCCGGTGTATTTCATGGCGCAGTATATCACGCAGAGAATGCAGACTGAAGTGGCGTTTAAAAACGAGGCGATGAATGCGCGGCATATGGAAGAAAAACTGAAATCCGAGCGCTCGTTAGCTGGCAAAGTGCATATTCCCAAAGTCTACGATGAGTACACTAGCAATCGCGTGCTTGTGCTCGAGTGGATCGATGGCGTGAGCATGAATGACCGAGCCGAGATCGAGCGTCGCGGGTACTCGAAGCGCTGGATCATGGATACCATGGTCAATCTTTTCGCTGCGCAGTTTTTCGCGTGGGGGGTGGTGCACTGCGATCCCCATCCGGGAAATATAATCATTCGCCAGAAGCCTGGCCGAGGAAAGGACTTGCAGCTCGTGCTGATTGATCACGGACTATATATTTACGAGCCGCCAAAGTTCCGCGCCGAGTACTGCGCGCTTTGGAGATACATGTTTACGTTCAATGACAAGGGTATCCAAGATATTGTGACGCAGTGGGGGATTGGGCAGCCGGATATATTCGCTTCGATGACGATGCTTCGCCCGTATCGCAGCAAGACGTCGGATTTCGAGAACGAGCTCAAGGAATCCGATTTCGATCAGCAACAAAAGATGAAAGAGCGGTTCCGCACATTCATCAAGGACACCACGAAAATGCCGCTTGAACTCATTTTCCTGGGCCGCAGCGTGCGGATCGTCCAGGGCTGCAATCAGCTCTTTGGATCGCCAGTCAACCGCATCAAGATCTTTGCGCACTGGGCATCGAGCAGCCTAGCCACGCAGCCGGGCCTCAGCTTTTCCGAGCGGGCGCGGGAGTGGTCGCGGCATGTGGTGTTCCGGCTCGTTGTCGGGGTGTCTGATATCTCGTTTTTCATTGCGCGCGTGCAGCAGGTTATTTTTGGAAAGAAGGCCGGGTTCGAGGACATGCTTGAGCAGCAGATGCGGACGGTGGCCAAGCAGAGGTTCGGGCTCGACGTGCGCGAAGGCGCGTTCGAAGGATGATGGCGCTGTAATTTGTATCTGTACATTATCGCATCTTAATGTGTAATAAACATCCTCTTCCCTCTATAGTCCTCGCGCGCATGACAAAGCGCTGACTCAGGCGCCGATGTCCACGCGTCAAGCAGGGGCCGCCACAGTGGGCTGGGGCAGACAATGGAGCGCATCGCGTCCCCTTGCCTTGCCCGCCCGCTTCTCGGTCCACGCTTTTCTCGGGCAACGCAGACTTTTCTTCCCTCACTTTGCGGGTTTTCTTGCTGCCTGTGTTTCTGTCTTTCTTTGCTCGCTGCAATTGCGCAGCTCCTGGATTACTCTCGTTCGCAGACGCAACCACCCGGTCTTATCTTTTGCGCGTCCAGCCCAACCTCGCCTCCTCTTCAACCTCTCCTTCGTCTCTCGTCTGCAGCATGGCGATGATTCCACGAGCGGCGACGCCGCTGTGTGTAATCCTGTTGATTGCCTTTGGCTTGCAGCTTGTGTCTGTTTTGTCGGTGCCGGTGGTCGACAGCATCGTGCTGGCCAACTACGAGAACGTCAAGTTTGGCGTGCTTGGGTACTGCACGAACACGTCTTGCTCGCGCGCGCGAATTGGATATCCTGGTGCGTTCGGTCGGTGGTTATTCGATCTGTTTACTGCTTCTTACTGACTGCTGCGGCTAGATTCGATTGTGGAAAACGACGACGACGACTGGTCGCTGCCGTCGAACGCGCGACACTCGCTCACAAACCTGCTCATCGTGCACCCCATCGCCGCGGGCTTCACGCTCATTCTCCTCATTCTCTCGATGACAGCCCACTTTCACTCGCCGGCGAACTCGCCGCGATACCTGCTGACGCTACTTATATTCTGTCTGCCGACGTTCATTCTCTCGCTGCTCGCTTTCCTCGTCGATATCCTGCTCTTTGTTCCGCATTTAGGTTGGGGTGGATGGATTGTTCTTGGTGCGACGGTGCTGATCGCGGTGGCGTCGCTTATACTGTGCACCATGCGCCGGACGCTGTCTTCGCGCAAGGCTATGAACAAGCGGATGTTTGACGACGACGAGACCTCGCCTGACGCCATGCGTCTTAACCAGATGCCGTTTTTCCCGCCCGGCACCACGCCGCTCGATCCCAACGCTGGAGATCGCGAGGGCTTGATTTATGACAACGAAGCCAAGACGTCGACATTACTTGAATCCTCGACTACGAATGACGACGTCGACGACGAGGACGGCGATGAGGGATCGTCGCTTACGCGCGGCAATAGCGGCGGTATCGGCCACGCGGTGTCGGATTATGACGCGACAAATGCTGCGGTTCCGGCTCCTCAGCAAGGCTACGACCAGTACGGCCGGCCGCTGCTTGCTCCGCAGCAAGGAGAGTACGGACGATATAACCAGCAGAGACCGCGCCAGCCGCCTTCTCAGCCATCGTATGGCCCGGTCTCGAATAATATGCCGGGCGCGTACTCGCGTCGTCCGAATCTGCCATATAATGGCTCACCTTCGCCTTACGCGAACCAAAACCAGCAGCAGCCGCCGCCGAACGGGTATTATCCGCGCGACAGACTTCCCCGTGGCGCCCCCAGAGGAATGCAGCGACGGGGACCTGGTGCTCCGGGTGCTCCTCCATCTCAGCAGCAGCAGCAGCAAGGTGGCAGGCCGCCGTTTGCGGTTGTGATGCCTGCGTCCGGCGGTGCAGCGCCGCAGGAGTCGTTTGCTACTGCGCGCACGTCTATTGATGGGTCCGAGATTGAGACGCCGAGCGGGATTCCTGTTGCGGGAGACCCCTTCGGCCAGTCGCAGCCGCAGCAGGCACTTGCGGGCCCGCTCGAGGTTCCGACAGCCGGAACGCCCGTCAATGGCGGAGCCGGGTCGCGGGACACGGTGGGTGATGTGATTGCTGCGTATTCAGGCGAGGCCGGGGAAGGCGAGTACGTGCCTGCGCGACAAGGATGGGCGGCGAATGAAAGCAGCCAGCGACCGACGCGGCGAGATGATGGCGCAGATTACTACGATGACATGGACCCGCAGTATGCCAACGACCCTAGTGGGGCAGGCTATATCCAGACCGTGTCGCCTGTGTCGCTTCCGTCGGCGCGGTCGCCGTACGACGACCACCGTCCTCCGCAGGGATACTTTGGTCAACAGCAACAGCAGCAGCGGCGCACGGCCAACCCGCGCGTGGCAATGGGACAGCCGTCGCCAGATGCGATTGCGCAGCAACCGTATACGTCTCGTCCGATCTACCCTGCCGAATACATGCACGCGCCGCCGACGGCGCCGCGGTCGCCGGACGGATCGATTTCGAGCCAATTCACCTCGGTCTCGCAGCGCGGCGTGAATCCACAGTATTACACGGGCGGACCGACGGCGCCTCCGCAACTGCAGCAAAGTCTGCAAGCGCCGATGCAATTGCCAGGTCGCGAACTAACTCCGGCGCAGCAAGCGAAGCGGGACCGCACGGAGATGATGTTGCAAGGCAACCCTGATTTCGCAATTGCCGGCGTCGGCGCGGCTAATCGACGAGGAGGCGCGCGATTGCCGCAGGCGCCGAGTTTGACTGCGCGGGCTAAAGACTCGCCATATGCGCAAGCTAGTGGACAGCCGCGGATGTGAGTGGGTCGGGAGCGGTGGGTGTTTATATATATATTAAAGAGACTGTATTATTACGAGGATGGAATATGTATTTGTTGTGTTTCTGCGGGAATGATTTGAGGAAATGAGCTATTAAACTGGTTGTTATAGGAAATGTTTTTTTTGTTTTGTTTTTCAAGTATAGTTGTGTTTATTTGTTTTCGTTTGAATGTCTGAGAAATGGATATAGAGTATATGTATATTTGCTGTACAAACTAGCTAGCGTTGTGGTATTTCCCGATCCGGTATGTTTGGTTTTTGTGTTTTTTCCAAGTTTTTTCAATATACTCGAGTATAACAGTGAATTCTTTATTCTCTAATTATCGCTGACTCTCTCTGCTTGTTCTTTTGATTGCATTTTGTATCGAAATGAATGGAGAGAGGAAGGCGGAATCTATAAATAAATAAAGCGAATTAAGATTATCGAAAGGCAGGCAGGCAGGGCGGACGCCGCACCACTTCAATCAGCGAACGGTGTCAATTTGCAATCATCTGCTATTACCATTTCGGCAACTAGTTTCTGAGCATTCGGTATTTGTTATTTTTAGGGATTTCAGAAAGAGGTGTTTGGATACCTACTTTTTTGTCTTTTATATTGCGAGTATGGCTGCGCTGGGTGGGCCTGATGAGGTAGCTGATCGATGGGACGCGCTTTCGGCTGAATTCGAAGGGATCTCAAGGTACATTTTCCATTCCCGATTAGCAAATATTGTTGTCTTTGTTTACGAATGAAATCAGTATTGATATTATTATCAGTGTGTGGTGACTGACGAATTGACAATGAATGAATATTTAGTCAATGGATACGACGGTTAAAAGATGCTGAAGCCGAAGTGCGCGGCAAACACTCGCTGCGCAACGTTTCTCGCGCGATTGAGGACTTGAGCGCGACGGGACAGGCGCTGTTCCAGGCTCTGGTGGCATTACAGCGACGGCGACATGATACGCAGCGACAATACACGGAATGGTATACAAACTATGTCAAAGAGCGAGCGCGAGTGTCGGTACTAGCGGGAGAACTGGAAAAGGAGGTGGTGGAAGAACGCGAGATCAGAGAGGCGGCGGTGGAGCAAGTCAGCCAGGTGAATGAGGAGAACGAGAGGTTGCGGCGCGTGCTGGAAGATAAAGAGCGCGAGCTGCGGAGCGCGAGGTTGGAGTGCCGGCGGGCGTGGGCGGAGGTTTCGAGGTTGGAGGCCGAGGTGTATAGCCGGCGAGCGGCCGCGAAGAACGAGTCTGACGACGACGACGACGACGACGACGACGACGACAACGAAGGCGCGGGATATGTGCCGGAGGAGGACGAGTTACAGACGTCGATCTACGAGGCCGAGTTATCGCCCACGGAATCGGAAACAAGCGTGCCGGGCGGCCGCTATATCCCAGACGAACCAGCGCCGGACGAGGACGTCGCGGACGAGGGCGTGCCTGATCCGGAGTTGCAGCGGCAGATGGAGATGCTCGAGATGCAGTACTGGGCGCAGCAGCAGCAGACAAAAGACGATGGTCAGCCGGAATCAAGTGCGCGGTAGTATATGTGTCGATAAGATATGCGGTTGGTAAGAGGAGTAGTCTAGTGGATAGGTGAGGTTAATAGGTTGGCATTTGGTTGTTTGGTTATTGTGGTCTATGGTTGCAGTGATTAACTGTTTATATAATATTGAGTGAATTCCTAATGAGTGTTAAACTACAACATCTCAGCAATAATCGTACAGCAAGAGTATTATAAACAAGTAATTACGGCAACACCGCTGCCTCTCGATTACAGCCCAAACGAAGCATCGCTGCCTACTCCTAAAGCTTCTAAACAATAAATGATGAAAATGTATTTTTTAACGACGGTAATTACATCAGTCCTCCATCAATCCACCGTGGAGCTGAAACGAAGAGGCAGAGAAAATACTTCCTAATCAGGAGAGGTTTAAGCAGCGGACGAGCCAGACAGCGGCCGCCAGCCAGCACTACTTAAACACGCCCGGCCGCCCACTTCGTCCCTCGGTCGGGCACTGCGCTTCTCTGGCACGGCCATCGATACCCTCTGTTCTACTGCACCTGCCTTGTTACCTGATACTGGCTCGAGAAACGCGCAGCAGCAGCAGGCAACCGGAATACCAGCGTGCCTCTTATCGCAGCACAAACACCGATCGATTTACAACCCCTTCCGCACCAGATTACTCAGCACATGCAACCCTAGTCCTCACAGGAGGTTTCGACGCTTAGCACCCCGGCCCGACGCGCACGAGTCACATGTGCTCGGCTGTGACACGTCCGTCTGTGATTTGCCCCCCTTGCTGAGGCTGAAACATTTGCCGTCGCAAGTCACAAGGGATTGTGTTCTATGTGACTGCGCCGCATCCTTATCTCGGGGCGAATTTTTTTCTCTCTTTGTACTGTACTGTGGGTCTGTGAAAAAGAAAAAGATTTTAGTTGTTTGGAAAAGAATAACATTTTGTTCTATAATATAATGAATGTATCAACATGCAGACAAAGCCAATATAACTCGCTTATAACACCAGGTTCCCATAAAAGCAAAACACAGAAAAAGCAAAGATCCAGGGTCCGATTCCGTTTCTCCGTCCATCATGCACAACGTAATATATATATATATGAAAAACACAAAAATCATGCCGTCAGAGCACTATTGCTGAAGCGTCTGCTGCTGACGGCCGGGGTGACGGTGCGTCTTGATTTCCGAGTACCGTCGACGGCGGCGGCGGCGGCGGCAGACTGTCCAAATAGGTGTTTCCTGCCGAGCGACGACGGCTGCTCGGGCCGGCGGTTGTGAGGCTTCTTGAAGCGCTCGAGGTCGCCCGAGTCGAGGATGCGCGAGATCTCGCGCTCGATGTCGCGGAGAATATATACATGCATAAAACAGCGTACGTTAGCTGAGGTATGCTGCCGTTCGTGATTTACCTGGTTTTCAAGTCAACTAACTGATTTCGGCTCTATATTAAGACGGACGGACGGAGTGAACGGATATGGCAAACATATTCACATACGAAGAGCGGCCAGCAACGTTGCTGTCGCCATTTATACTAACGTCCCCATTGGTCTATACCTCCGGAGACAGCGGAATCGAGCCGGAAACTGACTCCCATGGCGCGATAGAATATAAATTGCACATGGTCAATCCGCAGCCGTCGCGATTAGCTCAGCTTACTACTCAACTGCAATGGCGACTGACGCAAGGGCAAGGACAGGCGATATACGAAATTGGAGTGTCTGACGACGGGACGTTAGTGGGGCTTTTGGATACCGAGATGTACGCTTCTCTGCAGACGCTGAAGGTGATGGCGCGGGCGGTCGGCGCTTGGTATAAAGTCGCGAGGGTGATTCCCGTTCATGGCAGCGAAGCGGTAGACTCTCCTAACGCGCGTACACGACGACGCGTGGTCGAAGTACATGTGTTTAAAACTGCTCCAGAGAGGGATGTAGCCCGGGTATTCTTTGTCGGCGGGTCAAATACAGGCAAATCGTCGTTGCTAGGCAAGATATGCTACGATACACTCGACAACGGACGCGGGAGAGCTCGGATGAAGGTGCTTAAACACCGTCATGAGTTAGCTTCAGGGAAGACGTCGAGTATAGGAATTGACGTGTTTGGATATAACCCTGCGCCGCAAGTGTTAGGAATAAAGAGATCGATTGGCAGTATGGATTCGATTGACAGCAGCAGCGGAGACAGTCTAGCAGATTATGACGAAGCTGAACCGGAGGAAGTTTACGAAGGCCCTAGATACAATAGGGAGACGCTACGGAGACGACCTAATGTGGTGGTGTCAAATTATATTAACAAGTACACCCATGAAGAGATTGTGTCATCGTCACAGAGGGTGGTAATGACATTTGACACACCAGGCACTTGCGGCAAGCTAGGCTTGCTGTGCCGAAGTATGGCTCTATATTCGCCGGACGTGACCGTTGTGACAGTGGCGGGAAGTGCGAGTTCGCGATGGGCAGAGTATCTAGATTTAGCTCTTCATGCGACTTCTCGGGTAGCGATTCTTCTCACCAAATGCGACACCTTCACAAACACAGAACACTTGCGGACAATTCTGCATGATATTCTGCTAAGAATTGCCAGTTTCCGGCGGACTAGTTCTGGAGAGAATATAGAGTACGACATTGAAAGCGATGAGGCGCATGATGACCGAAGGTTATTCGGCAAGATGGTTAATTCAGCAGAGACAGCAATCGACTGTGCGGCCAGCGAGCTGTGCGTGCCAGTGTTCTTAGTCTCTGCGGTATCTGGCACTGGTGTTTCCTTTCTGCACGAGTTTCTCAATGTCGTCGACGTCGCCAGCCGCGTCGTTCCAGTCGACGAGAGAACCGCGCCTGCACCTTCAAATATCGAGAGTTCAAAATCTAAGACCTCTCTCGAGGTCGCTACCGCTGACATTGCGTACGATCACCTTTTGCACCACACGAGTAACTGCGACTGTACTGCCGACGCGGCGGCGGCTGCGCGGGCGTCAACTTCCTCTGCGCGCGCTCACCCGATCGAGACCGAGGACGACGATCTGAATTTTTTCGTCACGTCGGTGTATGATAGCGGGCGGATATTAACTGGGGTTGTGAGGAGCGGGACGTTGGTGCTCGGGAGAACATACTATCTCGGCTTTGCGGGCATGTCGAGTAGTCCGTCTTCGTCGGACGAGTCAGTGAACGGTACAATCGAGCCAAGCCGTTTAAACAGCGGTAATCATCGGAGTCTGGTGCGCATCATCGTGCGCAGCATGCAGAAATTGAGAGTGCCTTGCCTGCAGTTGCGCGAAGGCGAGATTGGCAGTATCGGAATTGAGATCGTGGGAACATCGTCGATGACTACACCGGCTCTTCTGGAGTGTGGTTTCCGCGTGCGCCGTCATATGTCTGTAGTTTCTGCGAGAAGAGTAGCGGCAGAAGACGCGGCGGCGACGGGGGTCGAGCTGGAGCTCTGCGTGCCGAGAACGGTCAAGTTTGGGGACACGGTTGTGGTTTACAATGGGTTTGAGCGGTCGGGCGAGGTGGTGTTTGCAGACGGGGTGACTGGGCGGGTGGTCGTGCGGTTCTTTGGTTCGCGCGGGGAGTTTTTGGCCGAAGGGCAGCGAGTGATTGTGGATGTGCATGGGGAAAAAGCGATGGCGAGGATAGTAAAAGGTGTTCACGTGTGAAGGTGTTATTTGAGGGAGATCAACCTTATAGTGGTCTTGGTAGATTAAATGGACAGATTGGGCAATTCAAGCTGGATCCGGTTCAGGGCTCGCGTAAGGAGTACTGTTTGGAAGACGCGAGCAGTTGCTACTGGACCGCCATGCGACACCGGAATGGCGCCTGGTCCACGCAGTTGCGGCAGGGCAACCACAGCGCGTCTATAGTGCATTTGGCATGCACCTACAGCCAATATAGCGATGACCAGCCCGCCAACAGCAGCGCTGGCCGCAAGTGGGCGGAACAGAAAGAAGCAGGTCCTCGACCAAGGAGGAAGGGGCTTGACTGAGACCCGTGTGGCTGGGCAAAACTCTAAACGCATAGCCAGCCGCCCGCCCAAAATAGGCCAGTGCCAGCTACTTTTATAGCTGCCTCGATCCGTCATCTGCTTTTCCCGTCCTATTCTGCTCTTATCCCTTCGTCTTCTTTGCTTCGTGCTCCGTCTTTGGCCGCTTCGCAGTATTCGTTGTGTGTGGGCAGTCCAGCGCCCGGTCGTTCCAGAAACCGCACGCACAGACTTTCACCGTCTACGGCGTCGCGTCGAGCTTTCGAGTTTTTTCCAGCCTGCCGTCTTCGACCATCTCTCCGTTCTATCATCACCCACTTCAATCTTCCTCTCTGCGTCTCTATTTCCGCCGGACAATGGAATCAGAGTGCTGCGCCCTGCGTCGCTCGTCCTCCCGCGCGCTCTCACCGAATCGACCGTCTACAACGCGCCAAAAACCCTCATCCGCCCCTCGAACAGCCCCAGGCCCAGTTCCGGAACTGCAACCATATGAAGTCATGGAAGGATGCGCAATGCATCTGGCCGGCCTTCTTTACGACCACAGCGATCTCTCGCAGTCGCGCATTGCTGCGATCCTGCGCAATGCCGATTTACCGCTCAGCACTGTCGCTGGGGCTGCGTGTCTTCTTTCTCGTCTCAGTCGTATGTCTTTTCTTTGATTGTTTTGCTTTGCTTTTTGTGTGTGTTCTAAAACCCGTTTCACAGAGAAATTTTACGGACAGCTGCGCAAATCGCTGGCTTGCTCACGGCGGCACGTGGGCTACGTGTCGCTTCTGGCTGCGCTAGATATAGCGTCGAAGTTCATCAACGACGACGCTGCTCTCCTATCCACGTTCTCTGCCTCCGTATGCGCAGACTCGACACTATCTGCCGGCGCGATCGATGACTATGACGCTGACGCCGCGTTGATCTGTCCGCGCAAGCTGGCCGACGCGCAGGTCGAGATGCTCTTTGCTCTGGGCTTCAAGATTCACCCGTACCTCACCGCGGCTGCGATTGCGCGGACCATCACCGAGTTTGAGGCTTGTGCGAGATTACTTAGTTTTATTCGGCCTTCGTCGAAGCTGTCGAGTACCGTACTGCTGCCTGCGCCTCAAGCCAAGGCCGTCGACGCGTACGACAATTGCGTGCTTGAGCAAGAGTACGCGGAAGAAGAGGAGGACATCATTTACGCTGAACGCGTTGACGTGTACTCTGACGACGAGTACCAGTACTCTTTCGACGAAGACGACGAAGACGAGGACTTTGCAGATACGTCAATCGCGGCATCGAGTACCGCCGCGCCAGATAGCAGGCAAGCAGAGAGTCAAATGACCCAGCGCAAACGGCCATGGTCAGCTATTCTCTCGCCAGTTGCTGTGGCTGCTTAGTGCGAACGCGAGCACTGTAGCCGATATTGCTGCCCAAATGCTGCGTAAATGCGACAGAACGAACGAGCGCTGAACAACTTTCTGCCCAAAGCAGCATTAAAGTTATTCGGCATGAAACACTAAAAATATTTTTAACGTTTGGGTTTTGGGTTTTCTTGTTTTGCTGAGCTTTGCATTGGATGGGTTGGAGTCTTTGTTGCTTGTAATTTTATAGAATTTTGTAATAAGGATAGTCTGGGTACTGGTTTTTGATCTGCAATGAAAAGTACCATATCAAATCAGAAACCTGAAATGTGTCTCTAAATAAATTAGACAACACCGTTTAACCGCGTTTGATTAATTGGTTTAATCTACTGCCCTTCACGCAGCGAAGCCGATCTTCTCCAGTTGGGTTATTTGCCCATTTGCTCCTTCTCCAGCCGATCAAAACAAACCATCCGCTCTTGCTCTTTTATCAAAACCTCAGTCAGTGCCTCCACCACAAATTTCTTCACGATGATATCCACAGATTCCAGTAGAGTTTGTAGAAGTTGCGGTTAAGGGCTTCGCATTCGGACTACGTCATAACCCAGCCACACGTCAAAATAGAGATAAAGGGGGCATTTGCGGGAAGGTGTAAGAGACTAAGAGCGAGGAATGTGGATTAGCGCGACTTATGACATTTTTGTCCATTATCGCTGGTTTCAAAGCGTACAAGTTCTTGCTGCGCGTGATTATATAATGGTGTTTGAGACCCACACAGTCAGTTCATGCAGTTCATGACTGTGTGTGCTTGCTTTTTAGAAATATTAACATCGTCAATGTCACAAGGTCGCTGTATATGAAGTATATATCTTGTAAAATCCCAAGTTATAGCCTTGTTTTTAAGTCATGATAGTTTATACAAATCGCTTTCTCGTCCCCTGTTTTCAACCAAGGACCTTCAACTCGCCAGCCTCGACCTCTTTCCGCGTCCATACCTTATCGGCGGGTAATCCCATCGAGAAAAGGTACTTGACAGTGCTGTCCCATTCAACCAGCTGGCGCTCTTCAGTCCATTTCAATTCCTCGGCCATGATATCAATGACCTTGGGCAAGCTCTCCAACGCGGCTTTACTGTTCAAAAACGCAAGTCGCATGCGTCGCGAAATCACATCCTGCACCGTACGCGCACACTCGTTGCGCACCGCATATCGCACTTCGCCGTCCACAAACGGGTAGTAGTTCGCCAAACGTACACCCTTGGCTGGCCATCGCTGACCAGTGGCAGAGCAGAGGTCAAGGACCTCAAACGCACGGTCGCCGTAGTTGGACGCGAGGTGCTTGGCAATCTCGGTCTCGAGTCCGTACATCTGCGCAAGCTGGATATACATCAGCGGACGGTACTCATGCGCGCCGACTAAGAGGGTCTCCTTAGTGCAGCATGGCGCAGTAGGCGTCAATCCAAAGACCTGGATGCACTCGTTGATGGTGTCCTCGGCCATTTCACGGTAAGTAGTCCATTTGCCTCCAGCGACAGTCAAAAGCCCCGAGTCGGAGACGGTGATCAAGTGATTGCGAACAAGAGACTCGGTGTTTTTCGCGCGCGGGTCGCGCACAAGAGGTCGGATTCCAGTCCAGGCCGCAAGAACGTCCTCGCGGCGGATAGTCAGATCGGAGGACATGTATCCCTGCAATTCATTGAGAATCCACGAGATCTCTTCTTCGGTGGGGATAGGGTCTTTGCGAACAGTGGTTGGGGCGTCAGTGGTACCGGCCAGGGTGTTTCCCTGCCAGGGCAAGAGGAAAATAACCCGACCGTCCGAAGTCTGGGGATCGATCAAGCCCATTGTGGAAGGGCAGTAAAAATTAGGAAGAACAACATGAACACCAGAAGATGGCATCACGATATCAGAACTAACAGGGTTATCGAGCTTGCGGATCGCGTCAGAAAACGGTCCAGTGGCATTTACAACGCCCTTTGCCTTGATTGTATACTTGTCGTAAAATCCACCATCGTTGTCGCGAGCAACGGCACCGTTCACACGACCGTCGCTGTTTTTTGTCAACTCGGTAACTTCCAAATGATTAACCACCACGGCGCCCTTCTCGATAGCAGTAAGCGCGATAGCAGTGTTCATACGCGAATCGTTGTGCGATCCATCGTAGTATACCAACGCTCCCTTCAAATTATCCGATTTCAAAGCGGGGAAAGTATCGAGCGTGGCACTGCGGAACATGAAGTACGAAGAAGCCATGTTTTGGCTGCCGGCGACGAGATCGTACATCTTTGTGCCGGCGTAAAAGTACGGGATCTGCCACCACGTGTAGACGGGAATCATAATCGGCAGCGCGAACGAGAGATGAGGAGCAATCTTGAGGAAGGTGGCTCTTTCGGAAAGAGCTTCTTTGACAAGCTTGTACTGACCGTAGTCGAGGTTCTTTATCAATCAATTTCAAGTCAGTTACGTGTGATTAAAGATCGAGGTGGTCAATCACAAGACGAAGAAGCGGAAAACACATACCCAGAAAGCTTTCTCGAGATAGCGGACACCACCATGAACAAGCTTAGTCGATCTCGACGAGGTTCCACAGGCAAAATCATCACGCTCGACAAGCGCGACTTTGAGACCGCGAGTTACCGCGTCGAGCGCAGCACCGGCACCGGTCGCGCCTCCGCCAATGATGAGAAGATCAAACTCCTCGGTCTGCAACCGCTTAAGCATTGCCTCGCGGGAAGGGGGCGGCGCATGGGGAGCAGGCTTGGTGTGCGGAACCGGCGAGGATGGCGAGGATGCGTGGACGGGAGTGAGAAGGTCGCTGGTCGAGAGGGTGAAGGCACCGGCTGCGACGACGGAGCCTGCGACGAGGGACCGCTTGATGAGACGACTGCTGCTTTGGAAGAAGGCCATGTTCAGTGCAGCAGTGTTGCGGCGAGGAAGGGCAGGCAGGGGGAAAGAAGGCGATGAAAGAGCGCGATACGGCAAGCAAAAGAGAAGCGAGTAGCGGTGAAGGTGGTGAGCAGCCCTGACCGTGGGGGAGGATCTTTTCTGGGATTTGGGTTTCCGGTGGGGGCCAAACAAAAAGCCTAAGAAAATCAGAGGCCCAGAGGTGTTTTCGAGCAGAGACGCAGAAAGAAGGCGACTGAGGACGAACAGGCAGCAGAACTCGGCCGTTTTGCCTGGCTTCGACGCTTTGGATTATATACCTGCTCACTGTCGCGTCGTGGCCGGCCGGACGAGATTCTGCGCTGCCTCAGCGGCCGGCCGGAGTGAGCAAACATGTGAAAACGCTTACAGATCGCCTGAGGGGCTGGTGGGCCAGTGGTGCCTAATCGAGTAAGCAGTCCCGAAGCGGAAAGATTCCAGAGCGCCGGAGCCATGGCGTGCGTGCGATCAGACGAGCGCCGCACGCAGCCGTGGCCAAGCCGCGCATTAACACCAAACCAAATTTCTCGTCTTCGGATTCTCGACATCCGTCTCGGTCACTGCATCATGCCACGCCTGGTCGTTTTCCGGAGAGCGCTGTTGCGGATTCCGCGCGCGCTGCTGTGCCGCAGGCAGCCTCGCGAGTTGCACAAGGAGAAGGTCGATGAGGTTGTCGGCGCGCCGAGCGCTCAAGGCGCATCTGTCAGTTTTCGAGTTTTTCAGGGCGCTGTCATGGCGCTGTTTGCGAACATGCTTGGGCAATATCTCGTCGCGCGCAGAGACAGAAAGGTGACTATTTTTTTGATTCGACGTCGCAGGTATCCTTTTTTGTACTGATATTGTGGCTCAGTTGCACAAGTTCCAGATCGACTATGTGCCGATAGTGCAGTTTGTTGGATGGACAGTCGCCATCACGCCAGTGCTCATCCGCTGGCAATACGTTCTCGACCAGTTCTTCCCTTCCCAGATAGTCACCCACGCGACCACCTCAGCATCTCCTCTACGGGCATCCACACCCGTTAGCGGCTCGAGCTCTATCGATATCGAGAAGCGCGCCTCGCCAGCTATTGTCCGGTCGGTGAAGTATTCCCACCAAAACATCCTCATCAAAACCATCCTCTCCGAAACCCTCTTCGCATACGTCGCCAACGCAATCTTCTTATTCTACATGGCCTTTCTCCGCGATTATAACCCATCAAAGGCCGTCTCTGTCGTCGAACGAGATTTACCTATAGTCTGGATCAACTCCATTAAATTCTGGCCCGTGGTCTCATACATTACTCTCGGCTTTATACCCGTCGATTACCGTATCGCGTTTTCATCAATCTTTGCCGCTATCTGGAGCGTATATGTGAGCATGGTTACTCTGTAGTGATTTTGCTCTTGCTTGCGGTTTCTTGGTTTGAGTTTTTGCTTTTGGTAGCGTCGGTTTCGGTTATATACTCAATTTTATTGCCAGTCTTGAATAAAGCTTTGAATTCGGTGTTTTTTTTTGATCTAGTCTTTGATGTTTCGTGTTATTTGTTTGCTATGAATACAAGCGATATGTTGTTTTTTCTTTCATTTTATATCTTACTTTTCTTGTACCATGTTTATTCTATCGAGATGTCAACAGACATCTGTCGTGCGTCTTTCAGGCGTATATGTCAGAGTTTCTTTTTCTAATTTTTAAGATGATATAGCACAAAATGGAATTTTCATAACCATGTACAACAGCAACTACTAACAACGACAAAAGATCAAATTTTAAAAAGAAAAATAAAAATAAAAGAAACAACGAGTCATCTGTATAATAATCATCGAAAGAATATGCACAAAAAACAAAAGAAAACGACATTCTACAACCACAAACACTCACGCCAACAACGTCTCTGGAAACTGATTGAAATCAGCTTGATCAGCAATATTCTGCCCGCCCTTGGTGAAACTTATCCGTAATCGCAACCGCACAATCGCGCCCTTGGCAGCAGTAACCCGCAAAGCCTGCGTCGCGTTTCCACCAGCGGCGATCTCGGGCGAGGAAATCGGTCGGAGCTCGACCTGTTGGCGTTTCGGGACCGCGACTTGGAAGTTCACGTTCGATATGGTCTCGGGGCTTGAGTTTGTGAAGTTGACGAGGATGGTGACGACGCCTTCGGGCGTGCTGGCATCGCGGTGCGGTTGCAGCGTGATTTCTAGGCCATTGTTGTTGTACGCCGTGTATTTCGTCGCTTGGGGCGCGGTCTGGACGGGTGCAGGAGACGTCGGACTTGCCACTGATGAAGTTACAGTTGCAGGCGCGGCTGCAGGCTGCGGGGTAGTGTTGAACAGGTCGAGGATGTCGTTGATATTATTGTTTCCCGATTGCGGTGCCGCCGAACCGTTTGTGGCGGGAAGCGAGAAACCTCCTGCGCTGGCTAATGACAGGAAATCGCCATTACCTGCTACTGCGGCAGATGGCGTGGCATCATCGTCGCCACCCATCAAATCAAGAAGAATCTGCGAGAAAAGAAGTTAGAAAACTTTCACCGGCAACTTCAAGCCAAAGACACATACGTCAGTCTCCGTCTTCGCTTTAGCAACTGGTACTGCCCCACCGCTCTTCGTACTCTTCTTCTCGATCGTCAACTTCTTATCCTCTCTAATCTCCGCCGCCGGCATCTTTTCCAACACGCCACGTCGAATATCATCATGTCCAAATAACGCGCTATACTCGACCGCACGCTGCTGGATCTCGACATCGAGCGCCGTGGTCTGGGAATCGATAAGCCGTCTGATACGGTCAATCTGAGCCGGCTCAGACATGCGGGTAGATAACTTGACGAGCGCATCAAGAACGTACTCTTGTACCGTCTGCGTCGCATAAGTGCTGTACATTATACTTTCGAAAATCTGTACGACATCCGACTCTCGTACTTCATGCTTGATTTCATCCTCTTCAAAGGTTCCAGCCTTGAGTAACTCGTCGCCGTACTCGCCAATAACCCAAGATCCCGCAAGGGTAAGTGCTTCCTGTGTAATATCAGCCCGCAAAAGCGAATACATTTTCTGGACAGTGTATAAATGCATATTCTCCGCATTCGAGACCAACGCGATGAACTGCGAGATAATCTGCTCGGAGGCAAAGTTTCCGGCCAGTTTAAATACCCGTAGTACGGTATCAATATGCCAGCGCTTATTCGGCGCGTACTTCTCGGCAGCAATACATATCTGAATCGTCATAATCGCTTTAAAGTCCGTATCGGCGGTCTCGAGGAAAATCAACAATTCGCGGACTAACACTCGCACATTATGTTCATCGATGAGGTCGAATGACAGATCCAATGCGCGCCGACGAATCGAGATATCCGCGTCGTGAAGACAATCGAGAATTGTAGTTCGATGCCTCTGAACAGCATTAGGTTCAAGTTCAATAACTTTCGACAACGTGTTGAGACCGACGTATTTGACGTTGTTATCCTTATTACCCAAGAATCTGCCAAGAACGCTAATTCCCAAAACTCGCAGACCGCTATCGGCGTCGATTTCAAGGATAGTCAGCACGGCTTCGTAGAGGATTGAGTTTCCGACGTTTTTCGAGGAATCGGTGTTTGTCACAACTTGGGCCAAGATATCGCTCATTTGCTCTGCTGACGACGGATCGTCTTTTGCGAGCATGCGGAGGAGTTTCAAAATCTTGACTTGTAGGAATGGATCTGAGAGGCCTGCGACGTCGTGTTCGGGTGTATAGCCTGAGGTGGTGAGCGTTTTCAATTGCCGGACCAGTGACGGGATATACTACGGCTGATGTTAACCACCATCAATCAAAAGATCATACTGAAATAAACATACCTGTCTAAATTGCTCAATTAAAGAAGGATCCTCGGCACACATATCATAGACAAGCGTCATGCCGCAAATCAACACTCCGTGATGATGTTCGCCCAGCAGTGATTTCGCCTTATCGACAAATCTCTCGCGTAATTCGGGGACTTTGCGAATAATCCGCATCGCACATAACGCCGCTTTCTTCCGCAGATATTGATTCTGCGTGGCAACCAATTTCTCGACGTCGGCGTATAAATCGCGAGCCATTTCCTGTGAGGCAATGTTGCCTAGCGTGCAGAGCGCGAGTGCGACAACGTACTGATTAGGATGATTTAAGTCGCTAGAGATCGGAATACCGCGTCAGCACCACCGCTCTAGACCTTCCAAACGCGTCATGATCAAGGACTTACTTTTTCAGAGAATTAGTGACGAGCGTCAACACCTCCTGATTCTCGTCGAGCAACAACATCGTGCCCAGATACCCCAACCGCTTATCGGAAAACTTGCTCGTAGCCAATAATTTCAAGCACTCAATCTGGCCGAAATGCGTCCGCTCACCCAACGTGAACAAGTACAGTAATTTTGCAATATTCTGCCTCCGAAGCGTCGAGTCTGTGAAATCCTCGCGAAACGATGTGCGGATGGCGGCTGATTCCTTTTGAATCACGGCGCGCTCGTCGGCCATCGTTTTCGCTGCTCGCACGGCTTTGATGAACGACTTTAGCGATGACATTTTTGCTTGTTGTTTGTGCGGTGATCGCTTTGGATTTGATTGTATGCCACCCCGTTGAAAGCTGGAAATAGTCGAAAAGAAAACGCAAATACAAGTAAGCTCGGTCGGAAATCCTCAGCTGAATTAACCGCGCAGCACAATTCCCAATTTCACGGAATATAGCAATCAAACGCACCCACAGACAACAACAATCAAGGCTCGTCGCTGAGTAAATACAAACTCAAGTCGTCACTCCTGATGGCAAGTGGTTGTTGTTGTTCGATGTAGAATGCCGCTAGTATGCGTGTGCCCCTGCCCCCTACCGTGTCCTCTTTCCGCTGCGCTGCGGCGCGATACGCGTATTCAGTGCTTACGTACTCGGCTTTCTATCTGGCAATCGCTCGTCTAGTCAAGAAACCCGCAGAATAAAGAGATTGGTTAGAGCATTTACATGCCTTGGTTAACCTATTCTAAAAATTTTTAAATTGTCAAAATATCTCGAGCATCTCTCTCCGGGAAGTATGTAGCAAATCCCGGCACACACAAAAAGCACAACATAAATATCAAATATATATATGTATAAAGAAAGAAAAGTAATCCCTTAGCAAAAGGACTATCAAGAAAGTAAAAAGAAGAGAACAAACAATATTATCATAAAAGGGTCACGAACGATATACAAGTACAATCCCATATGCAATTACACCTGCAGAAACACAGTAGGTAAGGATCAATCCGAACAAAGCAGTTAAAATAAATCAAGCAAACAAGCATACGACCAAAGCCTAGACAAAAACAAAAGAGAAAAAAGAAAGAAAACAAATCAAAGCGTGTATAAGAGGAGAGGAAAAAAGGAGACCCGAACACAAGACAAACTTTTGCTCTTCCGTGAACATCAAATGGAGTAAACTGAAACCAACGAAAAACAAAACACCGCAACAAAGTTCTTAGTATCAAGATTATTTTCAGCAAGTAATTTGATAAAGCAATGCGCTCATTAATGCGTGGTATGCCCTCTGTGATACTTCAGACCGTTGAGGTTTTTGTAGCGCTTACCACAGACCTCGCATCGGTAAGGCTTGTCCTTTTCAAGACCCGGGTAATCGGGATAGGGAAACTCGTTATCGGGAGCTACTACCGTTAGAGTGCCATCTTCGTTTTGGTGTAGTACTTGATTTTGATGACCATGCTTTGAAAAACATAAAACGTTAGCATCCAGCTTTAGTAGGTAAATGTAAGAGACTTGTGTATACCTGTCTATGATATTTCAGTCCGTTCTGATTCTTGTAAGCCTTGTCGCATCCAATAACAGGACACTTGTAAGGCTTTCCATCCCCTTGGTGGTCCATAACGTATAAATGCCGAGCCGGATCGTCAATGCACATCTCGTCTTCTTCTTCGTCCATCATCATAGGCGTGCCTGCATCCGAAGGCTCTGGTGACAGAAACACTTCGTTTGTAGAAACAGCTTCAAAAACTTGCATCGGCCGCTGATTGTAATACATGGGCTCGGGTGGTGGCGAAGGAGATATGTGCGCTTCTTCGTAATGTTGTAAAAGGTCGTGGAGGGTGGGCAGCCGCTCGCCACAGCAGTTGTAGTCACGACAGAAATTGGCCTCGAGCTTGGTAAGATACGAGCCAGAGTGAAACGATGGCGACATGTTCATATTCACTGAAGTCCCGAAATTAATGGCGCCTGCCATACTGTTGTTCATTTGCTGGTTGTGGTTGCCGAATGGCGAGTTGCCGTGCATCATCACTCTAAAATTATAACGACGGTTAGTAAACGTCCTTATAAAAGTCATCTTTAGAATGTTTTGTGGTTGACGGATATTTAACAATATCTGCCTCAAAAATGAAGCATAGCATAGTTGCATGTCTTTGGAAGTACTATAAGATGATTCAGACGAAACACATGCTTAGCTGAGCGTATGTGCCGTGCCGGCTATACCGCCAACATCGGACTGCACGCGTGAAAACACCAGCATATAATCCCTTTCAGCTGCTATTGCCTCAAGTATCTACTAGCCGTTGCAGCAAGTAGGAAAGTCAGTTGGCGATATTGTGCCGGTAGTGACGTCTTGAGAGTGCGTGGCAAGCTATTCCCATCCCGATACAGCATCACGGCACCTCGTCAGAAGCATTCACACCCGGCTAGCGTCGCCACTTCCAAAGACCAATGCATACTATAAAGGCCAGTCAATCAACAACGCAAGCAGAACTACATACTCGTCTTTAAGCCAAGAGCCAACGCTGATGCCGCCCCAGGAGATGCCACCCATTCCCTGGGAGTGGGCGACCGATTCCCGGCGAAACCGATGGTGTTGCTGCTGTGGGCGCTGGTAAGATATATCTATAGGAGCCGGCATCATGAGTGGAAAACGGAGAGAATGTGTGGGTGGGAAAGGGAGCGACTGCGAACACAGAGCACATGAGCTGACGGAAGATGGACGGATGGGATGTATTAGAGCACCAAGACCGCCCAACATCGGATGGTGTCAACGGCATGGCGGTAATTCAAACCATATCTAGCTTACACGTAGCTCGTTTATGTAAACGTTTTAAGTGCACCTATATTAGGTATCTAGTGCATAACCGCGGCAGCATTTTTGCATAGAAAACCCTAAATGTCCGCACCGATAAGATCAGGCCCAGACCGCAGCAGCACAGCTCGCCGAGGGCTGCCTGACAATTGCTATAATCATAAACTTATCGCTTCGACTTGATACCGATAGCCTTCGTCCATCTCCAATTCATCACCAACCACACGCACACACGCCATGGATTTCGCACCATACCAGAGCGAAGAGCCCTCTGTTATCCGCCCGACTGCTCCTGGTGGCGGCTATGCGCCTGCCGCGTACGCAGGTCGTCCGTCTAGCAAGTCCCCGCCCCCTCCTCCCGTGTACTCGCCAGAACCGAGCGCATCACCTTACACCGGTGGACCCATGTATGGCGGTGGCCCATCGACTTACGTTCCTCCTGAGGATCCGGCAAATGCTATGCCCGTCAACCAGTACGAGACGAGCATGCCGCTAAGGTATGTCGTTGCTGGACTCGACTTCATCTGATTAAGCAGCCTAACCCGTCTCGCTTCGATGTAGATTGGACTGGGAGTGTGTAATTGCGTATCTCGCCCTTCCTCCGGTTGGATCGGTTATCCTTCTTATTTTCGAGACCAAGAACGATTTCGTCAGGTACTGTTCGCAATTGGCAGATATGCTCTTTCTTGCAATGTAAACTAACAGCAATTAGATTTCACGGATGGCAAGCATCGCTTCTTTTCACTCCGTTGTTCATCATTTACATCATTCTCTCGTTCTCCACCGTTCTTTCGTACATCATCTTGGCTATTTACATTATCTCCGCGTTTTATCTGTCATACCGCGTGTATAGGGACTCATCGAACCTCGAGAGACTCGAACTTCCTGTTATCGGTCGCTTGGCGGCTGACTGGGTTGATTCTGAGTAGACGCAGTGTTTATAAGCAATTTTATTTTATTGATTAATTGGCAAGAAGTGGGGTAGTGTGCTCGGTTTGAACCAAAACTATAGAAATTCAGCAACTGGGGATAGCGTCGTCCATCGAGCGCTTGCAGATATTTTTTCTTTTTCATCATCTTTTTAGTTGTCAGAGATGCTGGTTTGACTTGTTAATTTTATCAGGAAGTAGTCGCGATACTTGTTTAAGCTAGAAAGAGGAGAACCTTTGCATCACGATGTCACTTAGGCGTGGTTTTTTTTATTGGAGTACTTTGCTTTTTTGGAACTACTTTAGTTTATTGTTTCTCATTGTAAGTATTTATATCATTCCATTGAACAGTGGGATATCTGTAATAAATGTGCATCAGATGCAAAAAGCCATGGAATTGCGTAGGAAATATTCCTCAATTGACTTTATATATGAATTATCGTCATCATTAATCAGTTGCCATCACCGAATCGATGCCTGGCTAACTCTTTCAACATCTGCATCGTTTTATCTTCTTTTACTTTCATTTCCTGCCATCGCTCCCGTCTAGCTGCGTCGCGTTCCCGGAATTTGGCTTCCCGATGCTCCCGTTTTATCCTCTCTTTCTCGGCTTTCCGCTGCGCAATCTCGTTAAGTTTCTCCTTTGTCCCACTTGTTCCGACGTCCCCCTCAAATAACTCGTCATCACCAAACTCATCGAGTCCACCGGGCGACTTCGCCCTCGCGAATTCTTTGCGCTGCTCATTTTCCAGTATCCGCTTTTCAATCCGTTTATCGCGCGGTGCCGCGGCTGGATCGGTGAAGCCACCGGCGACGAGGTTGTCGAGCGCGCCAGTGACACCAGATTCAGCACTTTGCATGGCTTTGAGACGTGCTGCGCGCATGTCGTCTAGCGAGGATTCTAAGATTTCAGAGCTCTGTAGTTGGATATCGGCGGTGGAAGGGAGTGTTGGGCCTTTACGGTCGGATGAGAAAGAGGGAGGAGGAGTTGGTCCGACGACGATGGAGTCGTCTGAATCAGAGTCGTCTGCAGGGTTTGTTGACCTAGGCTGGACCGATGACGGAGGTGGAGGAGCGACAACCCATTCTCCTTCATCAGAAGAGGATTCTTGCGATTCATTTGATGTCCGCCGCCGTTTCCGCAACTCTGCAATCTCTTCGATCGGTCGCCGTTCTGGATCTGAATCATGATGCCGATGTCGGTGATGATGCCGATGTCGATGACGATGCCGGTCTCGTGAATCATCGCGTCGCGTAGAATGCATGCGTTGTGTGGATCCCGTTATCGAAGATATATCTCTGGCAACAGTTTTCAGAAATTCATCGGTCTTTTTAATAGCAGACTTTTCCTCAGGTCCAGGCATGATCTCTTACGCGATCACTTTAGTGAGTCTTACGGATGTCAACTAGCAGTTGTAAATGCTCATGTCGATATAGATCCTCACAACCTGGAAAATTTGTGGACAAACTAAAGTGCATCCATCCCCAGAATAACGAATGAAAAAAGACTAATCAGAACTGGCGCAAGCCTGGTCTGCTCGGATTGGATACATTGGCTTTTTGTAAGTGAACGCAGTAATCAGTTGCTTGATTGTAGACAAACGCGTACGACGCGATCGAGTGGAGTGTATAGGAAGGGAAGATCGCCAAGTGAGAGGCGCTGGGAACGATGCAAACGCTAGAAGTTAAAATGCAAGTTCGACGAGGATTTCTGGCGAATCGGCAAGTGTGCGGAGAGTAGTTTTTCCAGGCGAATTAATAGCACGACAGAAATGGCCCAGCGCGTGCGAATTCAAGGGACGAGGTGCGCTAAAATAGAGCAAATTAGCACACCAGTGCCGTGCTCGGCGCCGGTAGACGGTATTTGCCGGATGCTATCAGAGTGCGCCGATAACCAGAGGAAAAAAAACGATCCTCGCAGCGGCGTATAATCTTCGCTAGGCGAGCAGCGAACAGAACGCGAGCGCAACGCAAAAGCAACGGGCGACAGTGCAAAAGATGCGAGAGCGGGCAACGGCGAAGCTAACTAAGGCTGGTAGTTGAAGAGGTCACAGCGCTGCTACAGGGCTCAATAGTGCCAGCCGGAGTTCTCCGGCTGGCACCGCCATGTCGTGAACAGGCAGGCATGTGTACATCAAGCGTAAATGGTGCGAATGGCGTCCGACAAGCGAGACGGCCGCTTCTACGGTTTCTGTCCGGCACCAGCGGGACAGCGACGGCGACGCAGTACTCGGTTTCCCGCACACAGTCCGCATCCAGCGCTCAGAAATGATATCCTCTCTGTGTCGAGCGCCTGCAGCAGGCTTAGCATTTAAAACGTCATCGTTGGCGACAGGCTAGCAGCCAGAAGTACTGTATGTACGTGCGCTATTGGCTCTTGGAATGCCGCGACGTCACTCGCAAGAGTTGCAGTTTGCGCCCGCACAGCGCTGCTGGCGGCCACGATATGCCACCTCCACCTCCAACACCACGTAAAGCGGTTCTGGCCGACTCCGATTCGTCGACAAGCGAACGCCCGCCAAACTCATTCCTCGCCGCCGTGTTGCCGGCTGCTCTTCTTCAAGTCCGCGACTCGCTGCACCGAGCTAGGCCTCATCCAGCGGTGGTGGGGCCACTTCTCTGTCCGCCGTCGCCTAACCCTCTCGCCCCTTCCTCGGGCCCGGAGACCCAGAATGAGCCCGAATCCACGACTGGTTCCATACCGAGACCGTAAAGAGCTCGAACAACGGGCCCGGAGACCCAGACTCGAGTGTCTGTCGAGCAGCCTGTTGTTGTAGTTATCAACTCGGATTAGCAGACTTCGCGGTTCTTGTTGTGTTTGTTCGTCTCAGACGCAGCATCCCAGCCGGTCTCATTTGGTCTACTGAAGCACGCCTTTTCTTATCTGCTAGCGTGTTTAATCTCAATCCCTTAATTTCCACAAAGCGATATTTCTCTCGTGCGCTTTCGCTGCTCGGCTGTTCCGGCGACCCGTGTTAGCGTAGCGATAACTGGCGATAATTAATTACGCAAAGTTTAGGAACTGTCAACTGATACTTTTGGCACTTCTTGTCTGCGATTTGCTTTCACCTGATTCCAATAATATATTGAACGTCGTGTTCTTTCTGCAATGTAATCTATTCCGCAGATGAAATTCTACAACCTTCACAAAAGTTAACCTTGGTTCACGTAAACACCGAAAACCCGAGAAACCGAAAAACCGCCCCTCGACTCAAGCGAATCAGCATCGCATCTTTACCCCACCCTACTTCCCGGTCTGCCCCCGAATCTCATTGCATTTCCAAGAAGTCGCGTCGGATTTTTCCTCATAATCATCCAATTTGTGGATCAGCGTACCTTCTGCAGATCCGCGAACCTCCCGGCTTCGCTATTCTGAATCAGGAATCCTCCGCTCCGGACCGTTGCCGGAGTCGCCTCACCAGCCAACACCTTTTCCTACTCCAAGCCCGCGCTCTCTTGACGTGGAATGTTCTTCTGCTCGTTCTTTATTATTCGATTTGTAGTCAATGCGGAAACTCGTGGTGACGCTGTTGCTCGTGAGCGGTTTGACATATCTGGTTGTTAGCCGCATATTGCTCGCCGCGTGGATTTCGCAGTCCATCCGCATCCATGTATATATCCACTCTCTCGTCCACTCACAAAACACTGTAAAATGATTGCAGCCAATTCTGTAGATCCTCTTTTTTTTGGCTTTTCAAATTGTCGATTGGGAAATATATCCGGGTATTTTGCAAGTGTGGTGGTATACGCTCTTTTCAGTACTCTTCATCCGAATGGTAGTAACCAGTCGATCGACTAACTTCCCATGCTCTGACAACTATGCAACCTTCTCTTGCATAGTATTGATCATAAGAGAAAAGAAGGAATCAGACCACGAAAATTCGCTTCGCCACTCTTTCTTCGCCACTCTGTCGGTCGCGTAGGCTCGTTAGGATACCCAGGATTCAAACTCTCGACCGATCGCCAAATCAGTCGTAGTCAACGTATACCCGCAACAAGATATGAAAAAGACGATCGAGTTAGCGCAAACTCACGCGATATTATCACTGCTGAAAAAAAAATGTCGAAAATAATGTAGAAAGCGAATTAGAAATGAGAATCTGGCAACGGAGTTTGACGAAGACCATTGCGCATCTGTATAATAGTATATCCTACCTACTTTACGAGTAAGCACCGCATGAATTGCATTTATAATTGTCTTTTCTTGTCCGCGCACTAGTGATTTCTTAAAAAAGTGATAGCCAGAAGGCAGTCAGTATACCGTGCAATGCTTCCCGCAACGAATCGGTTTCTCCGCGTCAAATTATTCAGTTAACGTGTAGTCAATGAGGACAAGCGATCTGGTTCGTGAGAATATATGACGAAGTAGCAGTGTAAAAGTGTTGTCGCTAGCAAACGGTTACTAGATACCTATTACCACCAATCAACGAATCCGATATGTAAGTAATCAGAAATACCAGTGTCGTTGGTAGGATACTCACCGATCTGTCTTACCCTCAAACGATAGAATCAACGCAAAATAGGTAGTTTGCAGCATACCCAAACAGAAGTCCAACTTCCTTGTTTGTTTGTAAAGTAAATATGCCACGCGATCTTTGCAGCTGCTCATTTATCGTCCGTACCGCGTCGCGCAACCCTTCTTCGCACTGAAAATCCCATCTACCCTACTCATAACCCGATCTCGCACTTGTAAAGGTGCTTGGTGTTCAGAAATATCAATGGTCAATGTGCGGCACGGACTGAGTTTCTCTCGGATGAGCGATACGGAGGTTTTCTGATGGTTCGCGTGTGCGGCTAATTAGCGGCCAACGATGGATGGACTTGAGTGTACTTCCTTCCTTATCAGGAAAGCTTGTCTTTTTTTTCTTGTAATTTTGCTTTCTTTCGGATAAAATTTCTTTAAATAGTTGAGTTTACGCGCCGTATACGCGTTGGTATGTGCGTCTGGGGAGAAGGAGTGTGTGAATGGTTACATGTGTTGGATGTAGGCAAGATGGATGGATGGACTTTGGAGAATACCTGGTTACACTCGGTCAACGGTTGTTATAGAGCTGGAGTTAATCTATCAGAATAGGCGGTGTGTATCTATGTAATTGATATTTTATAGGAGCTTAATTGACTGCCCTGCAAGCGCTGAAAGAACACTTACAACACGCTTGATCAGGCACAAGATCAGAGCAACAACTAACTACTCTCAGACAGCCATTTTCGATCCGCGCTTTCCAGTGCAGAACTCTAAACCTAGGTCAACCAAATTAACAAACTTGAATATTTAAGTTCGTATAATTGTCAGGCTGATAGTTGTTTGTTTGGTATGAAAAGGGTAGGTTGAAGTGTAGTCGAGGTTTGCGAAAAACGGTAAAGAAAGAAAGGTAAAAGTTTACCAGCCGACATTTCGTAAGGATGATACCAAGCAATAAGTGTAGTGCTGACTTACGACTCAGGTTTACTGATTAAATACGGGACTAATTGAAGTAAACGTGTAGTTATGTTTGAGCAAAAAGATATGAGCCTGCAAACGGTAGTGTACGATTGGTAGGCCAGGCCTATGTAACTATCTCACCAACTTTACGCTTCCTACCATTAATTTGCATTTAATCAACTAAGAGTACATAACAACCTACTATCAAGGTTTACAAAAGATAAGTCAAAAGTTGAGTATGGGGTTTTCCGTGTAGAATGTAGAATCAGCCGACGACGA
This sequence comes from Myxozyma sirexii, assembly GCA_030568315.1. Classification (NCBI taxonomy): domain Eukaryota; kingdom Fungi; phylum Ascomycota; class Lipomycetes; order Lipomycetales; family Lipomycetaceae; genus Myxozyma; species Myxozyma sirexii. The sequence goes on along the minus strand of JAJLTT010000009.1, from coordinate 419,771 downwards.
AGACGCTTCGCGCTGTTTCCGACGACGCGTTTAAGCACTGGCTTCATATTCGACACGAGTCATTAGTACGTGCACTTTACAGATATAATGACAGTGTGATATCTTTTACATATTACTATATTCTAATTGAGCGCTAATTAATGACGAGTAGCTCCGATATGGAGAGCGTTACCAATTCTGCGTCAGACTTTCAGTCCACACAGCCACAAATTCAAAGACTGCTTTAAGAAAGTAAGCGGTTTCTTTTAAGAATATTATTTTTGCCGAGGATAATGTGATTTTGCCGAGGTTACGTGAAAATTGACTATAGCAAAGTCGTCAAGAGCAGGCATACGTGTACGAATGGAGGCGGATTACAGTGAGTTAAGATAGAGATCCAGATCAAATAGTCCAACTCTATCGTTTACGACTAATTTAATTTTTTTAGCAACCCGCGCTTGTAAAGAAGATGGAACCATATTTTGATACGGATGACTTGCAAGGTGGTATACATTTTGTACGCGGGTTTTACTGCTCGGCCTGGCACACGTCAAGTCAAGTCTTACGAAACAAGCAAAACCAAACACTAAGAACACACACTAAGAAGGCTAAGAATTGGAATTTCTAGCAGATTGAGTAATCTTTGAAGAAAATACATGAAACAGAACAAAACAGAACGGAAGAGAGGCGCGGCAAAAGGGACTCGAAAAAGTCGAGTCCCGAGGTTCAGGCCTTCTTTCCGAGCGCGGCTTTGTCCCAAGTCAGTAGTTTCGCGCAAAGTCTCAGATAGCGGGCGCGGTGCAAATCCACGACAGACACCGTGGAGGGCCGCGCTGCGTGTCTTTGCTGCGATCGCTGCCGGCAGCATGAGCATGTGCAAGCGGTGACGTAGAGAGGTGGTGCTGTGTTGCAGCGGAGTAGAAGCTGGCTGATGGGACGCGAGGGCGAGGACAGCAAGGGTAATGCCAGGCCGCCGGCAGCCAAAGTATAAGCGAAGAAGGTTCGGCGACCCCCGACGAGCGCGCGAGCGAACGGAAGCGACTCGAGCCGGGGCAACGGGTTAAGAACGGCGCGCAGCAATCAGCACGCAGCGATCAGCACTCGGCCTGCTCGTCTGGCGAAGCTCAGTCGCTGCGTGGGTGCGGATGCGCGGTGGTCGAAAGCACAGCCAGACCGCAAGGCGGCGGGCGCGCCACCCAGGAACACGCCAGAGGGCTGCGGAGAAAGCGACGCTCGGCTGCAGGCAAGCCCGCTAATTAGCGTCGTGGCGGCCTTACCGCGCGATTTAGTTTAGGAAGCACGGGCTGGTTAATTTGCGCTTTGCGTAAAAGAACATTAGCAGCGATAACAGGGTGCAGCAGAGCAGAGCACGGCGGCCGCAAGCCCTGGCTGCCTAAGCATCAACACAGCGGCCGTTAGCTAAACGTAGAAGCCTTAGCCTGCTGACCTACTCCAGGCCGCTGTTATCTGATAACGCCGGGTCAACCACAGAACCTGGAGTAGAGTATTTTACAGTCAGCAGACAGAGGCTGGCGTGACGCACTCGCTTGCGGTGAGGATGGCGAGTAAGCCGAGACCAGGACGCGGGAACGAGTTGCTGCGGATTGCGCCAGATTACAGCACGTGTTGTTGATCAGTGCCTGCTCTGCTTGTGGAGAAGACGCCTTCCGGAGGAGCGAGCCCGCGCAGAAGCACCGCAGACCTCGTCCACGCCAGCTGCTCTCTAATCCATACCACGCAAACAGAATACAGCGCCGTTGCCGCTGGCACTGCTTCGCCGCCAGCCCGATGATGCGTCGAGCCCAAGCACCTGGACTTGAGCGCCGCCCAATCCGGTAACGCGGCCGGGCGAGAGAGCGCACACGAGAACTCTTTTTTGGCGCACCGACCGGCCAACGAAGCAGACAGCCCGCACCGTGGTTCGTCTGCTGCCTGCGCTGTGTGCGTCCGGATATTCAAGACGTCGAGGACGTCCTCCGAGATGCTGGCCCGGCGCACTGCGCATTGCCGCGGCGAAGGAGCGCGCCCGCAGCAGAAGCGCAGTGCGCCACGCGGACGCCGGCCTGCGACGTGCTGGGCGATAAGAAGACGCCCGGCAACTGCAGCGTCGCCTTCGCAGCCCGCGGCCGCGCTCTGCTCTGTGCTCTTGACACTGCTTTTGGCGCTGCTTCTGCGGTCGCAAACAGCAGGAAGCAGCAGCGAGTGCCGGCAGCCCCGGAGGTTGTCAACGTGCGCACGTCGCGCGACACAGGCGACTGCGGCGGTGGCTCGCCTAGCGGTACCGGCCGTCGGTACGCGACTCGCGCAGCCTGGGCGGCGTACCCGACCCAACCCAGGCCTCGAGGCGATGGCCCATCCGCGCCCGCCGTTGCCGTCACCGCTCTTATAGAGGCCCGGCTGCTCGTCGCCTGTCTCTGCACTTCACCACCCTCACCTGCCGCCCGTCCCCCCCAATGCCCCCCTCCGCCCTGCTCGCCCGGCGCGGCTTCGTCGCCGCCGACGACCTCGCCTTGCCGCCCTCGAAGCGCCTGTGTCTCGCCCAGCAGCCCGCCCTGCGCCTGCCACCGCCGCCTGCCTTCTCGCCCTGCCTCGCCATGCCCGGCCTCGACTTCTCCGCCAGCGGCGACCTCTCCAACTCGTCCACCCGTTCCGCCTGGTCAAGTACTTTTCCTCCAGTTTCCGGCTCCTGCCGTCCGCCTATGCCCGCCGCATCTAACTCTCCTCCTCTAAGATCTCGCCGTCGACCCGCTCACCCCGAACATCTCGCACTTGCACAACGACTTTGACTCCTTCGTCGACACCTCGAAGCTGCTCAACGACGCCGACTCTACCTCCACCCACTCTGCAGCCCTCAGCGACGAGCTCGCTGACTTCAGCCCCATCTTCAGAGACGACGCACCCGCCTGCTATGACGATCGCCATCCGTCCGAACTCGACTACGCGTCTCTGCAGCCGTCGTCGTACACCTACGCAATGCCGTCCCCGGCCGAGGCCGCCGCGACCAACGGTCTCTCGCCCGAGCTGCTGTCTTTCATCTGTCCCTCGGCGGCGCCAAACAGCAACGATCCCATGCCTCTGCAACAACAACAACAGCACAGGCTCCAGCAGCATCAGCAGCAGCAGCAGCAGTACGAGCGGCTTCCGTACGTGAACAAGCCGAAGCGGTGGTCTGTCGGATCGTACTCGCTCCCAACCACGGGCGTCGTCAACATTTACGACGGCGAAATCCCCTCTGACGCGCTCGCAGCAACTGCCTCGACCGTGGCCACAGGCGAACTGGCCAATATTGATTTCCAACTGCCCGCTGCCGGCGAGGCTGCCGAGCTCAAAGAAATGCGGTGCGCCGTCTCGCCTGCGTCGCTGTCGTCGGTGAACTCGTCGCCGCTACTTTCGCCCACGGCGCTCTCGGCCGCGTCGGCGCGATCGAGCGTGTCGTCTATCGACATGAGCACGCCGCCTCCTGCCGCCGCCGGCAAGTCTGCCTGCTGCAGTTCATCATCTTCACACACACACAAACGCAGCACTCGAGTGCCGCCGGTGCATGGGCACAAGCACTCCAGCGCATCAGCCGATACTCCGCAAGATTTCTACGTCGAGCTGCCTACGCGCCGCCAGCCGCCTCCGCCGTCAGACTTCAATTGCGCGAATCCCGACGACGAACCGCGTAAACAAGACGTGCGGTTCAACGGCGATCTGTATACGCCGATGTGGGTGCGCAAGAAAGGAGACGCCAAAGAAGGCTGGTGCGATCTCTGTCCGGAGCCGCGATGGCTGATTCTCAAGAACTCGGCGTACTGGTACGATAAGAATTTCGCGCACGGGATATGTCCGGTGACGGGAAAGAGATACGAAAGGCCAGAACGGTGTCAGCGGATAAAAGGGAACGAGGAGATGTTTGAAGGTCTCTGTTCGGTCTGTCAGCAATGGATCCAGATTACTACGCGACGCGGTGGTGGTGGGACGAGCTGGTTCAGACACGCCAATCGGTGTCATACATACGATCGCCACCGATCCGAACGCTGAGGAGCTAAGAAGATATTCTGCAGCCGTCGGTTGTTTCTTGGTTTGGTTTGAATTGCATACAAAAAATGGGAAATACAGGAATGTGGAATTTTATTTTGTGTACTCATTATTCGGTCTGGTTTATTTTATTTTTATTTTTTGAGTCTTTGAGGGGTTTTATGGGAAATAAAAATAAGCGGTATTTTGTGTAACATAGAATTGGCAGGATTGCTATATATTTATATTGCTTGGCAGTAGTAATTGGGGGATAAAGAATATGGTTTTATAATTACTTTTTGTTCTAGTATAATAATATCATTTACTTTGCTAATGATGATTGCAAGTTATTGAAAGAAGGGTAATGAAAATAGAACAATATAGAATATGAATTTGAAGGAGTTTAGCTATATTACCTAAACCGGTAATAACAGCTGATACCGGTAACCACTACTATCCCCAAGGCACTTGCACGTTTGCAGACAAGTGACCGTAGCAAATGAATCAGCGGTTGCGACTTGCATGAGACAGGCCAAAGACAGAATCGACTGAGCGGAGCAGAGGGCGGCGGAGGTGGTGGAAGCGCGGGTGGGTCTGCCTCAGTGGTGACTAGGTTTTGCAAGCCGTGTCGCGTTCTTCGCCAGACGGGTGGTGGACAGCGAGCGAGCACAGTCCGCAGACCAGGGTGGTGAAGTAGCGACGAGCGATGACTCGCGTGTGGCCAAGCCAGGTCGGTCGCGGGATCGCAGCGGGCAGCCACAAACACGTTGTCTGATCCGGCAGCGCGCGGTGATAGCCGGTGCGGAGTCGGCCAGGGTTCGCGGATATTCTAAGTTGGAAGGTTGGGTGGTGGTGGCTTGCGAGGGTGCCGACGAAACGGGCGAATGCGCGTTGGACAAGCGACAGGCACCTGCTGCTTTGGCTGTGCGACGCCGTGGCTCTGAGCTCGGCGTTCTTCTGATCCGAGCAGGCACGCGGTCTGCGGGCGGACTGCGTCTGGTCGGCTGCTGAGCATGCCAGAGAGTGGATCTGCCGCACGGCGACACGCCGCAGACCGGACTGGCAGAGAAGAAGCCCGCGGCCGTCGCTGCACCGGCGACACGTGCGGTGTTCCACGATCCCATCACATCCAGTGCGCTTTGCGTTTTCTCGCTTCTCGCGCGTCTGCGTACCGGCCGCGGGGATCTGCAAGCCTGGGGCGCACGCACTCGGCAGCGACGACGAGCATTCTGTGGCCTGATGCCAGTGCCCGATAATAGCATGCTATCTAATACGGCTTTGTCGTGTCTACGCTATATCTGCGCGCGATCGACTCCGGCGCTAGCCTCGGCAGCAGCAGCAGCAGCAGCACGCCTGCCGCTTATCCACTGCTCGACACCGAAACTCCGGCCCACGCCCGTCTGCGTCTTATCGCATTCTCGCCTCGCGCTGGGAAATTAAGTCTGGCGCTCGAGTACGAGCCTGCGATGGAATGTCGGCTGAGTGCAGGTATCGCGCATCTTCGAGCAGCCGTCTACTGTCTGCGCGTGAAGATCATCGGGAGTGCATGCCCGCCCCGCCTGGCTAGTCCCAAATGTGACGATGTCGAATCTCGTTGGAGGGGGGGTTGTGATCAGCCGTAGCCGCAGCTCATCTACTCGCTAACAGATAGCGGAATATGAATAGAGCGCAGCTGGCGCTGATCGACTCTATTCCGTCGTCGCCTGCCATCCGCCATTGACCTGTCCTTGTCAGCCCAAGAGAATTTCATCTGGCAAAACAAATAAATTAAGATCTTGGATCTGCACAGGTTTGGGTTTGAATCCATTTCGACTGTGGTGCAAGACGTGAGCCGACTAAAGTCTGTATCTACTGCAATTCATTGCCCCTATCAGCTAATGCTTTCGACCTATGTCATGCTTCTACAGCCATTCGAGATAAATTTCATTCTGCCCAAACTGTCTGTAAGCGACCTAATAATGCATGGAAGCACAGACTAAAACTAGTCGTTTGTAATTAAACTAAGCTGGCTTATAGCTGTATGCCACTTGCGGTTACTGCTGCTTGCCTAACTCATTCGCAGCATCCACCACACCGTTTTTACGTCTTCTCGTTTCTCTTCGTGATTTATGTTTTGGTTCTTTGCTCGTCATGTATATCTCGCTTTCTGGATTGCGACTCATTCACCCCACTCCGTACTACATAGTAAACTTTATTGACAGGCTTAGGGTATGTCTGTGGCTGTAGCGGCCGACAACAAACCTCCTCTTTCTTATAATCATCAGCACGAATCTTGATTCTTACTGCTTGTAAATCTGCAATATGCTTGTAAACAGCTCATGAGGATAGTATGTTAATACACACAATTGTTCAGTAAGCAGATTTTTTATTTGTAATCTCAGTAGCGTATTTCCAGTTAGACGGCAGTCAAATACTTCACTAGCCACAACACGCAACAAATCAAAATTTCTTCATCTTGCCGTACTTCATATCCAAAAGTTACACTTCTGTGGCTTGGTCTAAGCTGCTTCTAGTAGGTTTACTCAACTTAACATAACTTCCCATTTCGGCAGGCGCTAAATTAAAGCATCAGCCGCTGCACACGCGGCTCCAAAGCAACGGGGTTCGTTTCTCGCTTAATTTGGAGAAAGACGTGGATTTAGTGCTCTATTGGTCCATAACTGAATTAGAATATGAAAGCTCTACGAGAAGAAGCAATAGCGTTTGACTTGGTTATTGTATTAAGAAAGAGGTGTGCCGGTTGCGTGGCTGCATGCGAGTAGAGTGTAGAAGTGTAGACGACGACGGTGTAGAAGTATGCAATGCGCAAAAGTCGGTAACTTGCAGAAAATACTAGTCTTATTGACACTTCACGTCACCCACACCTTACTCTACAATCGAATAGTTACGTCCACTCTACAGTAGATGCGCTTATGTAATCTGTCCGCGCCTCGCCATCAGCGGCGTCATGAACTATCTCTTCAAAGGAGTTTGTCCGAGAGCGAGCTTTCAGTGGGGAAACTCTGCACAATCAATCGGCTGGTGAACGCTGCTGCAGTGCAGTCTCGACGGTGTCTGACCTCTTTCGTCTTTCACTTCCTTCTCCATCTCCAGTCTTACACTTGCAATGACAGTAACCGTCTTCGAAGAAGAGGCAGAGCTCGTCCAGAAGCCCGTAGAGCTCTGGCGCAACCCAAAGCCAGAGTCCACGCGCTGCTTCGAGTTCATACAACTAATCAACCGCAGGTATAGCAAAGACTTCAGTAAGTTGGCCTGCTGCTCTCGACTATCTTCTGGTCCTATCTTTACCTTTCACCTCATTCTAATCACTCAGTAGAGACCTACGATGATCTCTACAATTGGTCTATCGCCAACATTTCCGCTTTCTGGGCCGAAGTCTGGGCTTTTACCAACGTCGTCTCTTCTATCCCTTATACCTCTGTCGTCGACGAGTCCGCTCCCATGTTCCCTCGCCCGCAATTCTTCCCCGGCGCAAAACTGTCCTACGCTCAGAACCTACTATTCCCAATCCCATCTCCGGACCCCGAATCCACAGCCGTCATCTCCGCCAACGAATCCACACAAACTTTCATCTCCTGGCGCGAACTTCGCGATTCTGTGCGTAAACTCTCGATCGCGATGCGCAAGGCCGGCGTTAAACCCGGAGACCGCGTCGCCGGGTACGTGTCGAATAACGCGACTACGCTGATTTCCCTGTTGGCGACCTCGGCCGTGGGCGCGATATGGTCGTCGACGTCCTCGGAAATCGGATCGGTCTCGGTCGTCGAGCGATTATCGCAGATCGAGCCCGTGCTGCTCTTTGCCGACAACGCGTCGATGTACAATCAAAAAGTGTTTAACAATCTCGAGAAAGTATCTGAGATTGTGAGTAAGCTGCCAAGTTTGAAGTTCGTTGTAGTGGTCGAGACGTCGAGCGCGAGTCCGATCGAGCTCGCGAGAGTCAAGCCGGCTGGTGGACAATCGATCTTGGCCGACGATTTTGTCAAACAGGTCAAGCATGACGAGCCTCTCGACTTTGAAATGCTGGATTTCGACTTCCCGCTCTTCATTGTCTACTCCTCTGGCACGACCGGGAAACCTAAATGCATTGTGCACGGCCAGGGTGGTTCGCTTATCCAGCACAAGAAAGAGCATGATTTACACATGGATATGAAGCTCGGCGACGTGTTTTTTCAGTATACGACTTGCTCATGGATGATGTGGCAGTGGTTGATATCCGGTCTTGCCTCCGGAGCCACGCTCGTGCTCTACGACGGCTCGCCATTCCAACCGGCGGCTGAATCTTCAATGTTCAAACTCATTGACGAACTGCAGGTCAAGTACTTTGGAACCTCGGCGAAATACTTGTCGATCTTGGAACAGAAAGAATATATGCCGAGAGAGAAGTTCGCGATGAGTAAACTGGCGCTGATTGCCTCTACGGGATCCGTGCTTAGTCCGTCGACGTTCTCGTATGTGTACAAGGCCTTCGGTCCAATTACCTTGAGCAGTATCACCGGCGGCACCGACATCCTCTCTCTCTTTGGTGCCCCGTCTTTAATCACGCCGGTCTACAAGGGCGAAGTGCAAGTCCGCGGCCTCGGCATGGCCGTACAAGTATGGTCAGCTGAAGGTGAGCAAATCGATGCCACAGGCGAGCCCGGCGATTTAGTCTGCACGAAATCGTTCCCGTGCATGCCAGTCATGTTTTGGAGCGATCCCCAGGGCGAGAAATACGAAGCGAGCTATTTCGAAAGATTCGGAAGACACGTCTGGCATCATGGAGATTTCGTGCGGTTGTCTCCCAAAACTGGCGGGCTGGTCATGCTCGGTCGATCAGATGGAGTGTTGAAACCCGCCGGTGTGCGATTCGGCTCGTCTGAGATCTACAACATCTTGATTAAAGAGTATCCTACTGTTATCGAGGACGCGCTGTGCGTTGGAATGAAGCGCCCGGAAGACCTTGATGAGACTGTGGTCTTGTTTTGTAAAATGGTCAATCCGGAATCATTGACGCCCGAGATTATCGCGCAGGTCAAGAAAACGATTCGCGAGCAATTGTCGCCTAGACATGTCCCTGGAATCATTGAAGAAACTCCAGAGATCCCATTTACCGCGAATGGAAAGAAGACGGAGACGATTGTGAAGGGAATCATATCAAAGAGCCCGATTAAGATTGGCGCGAGCGTCGCGAATTCGGAATGCTTGCGCTGGTACAGAGAATGGGCGGAGAAGCACTAACTTGGAAGGTTCATGGGATCTATACTTTTGTTTTATAGTATTTGGCTCTCGAGTTTTGAGATGCGTGGAGTGGTGGTGTAGAACGTCCGTATAAAATACACTAGTGGTTTTCAAAATACTAACTAGTCGAGCTTAAGATCGTCATCTTCATCCTCAGCGTCGTTATCCCGTTCGCTCAAGTCACTGATATCTTCTTCACCTATCGTCTTTGGATCCGCGATTTCCCCACCTTCGACCGCATCGATCCATTCGCTGTATATATCGACCGGCACACTTAATTCTAATTCGCAAACCGGTTAGCCTATCCCGCGCCTTTTGTACACCTAGTCTAAAAACGAGAACACCAAAGAAAAGAAAACATACTATTGATATAAGTTTGGAAAGTCTGGCCACAAATCTTACAATTCAAAAACCCGAGGTTCATTTTCTTATCCATTCGACAAATGACTGATTTCTCATGATTGCAAAATAAGCATGAGAATACGGTCGGTAATGGTTCGCGAGCGCGTCTTTGTGCGGGTTTGCGAGTTGATTTCTTGCGTTTGCCCTAGGTTTTTGGTGTTAGTCTTGGTTCTTTTGGATGGAGAAGGGATGATGAGAGGAGAGAGATCTCTCGTAGAGGAGGAGATGAGAGGAAAAGGTGTACCATTGTGAGCTCGACTCAAATATGGAGAACAATAGTTCTATTTTACTTATTCAAAAGCAGAGAACCGATGTCGACAAAGAATGAATCGCAAAAAGATGAGAAGGGAAGAAGAAGAGCTGCGATGGAGTGGTTGAGCCTCGCGAGGGCGGGCTTGGGGTTGTCAGAAGTGTAGCAAGTAGAGTATGATCACCATCAATCCTTCAAATATCTACCACCCTTTCTCAAATTTGCGCACATTACAGGCAAATACCTGCAATACCATTAAACAAACACAATCGACAACAATGCCTCAACAACCACTTTTTCTACGATCACCAACGTCATCGTCCCTGACGCAGACCCGCATACCACCCATGATCTACGGCACAGCCTGGAAAAAAGACAACACCCAATCTCTCGTCCTCAAAGCTCTGCAAGCCGGATTCCGCGGCATAGACACAGCGTGCCAACCGCGGCACTACAACGAGGCGCAGGTCGGCGCCGGGATATCGTCGTTCCTGTCCCTTTCCGACATTCATCGCAAAGATATCTACGTGCAGACGAAATTCACACCAAAGGGCGGACAAGATCCGACTTCGTGTCCCTATGACGCCACATTACCTCCCGCCGAGCAGGTTTCCGCATCTGTTGCCGTCAGTCTGCGGAATTTACAAGTCGACTACATCGACACGCTCGTTCTGCATTCCCCATTTGATTCATTCGAAGACACAGTCGAAGCATGGACCGCAATGTTCGCATACACTCCCTATTCAACCGGCGACACGACCGAGAAAGTCGTGCATCATCTCGGAATATCGAATATCGATCTGCAAATACTCACGCGCCTGGTCGCAAAAACTGGGATATACCCGTCCGTCGTGCAAAATCGGCTCTATCGCTCAACAAGATTCGACATCCCTCTTCGCAAATGGTGTGTTGAAAACAACGTAGTCTACCAATCTTTCTGGACCTTGACTGCGAACCCGGAAATCTTGCAAAGCGATCTGGTTTCCCAAATCAGCAAGAAATATAATGTTTCCCGCCAAGTGGCATTATACGCCGTCGTGCTGAGCGAGAAGAATATGTGTGTCTTGAATGGGACTACGGATGAAGCGCATATGGAAGCGGACCTGGCGATTGCAGACAACAACCCGCTTGCCGGATCTCAAGCGTTGAGTCAATTGCTGGGTGTACTCTAAACACCAAACACAAACGAAACAAAACAAAACTATATCCCTAACGCCCGTTCATGCTCGATATAACTATATGCACTACACTTATCAAATGCCCTCGCCGATGCCTTTAATCGAGTCCTCCAGCACAATATTCTCCAGCTCTCTCGCGAAGAAATCCTCCTCCGTCTCCTCATAGCTAAGCGCGTCAATGCTCTCCGGATACCTCCTCATATTGTAAAATTGCACAAGCGCCCGCAACGCAACTTCTTTAGGATACGACTCCTCCGACCCGACCGCTCCGCCCATTTCCCCCGCCGGCGAGGAGTGATCTACTCCCGCAAGCCAGTTATCGCGAAGATCTTGCCGACAATACAAATACACCGCCGTGATCACGCGCATGTTTGCATGTCGCCATTTCCGCCCACAGTACGGTATCTGTCCCTTGATAATCTTGAGAGCGTACAGCCGCGCATCATACTGCGATATCCGAAGCGTTTTGCGCAACGCGTTGGGAACTTTGATTGATAGTAGCGAAAGGTGCCGGTATGGTTTCTGTTTAACGATTTTCTGCAAGATCTTGAGTAAATTTATCGTAGCGAAGAAATTCCGTCGCGAGAATACTGAAACTTCATCCTGTAAAAGGATATCCTCGACAGCTTTATCCGTTTCAGCAGCGTAAAACCCCGATGATCCATCAGACGACGAGCTTCGCGTCATCGCCATGTGAAGACGATCGGGGAGTTGTCCGCCAGAGGCGAGAGTGCGGCAGACGGAGAAGAATTTTAGCGCTGGGATTTCGGGGATTTGCAGGATGAATTGCTCGATTTCTTTGGCGTTGAAAAGTTGGATTATCATGGGACAGATGTTGCAGTCGAACAGTACTTGGGAAAGGAACTCGAATTTCAAAATGTCTGCGATATCTAATTAGTTTACTGTGAGTAACTAGTAATAAATGGAGATACGTACGCGATACGCGAAACCATTTGAGGAGCAGGTATATAATTGCTGAGATAGCTTTAAACGTAATCTCAGTCTCGCGCGCGTTTTCAAGCTCACTTTTGGCAATCCCGTCATTGACTAGTCGAGTCCGTTTAGTATTCATACAAATAAAAGCCTTGTCAGATCCACAAGTACTTACAATCAAGATTCGACGAGCCACTATTCATGAAGGACGGCATCTGCCTAGAAAATACTATAGATGCTTCGAATGGCGATATCACAGATAAAAAGAACTTGAGCATCGTCACCACAAATGGTTGTAAATACGGCAACACCTCTCGCTAGTTTAAGTCAGTCACCTCAACCTTGGAAAAACAAAAATCAAAAAAAGAACCATACGTAAACGTCCTCGACTCGATCTAATCGAGCCTGCGAATTCTCATCAAAATCTGCAGCGAAGTCTGCATTGATACCCTGCGGTACCGCATCAGCATTGATCCATCCTCGTTCTTGCTTCATGAATTCCTCTCGCTCTCTCCATAACTGCACGATTCCCAAACTCGTCCGCAATCTCTGCGCAAAGATCTCTTCAGCTTCCTGGATACTTGTCGGCATTGCATCCCCCATCGTCGCATTTTCCTGCTGAGGATATAAGAATGGAAACGACCGATCGGTCTGGAACGCCGATTTCTTGACTTTCGTAGCCGTCGGTGGCGGAGATGGTGGAGGTGACGGGGCCGGCGTCGCGATATGGACAGATGATTCCGGTAGCGGATCAGCAGAGTACTCGAATTCCGACGCTAAACTTGCGATTGAACTCGATGACGACGCCGCGGACGGATTGACGTACATTGCGAATTCGCGAGGTAATGCGTTCGCTGAGTCTGGTTTGTAACCTGGATACCGTGACGATATCGACTGTCGGAAACTTTGGTAGTCAATTGGAGACGCGGATACGGGGTCTTTAGTTGGAGGTTCGGGTGGTAATCCAGATTGTGCGCGCGCATGCCGTTTTGCAGCCGCCAGATCGTTTGAGTTGCCAAATACATTCAAGATAAGCTTCCAAGTCAATAAAAAGATATTTCGCCAAGGAAGATCATCTGGGATGTGCAGTCGAAAACAAGAAATTTGCTTGATGAAGTATGCCACCATATTTGGTTCCTGAGCTGCTAGAGTTTCGCAGAACCGCTCATCGTCGACCGTTTGCAGCATGAAGTAGAGAATCGTGAGAGATGCAAAGAGGTCTCGGTGCAGTGTTTGTTGGTGTACTGAGTCTTCGTCGATTGGTTCTTCTGTCGAAAAATCACTAGTTTCTCATTATTATTTTGAAGTTTTCAACTAGAGATCCGGGCACTTACTAAATGGCATCGATGCATTGATGAATGCATCGATATAATATATCCACTGCTCCACATCTGTGCAGTAACAGTGTATTGTTTCTAATCATATCGAGTTGATTTTCTTGCGAACTAGTCTGCGCATAGCAGCCAGTAGCAATATAAAACAACTTCAGCAGCGCATTCGACCTTTCATCTCCAGATTGATGTATACTCGACAACAACGCACGAATGCATTTCTCGCGTTTAGAGTGCTTTGCAGTTGCCCAAGCTATACGATGAGTTAGCCAGGCGAGTTGAATAAGATAGTGGCGACGTACAGCCTGAGAAATGAGATTGGAAAAGTTGCTGCGATTCAAGAAGAAGATCGTTGTCGCAGTATGCGAACCATTCGTCCAGCTCTGCGATATCGGAATCGGTATCCTCGTAGTCGTATTTGAACTCCGGGGCCTTTGAAGAGGGCGAGTCAGTATTTTTAATAGAACAAACTGTACAATCAGTGGAGAGATCATGTACACGAAAGCGAGCTTTGGTGGCTAACTGCGGGATCTGGTTGGCATTAAGCGGATCACTAAAGGCAGCCGGTGAATCGAAGTCGGGGTCTGAGTCAGAAACGATGGAAAGACGCATCTGTAACGAGACTTGCCGACGACGAGATAGAAGATGATATGAGAAGCGCGCAAATGGTGGAAGCGGATGATGTTTGCTGTACTGTTTGCGAGTCGAGGGTTGAGGTAGGTCGCGTGCTGCGCGCAAGCGAAATTGTCAACAGATGAAGGGAGACGTGTTCAGATACAAGTTTATGAGGGAATTGGTTGCTTTTGAGAGCAACCTTTAGTTAGTGATGTAGTCTATGTTGTGGATCAAAGAAATCAGCAGCTATGTAGTGTACTATTTACAATGCAGTGACTGAGCTACTGAGGTATCAATAGCTAATGCTATTTAACCAACTTAGCTAATAAAAGACCCTTCCTATAACAGCTCGCGTTGATTTATGAATGCAGATATTGCTAATTTACAAGCATTCTAAACCGCATAACTATAGCAGTAAACAATACATTGCCTAAATACCGATACAAGTTGAGTTACTTTCACATAAATTATCCGCAAAAAGAAACAATTGCTGAGACGCGGCGCGAGTCTGTTGCACAACACTCACATTCGTCATCTTCCTCCTCTCTGCCATCTTCTCTTTTCTCTCCTTCTTCCCGACTCTTCTTTCTCTGAGCACCTGCCGTGCCTCTCCGGCAGATGCTGCCGACAATAGAGCGTATCCATCCGTTCGCGGTGCCCCCGGAACTCCTGGCTAGTGACGCCCACTCTTCATCCTCACCGCCTCCTCCGCGTCGTCTCGCGTCCACAGGCTCAATTTACGGCGCTCCATCACTAACTCCAATCCGTCAACGCAATGCTTCGTCGCCCGAACGCCCGTCGTCAAATCACTCGAACTCATCAGACTCGTCTGCTGGATATTACTATCGCACCGGATCCGCAAGATCGCATCGCCGCAACCTCGCGGTAGTCAACAACTCGCTTTCAGCAACATATACCGCGCTCGATGCTCCGCCTCTGCGCGCTTCAACGCGCAAATCATACTTTTTTCTAGAACCATTGTCAATTTCCTCTTCGCCGTCCTCCTCGTCGCCTCCCTCGTTCTCGACGGTCGCTTCGCTACATGCACCTCCTCCTCCACCCCCGCCGCCGCCGCCGCGTAAACGCGATTCCGTTGTCGTACGCTTCTCTCGCTCATCGCCCGATCTACACGCTTTGTTTGTCGAACAGCCGAAGCCAGAAGAAACCGCACTGGTAGCTGATAATATCTCACCAACGTCATCGAGTAGTTCAAACAACCCCGCGCCGTCTCTGAAAACCAAAAGATCATTTCCTCGGCTTCGACAACTTGCTCGTCGCGCTGTATCAGCCAGTAATTCCAACAAACGGAGATCGCGCTCGGTGTCACCGTTCTACCGCAATCCGGATCTTGGATTTCATTCAGCGCTGGATATTGTACCGCCTTTGCCGAATAGATTTTTGGATACATCGACATCGAGCGCGGCGAGTACCGGAGGTGATCGCACACCAGATACTCCAATCACGCCTACTTTTACTACGCGACCTACGACACCTCTATCTGACGCGACCGCTGTTCCTACGCATACTGTGACGTCAACTCGGCCAAGTCAAGCACATCAAGAATCGTCACCCCCATCATCACCTCCATCTACCCCGCCACAGTCTCCACCGCAACCATCGGCATCGCCACAATCTGTGACCTCCCCAGATGTATTTTACACACCTCGCAACTCTGTCCAGCAACCAATTGATTCCTCCGCCTCTAATGCGCGCCATTTTGATCTCTCGGTAGCTCTCGCTTCGCAGTCGCAGTCAGTTGATCGCCATCCGACTCCCGTGATAGTGCAGCGTAATGGGCTCTCCCATGATGCCTCGCGAAATTCTTCTGTTGGCACGTTGCAGACTGCTATTAGTGTCGCATCGAGTAGTATGGAGGCTAAGCGAGGATATAAGCGAATTCGGTTAATTCAAGAATTAATTGATACTGAGAAAGCATATTTGCAAGATCTACGTGTCATCCAGAAAGTACGTATCTTTGCTTGTCATGTGAGGCAAAATGCTAATTGATTTATTATCTAGTATTACCAGCGCAGCGCAGTCGGGAAATCATTTTTCAGTAAAGACGACATCGCAGCCATTTTCGGCAACATCCCAGTCCTGATTGAGTTTACGAGTATCTTTAGCTCCAGTCTAGAAACTGCCGCTGCGTCGGCATATAGCTCGAAAATAAAAATGGCTGATTCGATATATGACCCGGTTCTTGATGAGCATGACTCTTTTATTGGCGAGACTTTTCTACAAGCTGTATGTTATTTGGCCTTTTTTTCGCGTAGCTGCGTGGCTAATTGGGCGAATGAATAGATTCCGCAATTGGAGCAGATTTACTCGGCTTATATCCGTAACCATGGCATTGCAATCAGTCGCCTGCATCGCTTCAATTCATCTTCGTCTTCTGCTTCGTATCAGCGATGGGAGGAAGCTTGCCGCAAAGCCTCGTCGTCTGCTACCAATGCATGGAGTTTAGAGTCACTACTTATTAAACCTGTTCAGCGACTGCTAAAGTACCCACTACTCTTGAAATCCTTGTCCGAACTCACAGCTGAATCACATCCGGACAAGGCATCGCTGGACCAAGCGGTTGACAGTATATCTACCAGCGCGACTAAAATCAATGAGGAAAGCAGGCGCATTCTACCAAGTACTTCTGAACCTGACTTACGGAAAAATTCGAGTGCACGTAAAGCAATGACTGATAAGTTAAAGTTGTCAGTAGGCAGATCCGGGTCTGATAAGAGTACAGCATCACCTTTTTTGCATCAGTCTTCAAATTCGACAACACCAAGTATTGCATCGTCATACACAGCTTCGTCGTCAACTTCAGCGCCAACATTCACGCCCGTCAATCTAAGCTCTGCATCGACACCTGTGTTGCTGACTGAAACTGTCGACAAAACGTATGACATGATAGTCGACCGTTTTCGTCGACGGCATTTCGAGTTGCGGGTTGTCATCGAGTGTTTTGCCGGCGCTGTCAATCTTGTAGCGGCGTCGCTGAACAGTATGCATTCTCTGGGCTCTAGTCTGGAAGACTTTGCTCGATTACCGCAACCTCAGTTGCCGTCTCCGTCTCATAGTCCCCGTATTGGATCGCATTCTACGCCGACTGTCAGCAAAGCGACACCAGTATACCCGCATGCCAACAAGTTCTCTAGTTTCAAGCGCTCAGCCCAAGATATCCGGGACAACGAACTACCACGATTCCGCACGGCAGTTATGACGCACGTCATCTCTCCGCTCGAACAGATCCTCGATCTCTTTGACGGGCCAGTGAATAAAGCGATGGCGCGACGGGATCGGAAAGTTGCCGACTATAAACGGTTCTTATCATTATCCGACCGTCGGGTTCCTGTCGATGCGAATACAGTCAATTTAGCCGAGTCCTTCAGTGCGCTGAACGGGCGTCTAGTGGTTGAAATACCGCGGTTTTTGGAGATGGTGGATGATATGGTTAAAGCGGTCACGTTGAATTGGATTGATGTGCAAGCGCGCTGGAATCTCGTTTGCGCACGACGAGTGCGGATGCACTGTGCTAAAGATTTGCATACGGAAAATAACAGTGCAACAGGACGGAAAGAGAAAGGTGTACCTGGTTTGACGGCTGCTGAAATTGAAATGGCTTTTGTATTGAGGTACTCGAAAGTCGAGCAAGAGATTTCAGAGTTAGAGTGCTGTAGACCGCACAGCCCGGTTGTTGAGCGCGAAGAACCAACGCAGAAACGTACTGCGAGAAGGAAATAGTTTGCATTGGTATGAGATTAAAAAGATTGGTGAAGGTTCGGCGCTACTGAGTACTGAGGAAAAATAGAGAGAGGTGTTGGTATTTTGGTTATGGGTATTTGTTAGACTGTTAGGGAATTCATCAATGGATTATTGATGGATTATCTAGTCTGGGTGTTTTCCTTTGTTTTGGTTATGGGCATTTTTTTTGCAGGTTTATTTTCCGCGAGCGTTCTGATTTTAATTACATTTCATTGCTGCTTATTTACAAAAGAAGATAAACAAGCGTCAAATATATTACAAAGCAAGTGAAAGATAAACTCGGAAAAACAATTCAATTATCTACAATGATATCTACAAAAGCGGGAACAAAACACTCTTCATCAAAGCTCTCGGATTCCCGTGTCCGGCACTCATATACTTATGCAGCACAAACCTCTTCCAAAACTCTTCTTTCCGCTCAGCGAGAATCTCATTAACAGCCTCGGAATCCCATGAGTCATTAGTAGGATTTTCTTGCTCGTCAGACTCTCGTGAATTAGGCTGTATATCGCGCGTCTTGTTCGACTGAGCTAGGCGCGCATCAATCATTTGCGCAATGTCAGTTGTAGCACCGGTTTGCAACGACGACGTTTCTTCGTCGTGAATGAATCTATCGATCGCAGGCTCACTAACCGCGTTTGCAACAAGTCCCTCAGTCTCAGAACTCTCCATTATCGCCTGCTTCTGCAGCGTAGCATAAACTCGCGCTCGTCGCAATAATGGCGCAGAGTGCAGCTTCATTCCATACTCCTCCTTAACTGCATTCTGCGTCGTACTCGCCAGCGCGGCTCCAAACGTTTCACTTTCTTTGGCGTACCGCGGAAGCATCTGCTGCGCATAATTCGGTCGTTGCGGAGAAAGCGCATAAATCCGATTCTCGATAGTAGAGCGTCCTTGCATGAAAAAGTCTTCTTCTTCATTGTATCTCTGAATCATGCCCGTATGTTTATAATATTCTAACATCTTCTCCGTCTCGCTGGCACTAAAGTTCGGGACAGGGAATCGCTTTGCGGCTTTGAATGCTGCTAGAAGAGCGGGATCGTAGCGTGCCTTTGTGGGGGACATGTAGTTCCACGGCTTCTTCACATTGAGATATTCTTTGATTGTCATTGACGTGGCGTCGCCTTCAAACGCAGCCAAGGTTAAACCATTGGCAAGCTTGCGTTCTCCGGAAATATACGAGAGTAAAGTTTTTGAAAACCAGAATGAGGGATGGCGCAGGAATGGGAAGCTTGGTGAGCGATAGGCGGTGAAGTATGATTCTGCGAGAATGGACAAGTTGTCGATTGATAAAAGGACAGGAAAGCTATGAAATTGTTAGTCGTGTGGCGTTGTTTAGTAAGACAAGAGTAAACATACTCGATAGCATCTAACTCTGCAAACAGTCCCTGGATTCCAGTAATTGCATTCTGGCTATTTTCTCCGCCGGTCAAAAGTAACTCTGCGATCGACGCCTTTCCAGCAGCAAGAGTCTTAGTTCCTGATCTTCCTTCTTTGAACGTGTATGAGTTTGTAAGCTTAGCGTCAAAGAGAGCACCCTTCTTCGTCGTCTTCAAGTCGTTTGCAGCAATGATTTTTCGCAGAAGACGCTTGGCGTACATAGGTTGGTCGTAAAGACCGGTTTTCTCGTCGAGAAGGTAATCGTTTGTACCGTCTATCAAGTCCTCAACGTCTGAAATGTGAATGACGAGGTAATTGAGCTCTTTAGCTAACGCGATAGCTTGTTGCATAACAATCGTCTTGCCCGAGCCAGACTCGCCAGTCAAAATAATGCTCTGCGCAGAAGTTGAGCTTTCTTTAGCTTCCGAAAGAATTTTTCCAATTCCAATAGCAGGCTCGCGCATGACCGTCGCACCTTCACTGAATAAGTTGAGATACTGAGTTCTCGGAATAGCTCCATTGCTCTTCAAAAACTTCATCGTCCCTTCAGAATATACCACCAACTTCCCAGCCTCGACACCGCGACCAAATTTCTCCACTCCCTTTAATGAACTGAAAGTCACCGGTGCAACAGGCTTAAAGGGCGACCGCTCACCAGGTCCAGGCGGATCCCTAGCCTTCTCAACCGTTTTCTCAAACGAGTAAATCGACCAACTCGGCGACTTCTTCGGCGCGAACCTGTTCAATTTCGGAGTCTTTTGTTTACTCGATTTTTGCGACGCCAAGTTCTGTCGTTGTTCAGTTCGTAGTTTCTTTGAAAGCCCATCGGTAGCTCTTGCATTGGCAAATGGTGACGTGGTGAATTGCCGACATGTCGTGGTCGGTGCAGTGGTCGAGTTACGTCTCACGTACTGGAACAACCGCGCAGACATTCTTGCTTTTCTTCTCTTCTCAAATTGACTGACTTCTCCCACTCAATTGTTCAGAACTATGTCTTGTCCTTCTACCGACCCTTATGTTCGTAGAGTCGAGAGCGATGTTGGTTACCGTCGTCTTTCACTTTCTGTTTTTCGCGTCGGAAAGAAAAATTCTGATTATTTGATATATAATCACGTGACTTATATAAATGCACGTGATCGCACTTTCAAAGAATAGGCCTTTTGAGTTTTATTATATTGTAAGTTGATTACATTTTTTGAGCAATTACTATATCTAAAGAAAATATGTATTCAAGCTACATTTAACTAAGGTTGATATATTTGACATGCAATTTGAGAGTCTTAGAACCGCGAAATGTCACGTCCAAAAAGCCAATTCGCAAACCTGTTTCTGTGTTAATACGGCGTGCTCACAAGCAATTCTATACATGAAGACACATACCAGTAAATTGGAATCAGGATTTTGTTTTTCACGCTAACGCACATGGATAAGTATGCACCACGCCACAACAACCAAGCAGCGCGTCTATTTCTGTTAGCAAAGTCATAAAGAATAGTGAAATATGCAAAATTCATACCCGGTAACGGCAGTCTCGCCTTGCATGATTGCTCTCCAACCTCCTAGATACGCCATGATACCGCGATTCTTGAACTCGAACGGCGGATGGTTGATTGCATACGACGCATTTCCTTCTCGGTTCAACTCCTTTGCGAGATAGATCGCTTTTTGCGAGGCTACCTGAGCCGTGGCAGGCAATCTCTGTCGACGAATCTGCGCACAGTCACCAAGCGCGAATACGTCTGGGTCTTTGCTTTCTGATTGATTGCAGCCGGTAGGCACACGCATGACATGTAACTCATCGTCGGTCACGAGATTATTACGTTTATCTTTAACGACGCCGTCCATTGCCTCAACGAACGGGTTAGCCGCGAGTCCCGTTGACCAAACAAGGAGACCGTGCTTGATCGTCTCTTCGTGTCCATCTTCGCTGCGAATGCGGAGAGTATCTGCATTGATTTCTTGAACTGCAACGCGCGTGCGGATGTTAATATTTTGTCGCTTGAAGTACTTTTCCGCATATGAAGAAAGATTTTTGTCGAATGATCCAAGAATCTTATCCGCGACGTCGAAAATTGTGATTTGCACGAATGGCATAAGCTTAGGGTAATAGAACTTCATGTCGTCATGGACCAAATCGTGGAGTTCGGCAGCAAACTCAATACCAGTCGGACCACCACCGACAATGCAGAAGTTCAACAACTCGCGTTTTTGTTCTTCGGGTACGATGAATAGGTTTGCCGCCTCAAACCCTGCGTGTTGGTCAGTATATGTCAGTATGCATGCAAAGAAAATACATACGTTCCAAGATTCTTTTGCGGATTCTCCGCGCATCGGCGACGTCTTTCAAGAAGAACGCGTGTTCTTTGACGCCCTTGATATTGAATGTTTGCGAATAACTTCCAACCGCAATTACAAGCTTATCATACGGGATCTTAAAGCTCGACTGTGGATCAACGCCATCGATACGTGCAAGCACAGTGACCTCTTTCTTCTCGAGATCAACAGTTCTAGCGACAGCTTGTACGAGCTCAAGATTAGGTAATTGAAGCTCGGTCGCTCGTTTAAGGCTCATGCGGTGGTCATCAGCGGGTTCGGTACCTAGTTTCAGTGCGCGGTAAACTGAGTTCCAGACGTCGCCAGCTTTACGCCAGCCTTTACCTTTATCGCGAACGGACTCTGTCGCGACGCGGAACTCGAGAGTGCCGACGGCGGTAGATGCGAGTAGAGGAGTGAAGACAAAGTATGATCGAGGGGAGATCACTACGCAGCGATAGAAATGAGGGTCGAGGTTGCGTAGCAAATTGAAGCCACCCCAGCCCGAGCCCAGGATTACGACGGTTTGCCGGGCTGGTCCTTGGTTAGACGATATGAACTGCTAAAGCAAAAAAGATACATACTGTCTTGTTCGTTAATCTTGGAGAGGACAGAAGAAACCGATTGTCCCTGATAGTGATGCTCGACGGAAGAAGCAGCATCAGAGGCTTCCGTCGCGTAGTACCTTCGCCGAGGAATGGTAGAAAAGAGTAAAGAGTTGCGATAGGTACACTTAGCCACCGCGAAAGCTGATTGCGAGCAGCGGTTCATGAGCGAAAAGTAGATTCTGCGGGATGCAAAGCAGAACAATAGAGATCAATCGCAAATAAAATGAAGCACCGAAGATGTAGATATAGCGTTTAAGAAAGATATATGACCGGGGCCGTCGATATCTGGATCCGCGCTCGTTTTGTGCGAAAACCAAGCTATAACCTTGCACTTCTGACTCTAATTGGCGTCTTTGCCGGTAATGTTGGTGGTAATGACTGACACTTCTATGGCCGCTGATCCGGCTGTCTTTGATGCTGGAGGCGTTGAAAAGACGATATAATAATAATCTGCCGGAGAACTGGATAGCTTGCTCGGGAGTGATGTCATATTGGTGCCGCACGCTAGTTTGGTAGCCGGAGCGCGTCGTTTGGCTATTGCATTTTCTGTATTATTATTCCCAGCACAGTAGCTCATCAATCCGTTGGACGACGATTGTCGGCGCCGATTCTTTCCGGTAAGAGAAAGTCATTGTGTAATCCAGTAGTCGAGGAGCAACCGAGCAGCGCTCGGTATATTACAAACTTAGCACAATGAAGAATATAATAGCAATACGTGCACTTGTATACTCTGTCCACGGCCACTTTTCTTACATCTACCGCAGCCGGATTCTTCCGAGTCAGAGCAACGCCCGTGCATGTCTGATTCCCCGTCTCCCTGTCGGAAGCTGCTCGGAGGGGATGGTTAACAGTAAAAATATTACTCAGTAGTGGATATTATCGACAATACAGCTCTTTATGATCAGAGTAGACTAGTCATTTACAGTTATGTACCCTGATGGCGCCTACCTCATGCCCAGAGCCACGTAGCCTCTGTTGTTACTGGCGAACATGTGTAAGTATGTTCTGACGATGGTCGCAGTATAATTAATTACTCCAGTAATTCGGCACTCTGGATTGGCCGAGCAGCTTCGTGTGTTCGTCACTAGCAGCAGCCTCTGCGGGTGCCCGTCAAATCCAAGCTCGGCGCTCACTCGGCGCTGTTTCTCCGCACCGGCTCTATTCGAGCTCGCTCAAGTTTCCGACGCCTAAGCATCTCCGAACCCGTTCCAAGCCCGCCTGGTTAACTGCCCGTTGCCAATTAGACTTCTACCCGGTATTCCTAAGCTCCGGCTCGAAGTACGGCAGCTCGAGCACGTCAAACACCCGTCGCTCCGCCAGCTCCACCGACGGCGCAGAGACATCGATATATCGCTCGCTTCCGCGTTCCAGCAGCCCGCCGTTCGTGAACTTATACCCGAGTTCTTTGGCACGGAGTCGCAGATCGCGTTCAAACGTTGTTCCGCCTGTTTGGTGTTAGAACGGTGTTGCTATAAACGTGTAATCGTCAACTCACCTGTCCAGCCTACTACAGCTGCGCCGACTACGCTCCAGTCTACGCAGATGATATCAACTCTGTAATGCTGCAGAGTCACTCCCTGGGTATCTGTAACCGTAGACCACACAACCAGCGCTAGATCGATCAGCTCCTCTTTCCGTCTGGTGTTGCTGCTCATCGTTAGCACTTCGCTAATCAGATTTGCCTTTTGTAGACTCTTCACTAAGCTCTCGAGTAGCCTGTAGTGCTCGCCTGGCTTGTTATTTGGAATCGCCAGCACAATATCAACATCTGAATGGACATTGGATCCACGTCGATACGATCCGCATATAACATACTCGACCGACTGATCGAATATTTTTGCGTGCTCTTCGATAACCTTTCCAATCTTTGTCACTTGGTCGTGCGTGAGCCTGCATTCCCCGTCAGTAATTGAATTGCACTAATACCATTATATACTTACTCCCTAGTGAATTCATCGTAATGCTCAAGACCAGCCTTTTGCGCTTTACTCAAAAACCTCATCCCATGCTTCCTCACATCATCAAGGCTCTTCCATCCTCTCACCTTCACCCACTCAGACGCAGTCTTCCCTCCTACTCCCCAGATATTGTATAACTGTTCAATAGCCTGCGTCTCCGGCGAATCATATGCCTTAGTCTCACTTGCAATCTTACCGGTCTTCAAATACTCGGCGACTATTTTCACAATCTTGCCTCCGCAGCCGGGAAGTCTTTCGACTTCTTTTGCGTTTTGGATCTTGTACGGATACGATCTGATTGACGCGATAGCAGTCGAGTAAGCGCGTACACCAATATCGTTCCCGTCCAAATCTCGCAAATGTCGTATCTTCTTCAAGATATCAGACAACTCCTCGTTCTCGCAGACCAATGGGTGTGGTCGAAAACAAGACAATTTTTGCAAATAGATATCATCAAGGTCTGGTATATCGCTTTCCTCCCTTGAGACTGTTGTCCTCGTCTTTGACTCTGTGTTTTTCTGTCGCTTCTGCGCCGCTCCGTCTGAATCAGTACTCTCTTCCTGTTCTTTCTCCTCCTGTTCTTTCTCCTCCCGTTCTTTCTTAGGCCGTCCGCGCCGTCTTTTCACCGCTTCGGCGGGTGAGCTACCCGATAAAGGCGATGAATTTCCAGCTGATACATCAATAGTATACTTCCTTATATCCTCGATCCTGTTGTGCTGCACGCAATTCCTCGCCCAAGCAACCTTGGCGACTAACAACGCACTTCCTAAGGCGATCCCGCGTCGCCGCAGCTCCATAGCCGTCCGATACGGACTATCCAAATTCACTAAAATGATCTGTGCGTCGTCGATGCCTTGAACGGTTGTAGCGCCGTGTGTGGTGAGAAGATCAGTGAGCTCTGCCTGCTCGTCTGCGGTCAGATGAATAGGCAGAATATAGATTGGATCAGTTGAAGAAAAGAGCGACGACGAATCTGTTGACGATGATTGCGATTCTGAATCCGAATCTGTCTTCTGTTTAGCTTGGCTAGGCATGCTATAGCGAGTTATTATTGAATGCTGTATCTGTGGCGGTTTACTGATGTTGATAGTTAACATCACTCTGGGGTACGGGCTGTACTTAAATGAGTGACGTAATATCTAGACCGTCGATGATGTCTACAATCAGCAAGTATAGGTATCAATGCATGAAACGTAGATCCATATGAGGAAAAATGTACTGAAATAAGAAAAATACAGAAACGCCAAAATGAGTTATTGTCAATCCGACAACAACAGCTCCAATAATCCAGACAATCACCAATGCCATACTTTTCTCTTTGGCCAGCACATACTTGTCTTTCTTCCAGTTCTAGTTCGAGATTCAGATAGAATTCAAGTATGTTCTGGTATGTTCGTATACTACAAATGTTACACATGTGGCTGGGACGACCCGGAATAAATTCGGAATCAACCTGAATTCAAAAGATTAGATATGCATTTTGATGAGTCGAATAAGTGGGAACATACCCCTTGTAGAAACCAAGAATGCCCTCTTCTTTGGCGGTTTTTGAGATGACGTCCCTCATGGAGAGGTAAACATTGTCGGCGTTATATTGCTGTAAACGTGAACGGATGACTTGGACAGGATACATGACTAGACTTGCTCCGATCTTTGAAGTAGCAGAGAACGTTATGTACTGAAGAGTATTCTAAAAAAATAATCAGCATATGTAAATAATTCCGAGATCTCTGAACGCTTACCAGATCATTTGACTCGTTATTTGAAGGCGTCTGTATGGCATCTGAAGAATAACACTTCTTCATCTCTTCGTATAGCATTAATTGCACAGCACCATGTCCGACGCCAAACAAACTGGGCACAAACCCTCTATAGAATCCCCGTAACCCTTCTTCTTTTTTTATTGATCTTAATCCCTGCATCATGCCTGTATAAGCGCCCGCGTATTGCGAATTCGTCGAAAGCATACGCGTTTTGACTACCCATATCGGATTGGTGAATAGCGAAGTCATACCACCGGCAAGGCCAGCACTCACCAGATAATCGGCAAACCCGAGATCTTGTCTACCGGTAACTTGCTGTGCCTTGTCCTTGAATTTCTCGTACCTTTTGAAGTATTAGTCGTATGGTGCCTTGAAATGCTTCTCAATACCTATACGTACCAGAAAAAATACGCCGCCCAGCTGGCGGTGTTACCGACGACATTCGGTACTAGTCCACGGTACGCTTCGCGTAATGGATATTTTGAATGCCGTAAATCATTAACAATATTGAGTATCCCCCCCATATGCGATCTCACGGTATTATCAACTAACCTCATCAGTCAGACTGTGTCCTACTATAATCCATGACGTTAAATACGTACCTTGAAGTCGAACTTTTATAAGATCCAAAGGATGAACAATAAGCGTAGTTGCGCAACCGGCCATGAATCCAGATATCGCTTCGACTGGTATCTTTCCTTGCAGCGAAGACTCCGCATGGTGAGCGGATTCTTTCCGTTCAGCGGGAACCGTGCTCATCGTTCCGGTTTTTGTTCGCTCTATGCTGGTGAACAATGCATTTTTGGGATGGTGAACTGGCTGGATGATAGTGGTATTAGGAATCTAATGACTGAACTAAATTTCTATTTGGATGACTTCCGAGTCGGGGTGAGCCGCAGAACAATTAAGCTTGGATTTGTGGACACTGGCAGTCAACTACAAAGCGTCTTATTTGTAATGAAACTTGAGAATCGACGCGAGAAATAATGACTGTTTAAAATTAGTGTTTAGGATCCATTATGCTCAGGCGAGGAAGGGTCGTCATTACCAGTCACATGTGTCAATAGCTGTTGTCTTCGCAGCTATATCTGTTCCTGAGACTTGACCCTTTTAAACACATCAAAATAGCAAGGAAATTGCTAAATTCCGGTGCTGGAGTAAGTTTCTCGTTTCTAATCTGCTTGCTGTCGTGACTGCATTTGATCCGATGCGCACATCTTAGTCCCCAATTACGCCATTTCATTCATATCTGTCTTATGTCAACTCACTCACCAGCATTTCGTTTCAGTGAAGAAGCGATATGCTAATCCGTATTGGCTGGCAAATACTTGATGGCAAAAGCCACCCGTTACCGTCCAAGATCGTCGTTGACGAATCTCTAAAGCATTTCCGATAAAAAGCTACTCCTTTCTCTTCTATATACTGAAGAAACATACGACAGTTACAAAAGACTCAAGTCGAGAAAAGATATAATTTTATGTACATCGAGCAATATTATACTTCATACAAAGAGCAATAACAAATTCCGTAAATTCTCATTCTGTCGTACAACATATTTCGAAATCCCATGTAGATTTACAAGCTCTATCCGAGAGCAAAGAACCGGTGTTTTGATCTAAGCTCTGTTCATCGGAAGTGGTGATAAGAGACTAAAAGGAATTAGAATAATGAATTATTTCATAGCGAAGAAGAGAACGTACCTTATAAGCGAAGGACGGGGAGTTGTCTGCGACCAGCCTATACCGAATCCGCCAAGTCAGCTCTCATGATCCAGTACAATGATGGTAAAATATGAATTAAGAAATGTGCATACCAAGGTAGATGATAAGAGGAATGAATCCATAACGGAAAGCAACTTGGGAAATCTCCATGACCTTGACGATGCGCTCCTACCATATTATTGAATTAGCATATACTCTTATAAATTAATAAATCAGCACTCTAGCAATAAAGCATACCTTTGATTCTTCAGATAAACGGAAAGCCATTGTGGACGGGTGGTGTACTTAGTATGTAATTGTTAAGGAAGAAAAAGATCTTTAGCGATGAGTTTTCGTAGACTCCCAAAAAAGCGTGGGTTTGGCGATGACATCGGATGTCGACGTCTTGCCATTCTATTACAGTCTCCACCAGGTTACAAAGCATATCGTCTCATCTACGCAAAAGCACGATATGTTGATTGGTGTTTAATTATTAGCTTATTCACTAGCGTTGGATCATGACTTCGATTACACAAGTCGCGAACGCAGTTTTGGCCGCGCCGACAGTGTTGACCGTCACTGAGACTGTCTTTCGCATTCAGGAAACAAGAGTTCCGTTGATCTCTGAAGTTCCCAGTAAATCGGACAATGGGTACGTGTGACGGAGTTCTAGAGCGTACTGCAGAGGTGCTAATTGACGGCAGGTTTACATTTACTCATGGTTTATTGGTAAACTCGCTTTCCATAACGGATACATACGCAATATTAACTCCATTTATAGTTGGGACAATTAAGCGTCGTCATTATCCTCTTCACATTCATCCGGTTTTTTATATTTGCAAATGGCCCGAATTCAACCTCACAAAACACTCAATCGCAACCAAAGAAGAAGCAATCGTCAATAATCCGGCCCACGCCACCTCTTCCCGCGCGTTCGATCCTGGCTCGAACATATTACAATGTCGAAACTCATCCTGCCGAGTCGTTGGACTGGTTGAATGTGCTTGTTGCGCAGACAATTTCGCAGTTCAGAGAAGATGCGAGGATGAATAATAATATACTACATAGCGTTGATAAGATTTTAAACGGCGATTCGCTGCCGGGATTCGTGGTACGTAACTGCATAGGTTCAGAGACAGCGAAAAAAAAAAGATGCTAATCAGCGGCAGGACACGGTGCATGTCACGGAACTCGATATCGGTGAAGAATTCCCGATTTTCAGCAATTGCAAAATTCATCCATGCGAAGATGATCCCGGCCGTCTCGTACGTTCACATTTACCAAGATTATGAACCTACCACTTAACAATTTCTCATAGGAAGCGCGTATAGACGTCGATCTAGCAGATAGCATAACTCTCGGAATAGACACTAGATTACTCCTCAACTATCCCGCGCCATTAATGGCAATCCTTCCGGTCTCGCTTTCAGTCTCCATCGTCCGATTCTCGGCCCAGCTCACAATTTCCTTCAAAACGATCCCGCCTACAAATACCTCTGACCGCAAAACCTCTCTAACGTTCTCATTTGCGCCTGATTATAGACTTGAATTTGCTATAAAATCGCTAGTGGGTTCGAGATCAAGACTGCAGAATCTACCGAAACTTGCGCAGCTGGTAGAGTCGAGGATCAGAAAATGGTTCGTCGAGCGGTGTGTGCAGCCTCGATTTCAAGAGATTTCGATGCCGTCAATGTGGCCGCGGCGGAAAAATACCAGAGAGTCATTTTCGGCTGGGGGACGGTTTTAATATTCTAAATTGGAATTGAAGTAATTTAAATATACCGACAAAATGCAAGAAACGTAACTTTTATTTTATTCAACTTACAACTCAGCCGTCTGCTCTATAACATTCAGAATAAATACATCGGTCAACCCCAAATTTTTCAGCGGCTCCTGAAGCTCCTTATAATCAGAATGGTAGCTTCTCAAAAACGCCCGCAAGAAGCCTTCTCTCCACCATCGTAGCCAGCCGAGCGTCTCTTCATCCATGTTCTCAGATAACGATACCGGTCTGGACAATTCACGAACAATAGAAATGAAAATCTGTTTCAGCTCTTCTTGGCGTTCTTGAATGACTTTCTCCACGATGTCGGTATCAGCGGTTTTCGCTTCGGCAATAAACCATTTTGCTTTATCGATCGCGAAGCCCAGTAACTCCCACGAATGGCCTCTCGTGAGCGCTACAGGCTCGATATCAATCAGAACCCACTCAACCACATTCTGCGGGGAAATCACAAGCTTATTCATTAATTTCTTGACGACCTGAACAGCTGTTCCGGTCTGCTCATGCCAAAAGGCAAAGACAGTAGCAATTGCCCGTCTCTGCGCATCACCACCTGCCGGACAAAGCTTATTCAACAAAGGAAGACCGCGCTCGATCCAACTATCGGCGTGGGAAAGCGATCGTGATCCAAGATGGACAATCGCGGTAACGTAAATTTCACGAACTAAATTATCCGGATCCTCGACGGCCGCGTCTTCTGCTTTGGACTTGATATTTTCAAGGATATTTTCCAACTCAGAGGTCGCTGCTCGTTCGCGGAGTTTTTGAATCAACTCTCGCACTTCGGAAGAATAAGGCTCGTCAGGTAACGCGTATTTGAACTGCGGCAGTTCTTCATCGTTATATAAAAATTTGTGAAACTCTTCAGGAAGCGTTTCCTTGATTCGCTGCGGAAAACTTAGTCGTAGCTCTTTACCAATCAATTCTCGAATGAAAACATATTTCGGATGTAACTCCGATAACGCAAGATCATCGGTCCATTCCTTCCATTTCCATGTGAATGCAAAATTTGACAGGTGGTGAGCAAACCAATCCGCGAAGCGATACATGAATTGTACATCCATATGCTCTAAATTTGCGTATAAAAATCGAATCGCACGTCCAAAGACAGGCGCAACTGCATGCGGCGCAATCATACATGCCTCAATCAGCACAGAATGAAAATAGACTGGTTTGAGCTTTGGTTTCGGAAGCTTGAATAAGCACGCGAGCACTGTTTCAACGGCAATATCCTCAGGTTTCCACGTCGATCCAGTTCGAATCTGGGCAATTTTCTCGAGCGATGTCTCAGCTGGACAAAACACTCCTGATCGGAAAAAGGCATCAAACCAAAATAACTGTCTAGCGGCCTCCATTCGATTAAAATCCAAATTAATCAAAAGATCGCAGAGAAGATCGCGGAAGACGGAAGATTCGATAACCTCTAGAGGCGGTGTAGTTTCAACTTGTGGATTGACAAAGAACTTCAGATGCATTTCCGGAATAAATGCCTTTTCTGACGGGGTCAGTTGTTCTCCAAATGAGATTTCAGGGATTTCATGTTTTTCAAATTCCTTTGGGAAGATTGGCGAGTAATCATACAAGATCGGCAAGTCCCAATCTTTCTCTTGTAAAGCGTCAAGCTGCGCCATTAATAATTCCAAGGACTGAAAATATTCCGGTCAGTAGAGCAAACAAAATAAATAGAAACAGGTAAAATTTACATCAGACACTTTGTAAGGTGTTTCTCCATCAACGAAAGGATTCAGAAGCTCGATCGCTTTCTTGGGAGTATAGTTGAACAATTTGGCTTTTTCCAATAAAGACGAAGCACGATCTTTGAATGGATTTGCAGGGTCGGAAATAGCGATATATGGAATTGTTAACAGGACCATTTTATAAACTTCATGGGCAATCTATGAATCTCATTAGCGATTGAACGACCTAATTCAGAATATGGGCTCTAACATTATCATTTTCGGCGCCCGCTTTTAGATCGATGGCCTTATCAAGGAAACTGTTCAACAAATCAAGCAAGATCTCCGGGTTCGATGACATGGGTCTTAAAAACAATAAGAACCGAAAAATTAGCTTGACATTGTTCCAATCGCCGGCGTCTATCATTGTCTGCAGCTTTTTAGCGGTAAATTCAATGCAATCCTTGCCAATCGTGCTCTGAATACTATTTGTAGTAATTAAGGTGACCGACAAAGAGAATGTTTTTATGGGTTCTTCGATTGCACTGAGAGGATGATGATTAGAATTAAGATTGAGAGCGAGTCGAAACGATCGGTTACTTACATGTTGCAAAACAAATCGAGCAAAGCTTCCTTGAGTTCATCGTCCTTCAAGTCTGATTCAGCTAATGATCTGCTGCAATGCTCGATACTGTCCTCCAATGTGAAGCGACCCTATTGTCAGATTAGTATCAGATCATTGACCGAGTTGAATATGCAGGGTGTGCAGGATCAGAGACGTACAGGTTCACCTAGACTACCAAAAAGTTTGCGAAGACGCGGAAAAACAGAAGGCTGCGAGAAAGTTCTTGCACCGCCTCGCCGTCTGTAATTGTCACCATTGTCATCACTATCTGAAAGGTTGACGAGCGTTAGTGTTGGAGATGATTGAGGGATGAATATGAGAAATTGGCATACCGCGTCGTCGCTTGATACCACTGTCGCGAGGAGGAATGTTTTCTCGAACAGACATTTCTAATTAAGAAGAATTACCGAGAGAATACCAGCGGCGACCTGAGTTGCTATTGAATGGAGGAGAATCGCATTTCCATATGCTTTGGCTGAACAGTAGGATTCTGATGCAGACGCGCTTTGTCGGATATGGACTAACCGATGAAGTGCTGCACAAGGTGTAAATGCCACAAAACCCCGTAGATGATTACAGCCGCCGCGTCTTACGTCATTGGTCTGCGCTGAGCCGGCCAAGCCGCAGCGGAGATGTCCTGAGACGGTGCCTGTTCTTAGAATAGGACCGAATCTGCGGAGCTGGGCGGGCTGCTGTTGAGTCTGAGCGTGTGAGTGTACGGTGTTCGAATCACTGGATGTAGAAGCGTTCAGGCTGCCGATAGACAGGGCAGATGCAGACTGGCATGGAAGGTATGTAATGTACAGTCCATGGGCCGGATAGGAGTGGTGCCTGTTCAGTGTTGCCAGAATGAAGCATTTGCCGGAGCAAGAACACTGTGCAGTGGAGGGCGATGACTGTATAAGTACTCGTATATACATACTACAGTAGAAGACCAGATACGTTCAGATACGGCGGCGATAAGGTCCCCACAGCCGCCCCCCGCTGCTCGAGCAACAAGAAGGCCCTCATCCGGGCACCAAACAGCCCAATTTCGACTGCTCATCCCCGGCACCGGCCCAGAGCAGCCAATTGGCGTGCTGGCGCGCCGCGGTGCTCCTCATCCGGCTGCCAATTGACTCATGCGTCCTTATCGCTCCTGCACAACCGCACAACCGCCGCGCGCTTGTGCAAATTGTCACCTGCTCCCGGCTCCTCTATAAATTGGCCTCTCCGCGCCTGCCGCTTCCTCTCTTCTTCCCGCCCCAGCCTGCACTCCGCCGCGCTTCTTAGTTTGTTGTATTCTGTACTTCTTTGTTGTCAATTGCTAGTTATTTCTCCAATGTGCTCGTCGTGCTCTGCCGCAGACGCGCAGGCGCCGTCCGCCGACCAGTCCCGGCTGGCGTCGGCGCTGACCCAGATCCTGGCCTCTCTTAACTCGCTGCAGACAGACCATAAGTCCCTCTCTGATAAAGTAAGCCCTCTCTCTTCGCAAGAAGCGCGCTTCGTAAGGTAGACTGCGTGTCCAACACTGCTCCGCTGCGTTCAGTGCGTTCAGTTTGGATCCGTCGTCGTCGCCTGTGCGTTGCGTGGGCGTTCTGTGGCGTGCGCCTAGTTTGATTCGGGCTTCGCGTGCTGTTCGGGCCGCTGCTTCCTCGCGCTCTTGCTTGCTTTGCTTTGCTAACTTCGACTGCTCTCTAGATCGACTCGCTATCAGCTTCGTCAGCTTCCGCCGTCCGCGCTGTCGAGGAGCGTCTCGACAACCTCGAGTCGGCTTCCTCGCTCGCCGCCGCCGTGCCTGATCTCACGCCCTCGCTCTCCTCAATGACTGAGCCCAGTCCGCCCATCTCTCCACGCCTGCTGGCGAACACATCCGCGGTCGCCATCTCTGCCCCCGAGGACGCGAAAGCCAACGATAAGCTCAAGAGCGAGCTCGAAGCGTATGTTTTCTTTCTAATACTCGGTTTTCGTCGCTATACTTGACATCTTACTGACTCAGTGCTCTTCCATTAAGTTTTTCCCTCTTGCGCCACAACGTCATTTTGACGACGTATCCGAACCAGCCTGGCGTTTCCCCCATTCCTCTCTCGTGGGGTGCGGAGGACCCTCAACTTCGCGGTCCCGTCGTTGTTTCTCGCAAAAACCCGACTTTTGGCAAGCGTAATGGTAAGCTCACCTTTTCTGTTCATAAATTTTTACTACTGGATCAACGCTAACTCCTACTGTAGCTATTGGCGCACACTCCGGCTCCTACAGCATCTACCATGCTTTGGCTGTCGCCATGAACGAAATCGACGCCAACCACAAGCCTGACTTCTCCCACGCTGAGCCTCCCGTTCAAATCGGACCTTATCCGCAGTGGAGCGATCCCGAGAAGATTGTCGGCATGGACCCTTTTGGCCATATCGCCCCTTGGATTTACAAGGACTACCTTGACTCTGGAATCGAGATTCGTCCGTCAATCGCTGTCACAAAGGCACACATGCGTCTTCCTGAAATCGAGGCAGAAGTCAAAAGTGGCTCCCTAAAGATCGATGGCAAGGTCGTACTTAATCAGCATGGTGATTTGGCTGTCACGAAGGTCGCCGTTGAGCCTGTTTGGTATCTTCCTGGAGTCGCAAAACGGTTTGGTGTCGACGAAATCACCTTGCGTCGTGCCCTTTTCGAGGACACTGGTGGCTCATATCCCGAGTTGATTACTCGTCCTGATATCAAAGTCTTTCTGCCGCCTATTGGAGGTATGACTGCGTACATCTTTGGTGATCCGGCAAAGACTGCAGACCCCAATGCGCGGTTGGCTTTGCGTGTTCACGACGAGTGCAACGGGAGTGATGTCTTTGGATCGGATATCTGCACCTGCCGTCCTTATCTCATCTTTGGGATTTCGGAGGCTGTCAAGGAAGCTCAGGCCGGTGGCTCGGGAGTAGTCGTCTACTTCCGCAAGGAAGGACGCGCGCTTGGTGAAGTTACAAAGTACCTCGTCTACAATGCTCGTAAACGCATGGGCGACTCTGCCGCCGAATACTTCAAGCGTACGGAGAATATTGCCGGAGTCAAGGATATGCGATTCCAGGCGCTGATGCCGGATATTTTGCATTTCCTTGGTATTACCAAGATCGACCGAATGCTATCGATGTCTAATATGAAGTACGATGCCATAGTCGAGCAAGGTATTCCTATCTATGAGCGCGTGCCGATTCCAGATGAGATGATTCCGGACGATTCGCGCGTTGAGATTGACGCCAAGATTCACTCTGGCTACTTTACATGTGGTAACGTGCCGACTATGGAGGATCTCAAGCACGTCAGAGGGCGTCAATGGGACGATGTTGTCCATTAAATATTGCTTTCATTGTTTTGCTAGGTTTTTTGTTCGCATTGCTGGATTAGAGATGTTTTTTTACTCTTTTGCTTTTCGGTCTGTGATTACTCGGATTGCAGTTATACAGAGGGGCGCAAGTATGGGGCATTTTGAACAGTTAATGATTTGCGTTTGTGTCTGGGTATTTTGTTGGCGGTGTTCTCGGAATCCAAGTCGGTTGATGTGGGACGGCGTTGCGCAGTGTTTTGAATTAGATTCCTGCTGGCTGGAGGTATCTAATCGATTCTGTCACTGTAGAAGTGTTTGCTATTTAGCTGAGATTGCTCTGGCTTACTTACCCAACTTGTGTATAATTTCAACTCTTTTTTTATAAACGTTCATTAGTAGTTGCTCAAGAGTTTTGCGCGTACTCCGCGCCCGTGACAGACGTAATAGTCAGCATTAGGAAGGCTATGCTGCGGGCAATGTCAGAAGCAGGCGCATAGGACCGAGTATGGCGATGCATCATCATCCACGGCGACGCGTGGCAGATGATGGAATTGCCACCAGGGGCGCGTGTGTTTCTGCAGTTTCTGCAACAGCACAGCAGCGTCTGCCTGTTACTGGCAAATATACGCAGAATAACACAGCAACTACACTAATCCACAGCAATTGACCGCGAGCAGCATAAACTGCCCGCTGCCGCGTCCGCTGGCGGCCAAACTGCAATCGCTTGGGCGTGGCTGTGTCTGCGGCTGATGCCCGTGGCTGAAGGCAGGCGAAGATTCCAGCACGGGCTGCACCGCCGCTGCACTTAAGCCCCTTCCTTGCCTCGCTCTGCCTCTCTCTCTCCCCTCCACCACCCACCACCCCCATCAGTCCGTCTACTCCCCTTTTATATATATTCATTCGCAATGGAAGGTATGTTCTTTGTATTGCTGCGCTGCTGAGGATTGGATGCGCTTCTGCGCCCCTTTTTCCGCATCCTGGGCGGCCGTCTCCTGCTCGGGCTGTCGTCGCCTTTCCGCCCCCCCCGTCCAGCTCACCCACCGCCCAATCGCGCCCATCCGATCCTCAATCCGTCTGTATTCGCGTCTATAATGCTAATTGTTCTCTTTCCTTTTCTCTAGACGAAGTTGCTGCCGTATGTCAACCACCTGTTCTCTCGCGCTGTTCTCTGTTTTTGTGATTCGTCGAGCCCCGAGGGTGGCTGGTCCTTTTTTAGGCGCTGTGCAGCCACGCAACTCTGCCGTGTCATCCGCTGATTGTCTCCGCTGCCTGATCCGATCCATCCTCGGGCTCGACGATTCCGTATTGCTCAGATTTATTGAGATCTTCTGTGCTGATTCTTTTTTTTATCTGCTGTAGCTCGTTATCGACAATGGTTCGGGAATGTGCAAGGTATGTAATCACCCTTACTAGGGCTCTGCTGCAGCACTTTTTTGCTCGCGCAAATGCCGTCGGCTTTGCCATCGTATCTTTGAATGTACTGTCTAACGCTTTTCTGTAGGCCGGATTCGCCGGTGACGATGCTCCGAGAGCCGTTTTCCCCTCAATTGTCGGTCGTCCCCGTCACCAAGGTATGTCATCATTTTCTTCTATCCCTTCGCGTCGTATCTTTTTCTGATTTGGTGGTTAAGGTATTATGGTCGGTATGGGCCAGAAGGACTCATATGTTGGAGATGAGGCCCAGTCAAAGAGAGGTATTCTCACCCTGAGATATCCTATCGAGCACGGTATCGTCACCAACTGGGATGATATGGAGAAGATCTGGCATCACACTTTCTACAACGAGCTCCGAGTTGCTCCTGAGGAGCACCCGGTTTTGCTTACTGAGGCTCCCATCAACCCCAAGTCTAACCGTGAGAAGATGACCCAGATTGTCTTTGAGACCTTCAACGCCCCGGCCTTCTATGTCTCCATTCAGGCCGTTCTCTCGCTGTATGCGTCCGGACGTACCACTGGTATCGTCCTTGATTCTGGTGATGGTGTGACCCACGTTGTGCCCATCTACGAGGGTTTCACTCTTCCCCACGCCATTCTGCGTGTCGACATGGCCGGTCGTGATTTGACTGACTACCTCATGAAGATCTTGACTGAGCGTGGATACAGCTTCAGCACCACTGCTGAGCGTGAGATTGTTCGTGACATCAAGGAGAAGCTTTGTTACGTTGCTCTTGATTTTGAGCAGGAGCTCCAGACTGCTGCTCAGAGCTCCAGCTTGGAGAAGTCGTACGAGCTTCCTGACGGACAGGTCATCACTATTGGCAACGAGCGCTTCCGTGCGCCTGAGGCTCTTTTCCATCCGTCTGTGCTTGGTCTTGAGGCAGCTGGTATCCATGAGACTACGTTCAACTCGATCACGAAGTGCGATATTGATGTGCGTAAGGATCTGTATGGAAACATTGTCATGTCTGGTGGTACCACTATGTACCCCGGTATTGCCGACAGAATGCAGAAGGAGATCACTGCGCTTGCTCCTTCGTCGATGAAGGTGAAGATCATTGCTCCTCCCGAGCGTAAGTACTCTGTGTGGATTGGAGGATCTATTCTTGCGTCGCTGTCGACATTCCAGCAGATGTGGATCTCGAAGCAGGAGTACGACGAGTCTGGACCATCGATCGTTCACCGCAAGTGTTTCTAAGCGCGGCAAAGACAAGAAGATATTTTGATTGTTTGTATGTTATGCCGTAAAAAATGCTTGGAGCCTTTTGTTTTGTGTTTGTTGATGATGTCTCTTGTTAAAACTCGTGAATTTTTAGTCCTTTTTTATGATCACTATATTATAGTTTAGTTTTTTCTTTTGACGATGTTTATTCTTTTCAGGCAATGTATGCGCACGCAAATACAGTTGTTTTTGTCTTTCTGTAGTATTATATTGAATTGAAAGATTAAGAAAAAGACTAGATGAGTTGTAGTGTAGTGTAGTGTAGTGTACTTATGACCATGCTGAGCAGATTTATACTGCAGTGAGCTTAGCTTATAGAAGAAGTAGAGATGAGGATTACGAATCAGAGGATTAAGAAGAGCTGGAGGTTAATAAGCAAGCGACGAGCGGGCCAACGAGTATTAGTAAGAGAAGAGGCATTATCAGAACTAGAACATGTTTATGTAAATCAAATGAGCTATCAGGAGCAAGGAACTCAAGATTGTCGGTGCACAGCAAAGACGGCCCAGACACGAAGCAGCCGGCCGAGGTGATGATGATGATGATGATATATTTTTATTAACGACGGTAACTTTCAAAAAAAAAAGAGAGAGCCGGGTTTATCAGATGGTGGCGCCGGCCCACGAACGAGCAGGCGCAGGAGAGAGCAGCCGGCACAAAAGACAAAACACAGGCACCGCAGCCTGCTCGGGATCCCGGCGCTGGTCTAGCCTCGGGCACTTACTAACGCACGCCCGCCCGCACCGCCACCCTCCGCGCCGGCAGCGGCAGCGGCAGCGGCAGCTCGGTGTCTGCCGCCCTCGGTGCACGAACGCGGCCGGCTCTGGCAAAGGCAGGTTTGGCGGCGTCGTGCACGCAGGCTGGCCGTCCGAGCAGCAGCAGCAGCAGCAGCAGCAGCGTAAAATGACCCGGTGCTGGCTGCGTCGTGGACAGCAGCAGCCACATGCCCCAGCCACATGCCCCAGCCACAGCCCGCTATCCGCCGGCCCCGGCCTCGCCTCGCCCGCGAAGCTCGTCGTCTGCCTACAAGACCTCTCGCCCTCGTCTTGCCGCCCGCCGCCATTTCGTCCTTCCGCCGCCCGTTCCTACGCTCAGCAGCCCTTTTCTCTGCTGCCTCCTCGTCCTCGGCCTTCTTCGTCGCTCCGTCGCTTCACCCGCCCAACTCCGCGCACCCGTCCGCCCTCGCCGCTTCCCTCTCGACCGCCTCCGCCTCTTCATCGCCCAGCAAAATGCACTCCAAAGTCGTCATCATCGGTGCGTCTTTGCTCTCGGAATATCTTCTGCGAGCCCGAGTGGTTCGCGCTGTCAGCTTTCTCTGGCCCTCCGCCGGGACCGCGAGCTGCTTCCGGCGCCGCTCTAGTTCTGTCTTCTTCTGTGTTGCCACCGACTGACCTGCGATTCCCATCTCTCTAGGCTCCGGCCCTGCTGCCCACACCGCCGCTATCTATCTCGCCCGCGCCGAGGTCAAGCCTGTCCTGTATGAGGGTATGTGCATATCTACTTACTTTTCCAATTGAGCCTTGGAACGTCTGTCTTTCTGACCTGATCCAATCTCTATATAGGCATGCTCGCCAACGGTATCGCCGCCGGTGGCCAGCTCACCACCACCACCGAGATCGAAAACTTTCCTGGTTTCCCCAATGGAATTCTCGGAGCCGAGCTGATGGACAATATGCGTGCCCAGTCCGAGAAGTTCGGTACCGAAATCATCACCGAGACCGTGTCCCAGATCGACCTCTCTTCCCGCCCCTTCAAGTACTGGACCGAAGACAACGAGTCTGCCGAGCCCAACACCGCCGATGCCGTCATCGTCGCCACCGGTGCGTCGGCCAAGCGTCTGCATATCCCGGGAGAAGACACCTACTGGCAATCCGGTATCTCTGCCTGCGCCGTCTGCGACGGTGCTGTCCCCATTTTCCGCAACAAGCCCCTCGTCGTCGTCGGCGGCGGTGACTCTGCGGCCGAGGAAGCCATGTTCTTGACCAAGTACGCTTCCAAGGTCTACGTCCTCGTTCGTCGT
Organism: Myxozyma sirexii; assembly: GCA_030568315.1. Taxonomy (NCBI): domain Eukaryota; kingdom Fungi; phylum Ascomycota; class Lipomycetes; order Lipomycetales; family Lipomycetaceae; genus Myxozyma; species Myxozyma sirexii. Next base: position 380,331 of record JAJLTT010000009.1, on the reverse strand, counting down.
GACAAGTTGCGCGCATCCAACATCATGGCCAAGCGCCTGCTGGCCCACCCCAAGGTCGAGGTTCTGTGGAACAAGGCTCCCGTCGAAGCCAAGGGCGAAAACGGTCTTCTCACCAAGCTCGTCATCAAGTCTACCATCGACAACACCGAATCTGATCTTGACGTCAACGGCCTCTTCTACGCTATCGGACACATTCCCGCCACTCAGATCTTCAAGAACCAGATCGAGACCGACGAAGACGGATATATCCTCACCAAGCCTGGCACCGCGCAAACTTCCGTCCTCGGTGTTTTTGCCGCGGGCGATGTCCAGGATAAGCGATACCGTCAGGCTATCACCAGTGCCGGTACTGGTTGTATGGCTGCCCTCGAATGTGAGAAACTCTTGGCCGAAGAGGAGGACGCCGAGTAAGTTTACCAACTCAATTTACCGTTATAGAGGCAAATTGAGAAAATGTTTGAGAAATGGATTGTGCCGGATATTGTATTGGCCTTGTGTCAATGTCGTTTAGCGATATACAATGGTTGTTGCAATCACATATCACGACCTTTCTTATCTCTTATTTTCCTTTTTCTTTTTCCATTTATTTCTCTTTTTGATCCGTTGTAATTCTGTGTACTTGTAATGTAGTTTTTTTTTATTTTTTTCTTTTGTATTTATCAAAGGACTCTTGGTCGTAAGTCAAAAGATTAGATATGTATGTTTTTTTGACGCGATCTTGGTGATTGACATATGAGGTATCTGTTCATGTAAATAAGAATATACGAAGATACATATTCCATAGAAAACGTAATATAATTCTTGATAGCTTAGTAGACCATTTGCAGTTTAATTGATTGTTCTTGCATCCAGGCGGAAATAAGCTTTGTTGGAGAAGTGTCGTGGTTGATGAGGATAAAGATGAGCTTCGAATAACTTGATTTGCCTCTGCGAGTTCCACTCGTTTGCCGTTTACAAACACCCCAGTATTCTTACACCACGAAATAGACTCATCTCAGATGATTGAAGTAATCTGCAACGACCGGTAAGGTCTTTTGATTTCAGAGATTGATTCAGATCAAGACGGCTGATGGGGTTATTCTATTTAGTCTCGGAAAGAAGATAAGGGTGAAGGTACGCCGACCAAGCCGTTTCTGCTACATGTCAAGGAGGTTTTGTCTAATGGCATGGTATTAGTGCTTGGAAGACGATACTATTGGAGATTTTAAAAAGCTGGTTGCGAGCCAGATTGGCACTTCATACGACAAAATCAGTGAGTTGCGCTTCATTTCTTCCCGCTTCGATCTAGGCGGGAAACGGATTTGATAACTTGTGAAGTGCATGTCGGCTAATTTACATATGTAGTTTTAAAAAAAGGGTACGAGAAACTTCTTTGACGAAGATGGGCTTGATATTGATGATCCGTTTAGATATACAACTTTTAAAGATCACATCACGCTTGCCGATTATGAAATCCACAACGGGATGAGTTTAGAACTGTAAGTCTGTAGGTAAAAAGCTTCTCATGAGTTTATGTGCTGATGTTTTGCATAGGTATTACGCGTAAAATATCAGATACGTATTGAGAATGAATGGACTTGGGAAATGGTTGATTGCAGGACGAAATTACATTACACGCAACAGAAATCAAACAATTGAGCAATACATATATATGATTTGTTATATCTACTCATTATTTTCAAATGTGTAGGTACTCGCTCACTCCTGACTGCCAACTCCACGGATCTCGAAGACCATTTAAACCTAGCAACTCGCGCAACAAAATTAAATACATCCTAAGCCCCTCATACAATACTTAAATACGTCCTAAGCCTTCATACAATACTTCCACTCCTCCTTACCACTGTCTGCATTCGTGAAATCCCTGTGCATCATGATCTTACCGGCTTTCCGTCAATAGTGAGGAGCTAATATTTGACATTTGTAAGTCTAAGCCGCAGGAACCGCGTTCTTCTCACAGCAACCTACAGTTCTCGTCAACTCAACCAATTCCTTTGATCTCGCTTGTCCTTTGTATTATCCAAAATCCGCCAATCACTGAATTCATCTACTTTGTTAGATATTTTGTTTTATATATTTTGACAATATAGCCAATTCAAAATGGCCGACTCGAAGCGCATACTCATCCTTGGTCCTCCAAAGTCCGGGAAATTGACATTACTCAAAGGTATCCTTTCAATTTCTTACTTTAATAATTTGGTTACGCTCAATCGGCTAATTTATAATTGAATTGTTTTGTATGTTATAGAATTGACGGGAAGTTTACCGCCAATTGCTCAACTTTCATCTTCACAACCGTCCGATCTCACCAAACCGCTCACGTCGGCACTAGACGAAGCTGCATCTACAGACGTCACAGAGATAAGCGACAAAGACGCCGAAAGATCGTCTCATGCAGGTTTATCTCATACAGTCAAACTTTCTACGAAATACTATGAAGAAGAAGTTCCTATCTGGGTAGATGAGTACGTCGCTTCTACCACCGACGAAGAGGAAGATCCAACGGGTATTAAAGCATGGGCGCAACTTTTCTCATCAGCTGAAGCGCAGGAGGTAGTCGATGCTCTTGGCGCCATCATCGTCACGTTTCGGAAACCCACGGAAGAAGCACAGATACCTGAGTTACGCGCGAAGATGGTTAAAGAGATTGAACATATCCACGGCGCGCTGAATAAGCAATTCAAACGCAAGACCGAGACACAAGCCGACAGCGAGGATAGCGATGAATTCGATCTTATCGACTGGGATGGCATCTGTTTGACTGTCGCTATTCCGCCTTCTTCCGGTGCTAAATCAACAGAGCTCGAGGCCGAGGATTGGGAAGTTGCCTTCCAACCTTTCGGATTCGAATTCGTGGATCTTGAAAAATCCGGTCGGAACGATTACGGTGAATTACTGGGTCTCGCACGCATCCGCGAGGCGTTGGAGACATTCGGTTGGAAAGGCGGCGATACGTCTGGAAAACAGCGGTTAGCAGGCTACGATGAGTTTGACAGTGATTTAGACGATATAGCAGGCGGCGACGATGACAAGGATGTCGAATTCGATCAAGAGTTGCGTGAGATGCAAATGGAGATGGCGGCGTTGCATTTTGCTGTCGACGGGTCTTCGACGCAAGATGGCGGCGACGACGATAAGAAGGCGCCGATTCCGGAGAGCGATATCGAGGAGATTGAGCGTATTATGCAGCGCATGAAAGAAGTTCGACGTAAGTGTTAACTTTTGTACTGCTGGCGGGATGAGTACTAAATGATAATTATAGAGCAGGGAGAGAATCTACCGCTTGAAGAACGGCAGAAATTGGCTGATCAATTAGCTAATGATTTGATGCGATTAATATAGATTCGGTCACAGCCGCGCCAGGTCTTGAATCGACGGCAGCTATTGTATATACACAGGAAAAATTTATTATTATTATAATGGTGCAGCTTTCTAATGTATCTTATTTCGGCGCACGCATGGCGCGGCGGCGCTGCTTCAACACATGCGTGAACATGGTGTAAAATCCTGACAACGAAGTTAGTATACGATGGCGACCGCACAACCGGCAAGATACGTACCTGGAATATAGGAAACCATGATTGCGATAAGAGCGTAGTAATAGGCTACCGAAAATTTCTTTGCGTCGTCCAAAGAAGCATAGATAACAAGGAGTTCACTAGAGACGCCGGAAGGATACAAAACAAAGAAAGTATTATATCTATACGTATCCAATAAATTAGCTTCGTCATCACCCTCAATTTGCAAATATTCTGGAAAGCATACCTTAGCCAAGTGAGCCATTTAGGGACACTTCCTTTCAGATTCGACGCATAGAACGAGTATCGAATGATCTCCGTTACACTCCAACTAATCAACATAGTCGAGAAAGCTAAATGTCGAGCACCCGATTGCGGAAACAAATAAGTGACTCCCCAAGTAAGCAGGATTCTCGACGAGACTTGAATCACCGTCGTGACGATTGGCGAGCGAACGATCCCGATAAGACTGTGCACGATCTCTAGTAACGCACCCGTCTGAACCCAGCGGGCAAAGTCAGACGTTCCGCCAGCGACATGCTCGGGTCCTAGTAATGGTAAAATCATGAGGACCCGCAAAAGTACCGCTGCCCAGAAAAAAGCAGATACAGTGTTGTAGCTGATCAAGTAGAATTCAACCGGCGTCGGTATACGGCTGGCTGCCTTGACGCCAGGTGCTACTGGCGCAGCTCTAGGCGGTGTCTCTTCGCGAAGAGCCGGCGCGGCAGCAGATGATTTTTTAGCGGACGATCTGGCTCTGCGTTCCATTTCTGGCGGATCGTTCGGATTGTGAATGCGGGAAGGGTGGGATTCGCGGTTCGGCGAGAGAACGAAGAGTGCGCGAGATGGTTTGTTGATTTTGGACAATGCGGCGTCGGAGGCTCCATTGAGTTCTACAATTCAATATGTGGCCCCGCAATCAGCGATAAACTGCAAATATTCAAACGTGCCTATTTGCATGTATTAAAGGACATAACCCATAAATGCACAGTACCACAAAATATAAACCGGGTTATGCATACGAATTACCAACCCCCATCTAGATCTATACAACCATATATACACCGCCCAGATCTTAACAATACATCTCCAGCATACTCTTGGGTCCGCTGATATTCCTCGTGCAGCCTTCAGCCACACAAATCCCCGACAAGCCATCTTTCCTCCGTTTCCGTATCACCTTCTTTCGTTTCTGCGCGCATATTCCGCAGTACACATGCCCGCATTTCGCGGCAAACATCTTCTGCTGCAAATCCGGCTCTTCGGGCATCCGCGGAACTGCAAGCGGTTTATCTTCATCCTTAAGCATAATGTATTCCTTAATTGCTTTCGCGGCTTGCTCGTACTTCTCTGACGGCGACCCAAGAATCCAATCGCATTCCGAACATATCAACTTGCGACCTTCCCGGATCATTCGTGTAAATCTCTTACTAGGCGGTGGAATATCCGGTACCTTGCTCACCGTTGGCTGTTCCTGTAGTGCGTCTACGTAGTCGCGCCCATCGCCGAAGGTCAACTGCCACGCATCTAAATACCTTCGACTGAAATTTAAATCTGGTCGTTGGAAATTAGACGGTTCAGAATCGTCAAACGCGCTTCCGAAAAACCGTGAATCTGCAGACCGCGTATGATAGTTATGACTCGCATGAGCGGAACGGTCTATATTTGACGACGACTCGCCTACTCGATATCGAGCAGAAGCAATTGGGAACACTGTTCGCCTAAGCGCGATACCCCTACGATACCGACGTTCAGCGTCCGCAGACTCATGCGGCCGCCGTTCAATAGCGGCATGGATAGTTGTACCGTCGTTCCATCGAGATCTTTGAATCCGATCGTTAATATCGTGACGCACTACCGCAAGCCTGGTGTGGATGTTATTACCCATACCGCCGCCGACTCGGATTGTTCTTGAGGTGCTCGATCTTGATTGGCGATCTGGTCGATCAATGCGATGGGATCGGACTAGGAAGTCGCCATCTGCATCAGTGCTGGTGTGCGCGTGCCGTCTTTCTGATCTCTGCCTCCTCCGAAAAGTCTCTGGCGATTCCGCTCGAAGAAGCAGATCTTCCGGATGATCAGACCAAAAGAGCGCACGGCTCTGATTGCTGTAGTCTCTTTCAACTCGAGAAGAATCATATCCCGGCGGCAGAGGGGGTGGCGAATAGTCACCGTCTTCATCGTCATCGTCGTCAATATCTATGATTTCAGGTGCAGCCGATGTCGGCTGCGTCGACTGACTTGTGCTTTGAGAAGCTGTGTTCGACCCCGACTGGCGCATCTGTGGCAAAACCAAATCTTCTGGTAATATACTCAGCAGCTGCCGCAGACTGACGCCCGCTTGGCTTGCCAAAGAGAGAGGCGGAGATGAAGGCACCTCGACATTGTCTAAGTCGATCACACTAGTGCCGGACATATTCACAAGAATAAGCTGAACTTGCTTGTAATTGGGAATCAAAGAGACGATAAATGGGTTTGGCCTAATTGGTCATATATAACGCGGTGGCGACTCTCGGTGAAGAGCAGTCGAATGCACAAGACGAGCTGTAACCGAGATTAGACATTGAGAAAGCGAATGACGGTAACCACACACAAAGCCTACCTAGTTAAAAGACACTTCTCCTCAATATAATACGCCGTATAAAATCCCCGCCGGCTGGGTTAGCAAATGCCAAAACAAACAGAGATATGGGCTGAAAGGTAACGATGCTGGGGAACAAGAGTTGGAGGTTGCGACTATAAGCGGCGGCTCTTTCTCCCGCACAAGGCCGGACTCCCAGCGCCACTGTCTGCTTGTTCAGTGGAGAGTATATCTTCTACGCACTGAACTCACACAGTGTAATATCGGTCGGCAGTCTGGACTCTGGCAGAGATTTTAACTCTAGTAGTATGTTTTTGTCTAGAGAATCGTATTTCCTGGAAATAGAAAACAGTGGGGTCTTATGGTGGTGAGAGCGCGGGGTCCTCGTCAATAGAATTGTTCTATGACCCTACAGTTTACACTCTCCCGAAGCTAATAGAAGACTATTTGCCATCAAATATCGCTGACGACCGATGGTACTGTTCTCTTGTAGTATTCAAACGGGTGCATTCCACACAATATAGACAGCGCGCAATCTTGATTCATCTTTGAGTGACTGCAACATGCATTCTATTATACATAAACAATTCTGGCTACTATACACACAATCTAGTCTACCATCTCCAATTTTTTCAACAGAAATAACGTAATCACTCGGTTCCGTTTTTGTTTGCCTTTGCCCTTTGTATAGCCTGCAGCGCCTCGTCCCGTTCGCTCGTGAGCTTTGCAGCGACTTTTATGGCCGCATCGTGATAATATAGGGTAGAGCTTAACTCTTTTTTCGCTTCTAGAATCTGCTTTCTGAGCTCGAATGATTCGAGAGCCAGGGCGTCGTATTCACTTTGAAAAGTTTGTAAAAGAGAAGGGAGCGAGTCCGATGTTGTTGGTTTTGCTGGAACTATGCGTGAGTCTATTAAGACGTGTTAATATGGAAACCACAAGTAGTGAAAAGCCTGAGGTTTGGCTTACATTGCACTAATATCAAATCTTCTTCTGCTAAGGGCTCGCCATTTAATGGATCTTGCCCGTTCTGTGAAATGTAATCTTCGATCGCCGCTTTTTCAAAAATGCCACCTTTGACAACCAAATCAGTATATGTGAGGCAACTGCATATGTAGTCATAATACTAACCGCTTTTTTTTGAAACCACTGGAATTGTGATGGGTTTCCCGGTCACTGATCAAATTATTAGCAGCTATTCGAGATTATAAACACTTCAAGCACTAACATGCGCACAATGCCATTCTGTAATTTGACACAGCCAGGCAGTATTGCGATTGGTATAGATATTCGTCCAGAAACGGCTTCGACGCTAGTAGAACCTAACTAAACAATCAATGCTCTTTTTTAGCGCACTATGGTTTCTAGAATGCAGTTGTGACCTGTGCAAGCACAAATTAGTCTGTACTTATCAATCCAAAATAACATTCGCCGCCAAACGCGTGAGTAACGCGCGCAATAAACAGGATTCAAGTTAGCGCCTGTCTGTCAGAAGAAGGCACTTGACACCACGATAGCTGCGTTTGGTATCACCAGAGATAAATCTATCTTTTGAAGGAAGCGAGGTTTTAGGATGTCGACTTCCGGCTATTCACCGCCGCTAAAGAAGCGTCGGTTTTTCAAGGACGACGATACTTGCCTAACACCCGTCGATGACATTTATCTACCTAAACGAGAGCCTGAGGAGACAATACCAACAAACCAGCTCTCTTCACCAAGAGAATCACTGGTCGACAACGCTATCTCGCCAAGTGCTCACGAAACACCTATTTCCTCGCCTCAAGCAGATGATTCCGCCAAAGATCTAGATACTATTGTCGCGTCTGTGGATTCAAAAGCTGCGCAAACTATTGATCGAGCTCTGCTAGAGTCGATAACCGGCACGGTGTTTAGTGATGCTGACTTTCAATTTCTGAGCACACTTAGTGAAAATGATATTAATCGAGCGGTGAACGCGATCTTTGACGGTACATATGCTACGATGCTTCAAGAGGCGAAAAAGAATGGCCAAGAACAGCCAAAGACCAGACATTATTTTACTTCTGCAAATGCAGAAGAGTTGGACAAACGTGGTCCTAATTCAGATTCCGCTATGGAGGATCAGCATACTCCAGTTGAAACCAACAGTGAACCGCTCCAGAAAACGCCATCTGTCGACTGGACAGAGCGATATATTGGAAGTTTCCAAGTCGAAGCATGGTCTACACGGTCTGGACACGATTTAATTAAATACGGAGATAAAGTGACTTTGAAGCGAATAACTCGTCAGACCACTCTCGGATCAAGCATTAAACGAACAGGTAGCTCCATCAAAGCAGCCGAAAACGATATTATGGTCAAATTCCTAAACAGCCGTGGTCAGGAAGTCGGTAGATTACCTACCGATAAGGCGAAATTTGTCTCGGCGTTACTTGACATGAAAATCGCTAGTTTCAGCGGTTCTTGCATTTTTGCAAACGAACGTCTGACTACCGGTGACAACATCTATCTTCAACTTGACTGCTACTTGTCGCGTACGGCCTTTGAAAAGCAAAATCTGGAGCTGATTTCTTCTCGCAATTCTAGTCGAGTGAGTATATTCGACCGAGGTCGCGAGACGCCAGATGAACGCCATCTTCGAGTTCGTCAATTAGCACTAGTCAAGTTATTTCTCGACATAGGCTTGGAACCTTTCAAGACTAATGATTTGATTAAAACGCATCAAGCTAGAGGGAAGCTAGAAGCCGAAGCCATGGCTGAACAATTTGATGTCAAGATTGGCTCTGCTTCGACGGAAGACAGCGCAAGCGCAACCGATGGCGAAGGATCAAGTGATGACGAAAGCAAGAATGTTGAGCAAGACCAATTGGACGCGTTATATCGAAAGGCGCAGTCTTATGACGTCGACATGCAAGAGACTGAGCCTGGTGATTCGTTCAATATGGAACTCCGGCCATACCAAAAACAAGGTCTGGGATGGATGATTTCAAAGGAAACTTTGGAGAATCCCGAGTCTGGGCGGAAAATTGACTCTATGCATCCTTTATGGGAAGAATATCGATGGCCGGTGCCGGAGGGCAAAGTGCCTGCAGAGGAGCCTGACGATCGTTTCTACGCCAATCCCTACAGCGGTATGTCACCATAGTCTCAGTTTCTGCATCAAACCGCTAATTTATATCTTTTAGGCGAGCTCAGTCTAGAGTTTCCAAAGATGACACAAAGCAATCTTGGCGGCATTCTAGCAGATGGTAAGATAGATCGATGTGTGGGCAATCAATGAAGCAAGGTAAAGGCTAACCACTAAGTAGAAATGGGACTGGGGAAAACAATATCGACAATGTCATTGATCCATACGAATTTGGCAGATACGTCCGACCGCACCCCGGAGGAAAGGAGAAGATTTGCCGCAAGCACTACTCTTGTCATAGCGCCAATGTCTCTACTAACACAATGGGAATCAGAGGCCCAGGCTGCCTCTAAGACTGGTACGGCACGTATTTTTGTGTATTATGGGGATGATCGCTCTGTTGATTTGCATCATCTTTGTCTGGGGCCTGATGCGCGCAAAATGCCTGTGGTTGTAATTACCAGTTATGGCACACTATCGTCAGAATGGCAACGACATAATCGTGGGCAAGTTAGTAAGCTTTTCGGCATGCACTATCTTCGAGTTGTGCTTGACGAAGCACACATTATTCGCAATCGCGCATCTCTCATTTCCCGCTCATGTTGCGATGTCAAAGCCGATCGAAAATGGGCACTAACCGGAACGCCGATTGTTAATCGACTCGAGGATCTCTATAGTTTAGTCAAATTTCTCGGAATCGAACCGTGGAACCATTTCCCGTTTTGGAGAACATTTGTCACTGCGCCTTACGACTCGAAAGATTACTTGAAGGCCTTGGATGTCGTCCAGACTATTCTTGAACCGATTCTATTGCGTCGCACGAAGAATATGAAAATGAAAGACGGAACACCTCTAGTTGTTCTGCCTCCTAAGAGCGTCTATATTGAAAATATCGAGTTAACCGAAACTGAACGAGAGGTGTATGACTTATTTTACCGTCGAGCGAAGCAGACTTTCACAAATAGCGTTGCAACAGACACCGTAATGAAATCATACACCACGATTTTTGCACAGATCTTGCGTCTTCGGCAGTCTTGCGATCATCCTGCTTTGGTACAATCGGCTGTTAGCAAAGACGAAATACAAATTGAAAGCGACGACGAACGAGATAAGCCTATTGGAGGTAGATCGGAGAGTGGTCTTTTAGATCGCGAAGACGACGTTAATCTGCAACAATTAATCAACAAATTCAATGAACAAGAGCAAGAGATGAATGCAAAAGATGTCTATGGTCTCGAAGTCATGCAGCAAATTGCAGAAGAACATGATCATGAATGCCCAATATGCCTATCGGAATCTATTACAGATCCATTAGTGACTTCATGCTGGCACATGTCATGCCGAGACTGTATACTTGACCATATTAAATTCGAAAAAGACCGCAAACAAATCCCGCGGTGTCACAGCTGTCAGGCTGAAATCTCAGAAGATACAATGTTCGAAGTGATTAATCACGCGGTACCTGGCAAGACTAAATCGGATATCGCTTTACGTCGCTACAAGCCGCAATCGTCTGCTAAAATCTCTAGGTTGATTTCCAAGTTGAAGACTATTAGAGTAGAGACGCCGAATAGCAAGTCAGTCGTTTTTTCTCAATTCACTTCTTTCCTTGACATTATTGAGGAATCGCTGAAGCGGTATCGATTTCCGTATCTGCGCATCGATGGCTCGACCTCTCAAAAAGAGAGAGGCCGTGTTTTGGAGAAATTCAAAACCGAATCAGGCGAGCTGATACTGTTACTCAGTTTGAAAACAGGCGGCGTGGGCTTGAACTTGGTGAGCGCCAATAACGCGTTCATGATGGACCCGTGGTGGAGTTTTGCCGTCGAGTCGCAGGCCATTGATCGGATTCACAGAATGGGCCAGACGCAGTCGGTCTCAGTTTACAGATTTATTGTGAAGGGGTCAGTGGAAGAGCGCATGTTGAAGATTCAAGATCGCAAAAAGTTCTTGGCCTCTAGTCTCGGTATGATGTCTGATGAACAGAAGAAGATGAACAGCATAGACGATATAAAGCTGCTGTTTGATTAAAGCCAGAAATGCCACGACTGGTAGTTTTAATGCATTTTATTGGAATCACAAGGTTGAGACAAAATGTGATTTATATTAACAAAGACTAAGAAAATGTACACCAATCCATGAGATTCGCTTACGTAGAAAAGATAAAAGATTAGACGGGCGACCGGTAATGAAAATGACCAAACGGCAATAACTATCGACAAAGCACGCTATATAGTACGAAGAACGAAAAAAAAAAAGAAAAAAGCAGCACTATTACAAAACAACAGCAGAACTCCCCTATATCCACAAAATAATGTGTAATTATACGAAAACATTAGGCAGCCATCTCCCGCTGTAATTTCCGTAACTCTTCCTCTTCGTCTTCCTCTTCAGACTCGAGCTCGACATGCCCAGTCTCGGGCAGCTTTCCAGTTGGTACCCGGCCAGCATTGAGCATCCGCGAATCGAGTTCTTCCTGCTGTAAAGCCTCGAGTTCGTCTTCGAGGTCTTCTTCGTCGTAAGTCTCGCCAAGTGGCCGGGAAATAGCTTCACCAATCTCTTCCGATAGCGATACTTGTTCTCGAATTTCATCCATAGTCGCATCAACCTTATCGATATTCATATTTCCGTGGATACTCTTCATGGCCTTCGCGCCAGACTGCATCACCTTCATTGTCTCGAAGTTCAAGTTTGCGGATTCGATAGCGTTCGATTGGGATTCTAAGGTCGCGATCTGTCCCTGTACTCGTTCAAGCTCTAGCTCAAACATTTTCTTACGTTTGAGAGCAGCTCGTGCAGCTAAATCAGAAAAAAAGGAAGTTAGCAAAAAATTGATACGGAAGACTATGACGGCAATGAGTGATGATAAACAAGGCTGTATGTCAGACAAGTTACCGGCCAATGCAGCCATCCACTCAATCTTCCGAAAATCAAACGTACATGTCTTATTCGTGTTGACAAATTTCCGAGCAAGACTTTCTTGCTCTGCGATCTTTTGTTCGACGGACTTCTCCTTCTTAGAGAGCATATCTAGCTGTTGACGAAGCTGGATGATAGCATTCTTTGGCGCGTCCTTGCTTGAGGATGAGCCGCCCCCAAATAAGTAGGACAGCATCTTGTTATGATAATGAATTTGCAGTTTATCCGGACGATTGAGGATGGAGAGCGCAAGAAAGATGTGGCAAGGATTTGGAAATTGGTTGCACGAGCAATAGGTCCTGTGGCTCAGTGATCAATGAGTTTCGCTCCCAATCCTGAGGTGTGTGCGCACGTGTTTTGAGTAAGTACGGCTCTAAACGCTGCATGTAATGCTTACTTACTACACCATTACGTGGACTTAATAAACTAGAGCACGGCTTTGTCCGGGCCTTGCTTACGGATAGTTCAGCTGAAGTTCATGATGACGTTGCGCTTCTCATCGGACTTTTCTTGCTATCTGTTTGCGTAATATTGCTGTTATGACTTGGTTTGAGTCAGTGGTATATCACTCTGCCGGCTAGCGACATCTCGCCAGCTATCATTTTCACTCGCGATATGGATCATATAAATCAACTACTACACTATCTATCGCACAGGGCCACAATTTTCAATGAGCGGAGTTAACATGCATCCTATATCACTGGCTTGTGTATGTCGCTGTGTACTATTTTGCTGTCCTGGTAGTCCGACATTTACCAAAATGCTTGATTTGTAGATAAACGAATTGAGTTGCTCTAAATCAATCGCTAATCTTCATATACACGAACTTTTACTCTGAAAATAAATCTGGCAGGTCTGGCCGCTAAGCAAAGTATTTGCTGATTCCTGACTTCCGTGAATACCGTCACTGTTACCAAATTCACTGATCTGTGCTTTTGTTTTTTCTTATGGTATTTGAACGCAACTATATTGCTCTAATGCTTAAACTCATTGACATGCTCCATCAGTGCCAATAGTACTCAAAAGGTAGATTATGATGGTCGTGTCCAACAGCTAAATCATGTTATGTTCTCTACTGAGATACTAAGATAAGAATATATCTCAACATAATCTCATTATGGCATAGTCATCAATATATAAGGACGAATACGAGATTCAAGTAAGACATGGAGTCTCAATATGGCAGACCATTTTCTGGGGAAAATATGTGTAGTTGGAAGAGGGAGGGCCCAATCGTGCGCGCTACATTCCGTTTCGATGCGTTGAATAATTCTACTTGATTTTCCCATGAACGGACATCGGTTTTTGGAAGGGACAATCGTACTTAGCTGCCTCAACGGAGGCTGGAGATCCAGGACGACGCCGGCAGAGTTCTTGCCCTCAATGAGAAAGTTGACGAGGAAGATCGCGCCGCCAGTATCAATATGCCCAGCGATTACTGAGATTGACATGGTTAACAGCTACTATAATTTTATAATCAATAGTTGATGGTTAATAATAACAAATATATGCTGATGTTATGTACAAACTTTGCGCCACTCCAGTCCCAAAAAATCCAACTAAACAACCAAAAATACTTTACAAATTTATTATCGTACCTCGCTAACGCGCACTCCGTTAGCTACCAACCAGGCTCTAGCAGCGGATTCACTTTCACGTTCCTCGCCCTCAATAACGCCAACTTCATTGACAGCCTTACAAATCCACGGTCTTGTAAACTCTTTATCCTCCGCGATCCAATCGACTAGTTTCCTTCGTCTCGTCATCGAATCGTCGACGCAGAATTGTAATTTGCCACCTTGGACTAGTTCACGAACAACGCCTGCGATTTCGGCGGGGCTGTATTTTGGTAGACACAGATTCGTGCGGCCAGTTGCGCATTGGGTATTTTCGCATAGTTTATTTTTGCAGCCTGTGGATAGTTGAATGAAGTATCGTCGTTCGATGCGGCTTTTCAGACGCGCGCCAGTGGCGTCATGCATAGGAGAATACAACGGACCAAAACATGATGGACAAAGACCGATATTATTGCTTGTAGACATAGCCTGATCTCCTTCCGCGACTCGTACACAAAGCGGATTCGAGCAGACGGTAGGCATCGGTTTGGCAACTCGTTGGATCTCGTGTAATTTCATATGACTGTCGACGTCTCGTAGTCTTACGTTTCGACCGCAACGAGGACACTCGGTGGTTCGGGTTCCGCAGCGCGATTCATGGCCTGTATATCCGGCCAGAAGATCAGATTGGGAATCAGGCGTGTTCTCTTGTGGTAGTCGGAGATGACAGAAGCGGCAGGTGTGCAGCTTTTGTGGACAAGTAGTCGTTTTGTGGTACGCCAGACTGAGCGAATTACTAAACGATTCGCCACAAGCACATGTGCATGGCGTGTGATGAGCTGCTATATGTTTCTTCTTTGTCGAGACGGCGTCGCAAGAAAATGAAGGACAACTGTCGCAGTGCCAGTGTGATGTTGGTATGCCATCTTGTCTGCGGAATATTCGAGAGCAAGAAGGATGAGGGCAGACAATATTGTTGCGTTCGCAGAATGCAGTGTGTAGTTGAAAAGTGCGCGGAGGGAAGAATTGGTGACAATTTGGACATTCTCTCGAGTCCGACGCAGGAGCACTAGACATTTCAACGTCGTCCTCATTTGTGAGAGTCTGTGATGCCGAGAGCGTGAATTGTAGCGGTACAGCACAACTTGCCACTGCAAGGTGCAACACCTGGGCCGACGAAATGAAAGAATTCGAAGCCGAAATGACAATCGAGTTCTTCTCATCAGTAATTGTTGACCATAAGTAATATTGACTTGACGGCTTATTATCATTGTCGATTGAAATATACAGATCCGCAGATCTGTTATCGGCATCCGCGTCTTCTTCACCAATCTTTACTGAATCAAGCTTGAATACGAGAGGTGCGTTTTTATTCCATTTTTTCAATTCAAAGTAAAACGGATCATGCAAGGCGTCGGCTTCAACAAAAGCGCCTTTGAACGGCTCGGCAGCGTCAATAGTAATTTCGACTGACCGCCCGGTTTCGGCCTTTCGCTTTGCGTCTCTCTTAGCGACGGATTTGCGAGCCTGATCTTCGGACATTGCTTCGAATTCCACGGTGAGATCGGTTTCAATTATACAAACCGCGCTTTCGGGCTGTAATTTATCGACGATGAAGGACATTGTAGCATGTGTTGCTGGATGCAATATTGACAGAACCTGCCCGTCTGTCAGAGTGGTGTATGAGGACTGTAATGAAGATTCGAGTAAAGACTTCCAGTCGTCGTCGACAGTTAGGTAGTCATTGTCCAACGGACGTAGCTTCACAGATGTGCCTTTGGGTAGATCATGGCGAGAAACAGTGATTGATGAGGGTGGCGAGTCAACGTCCCATGGCGCTGCAGAATCTATCACTGCTGCTGCCGCTGCCAGCTGCTTTGGTGAGAGTCCGAGGGAAGTAGCAATCTGCTGGGAGATGTATATGACGCCATCGGGAGCCGAGAATTCTCGGACGCCACAGTGCGTTGATACGTTTGTCGCGGAGTTCGCGAGACGGAATGTGAGTGGCGAGGGTAGTGGATCTCTGCCCGCGTTGTCCAGAAGGCGTTCGAGAACAGACTGGGGTAGGATGACGCGGTCAGAGAAGGCTAGCGATGGCTGGACGCGAGGAATTAAGAGCGTCGGACCGGATGCCATGAGGCGGGTGCTGGTGGGTTATTGATCCGGATAGAATAACAAATGCAGTATACGGATAATGCAGCAGGAAGAACGACCGGTTTATACTAAACGGGTTCTGAAGTAGAATGCTGTGGAATACTGATGATTAATGAACGACATGGGATTAAGTTACAATCGTTGGGAGAAAGTGCTGATGTAATAATTGCATTTCATGCGCACTGTGCTGCTCCTTTTACACCACAAAACACTATGCATCTACTGCACAAAGGGCCAGCGAGCGCATGTTTTAGATCATCGCCTCCACTTGGCCGCCACAGCGTAGCAGAGGTCATCACCAATTAGCGGCGCGGTTCATCACCACACTGTGCAGTCTCTGTGCATCACTTTCTTCCCTGGCGCGTCCGTGGTTTCCTTCTGCAGCTTTACTTATGCGTGCTGCCTGATTTTTTTCCTTGTTATTACTTTTGTAATCCCATCCGCTTCCGTCGGCTTAGCTTACGTCTGCTTGCCACTGCCTGGCCCTCAGTGCATCAGTTCTTCACGCTATGACTTCAACACTGGCTCCTCCGCGAATGGTTCCGCAGTCCGACTCCACTCGTTCTCGCAACAGGAGAACACCAGACTGGGACGATTTTTACCGGAATGGCTACCCGACCGACATAATCACCATAGAAGACGACACACCGCCGCCCGCTGCCGGCAAGTCAGATTCGACGTCGTCCAGGGGTTCGGACTCAACCTCTCTATCCACATCTGCTTCTTCTTCCTCGACTATGGCCGCGACCACTTCTAGTATCAGTCACATTCTTTTGAACAATAGCGATACTACCCCTCGATCTTCTCACCCAGCGCAGTCGCAGTCGCATCATCAAAGCAACTATTTACTTAGTTACTCTTCTCAGCAGCAGCAACAGCAAAATATCGCAAATATATTCGAACTCAGCCAGCTCTCAAACGGGAATAACGGGTCTCCTTCTACAGCCGGCATGGCCTTGCCTGCTCGTTCGACAGTGCGGCGTCGCAAGTATGGCGATGTGAATGCGCTTCTTGAGACTGATGCGACTGCTGCCGCGCGTAATGTACAAGCGTCAGGCTCCGACATTACCAAACGTCGAAAACTTGACGGTGAAAACAAGCAACCGTCTAAAGCGACGGAGGTGGTGGTCAAACTGATTAATGATGTGAGTGCTTAATTCACAATGTGCAGGAGTTCATTGCCTTATAGCATCTGCTAACGCGTCTTTATAGCCCCATTTTGCTCGAAACAATCTCAAGGTCGACGATGACGATGGCCATTATATTATAATTCCCGACTCCGAGCTGACGACGCGATGTATGTGCCGATTCTATTTCCACAATAGTTACGTTTGTGCTAATATGTTGTTAGATAAAATCACAAAATTGCTTGGCCAGGGCACCTTTGGAAAAGTTGTTGCCGCTTACGATCGTAAGCGAAATACGCACTGTGCCATCAAAATCATCCGCGCTGTTCAGAAATATCGCGATGCCAGCAAAATCGAATTGCGGGTCTTGCGCACATTGTCGATGCATGACAAGCGTAACTCAAATCGATGCATTCATCTACGCGACTGCTTTGACTATCGCAATCATATCTGTATAGTCACCGATCTATTGAGCGTTTCGGTGTTTGATTTTCTCAAGGCGAACAATTTTGCGCCGTTCCCGTCGTCACATATTCAGCGGTTTGCCAAGCAGTTGCTTACCAGCGTCGCGTTCCTGCACGACTTGAACCTGATACACACCGACTTAAAGCCTGAGAATATTTTACTGGTAGACAACACATACCGGACTGTGGAATATAATGTGAATGGCAAAGATTCGCGCAAGATTTTGAACGACACTAGCATTCACTTAATTGACTTTGGAAGCGCTACTTTCCAAGACGAGTATCACAGCTCGGTAGTGTCTACGCGTCATTATCGCGCGCCTGAGATTATTTTAGGAATGGGCTGGTCTTTCCCGTGCGACGTATGGTCTATCGGCTGCATTCTAGTCGAGCTATTTACAGGCGAAGCGCTGTTCCAAACGCATGACAATGTCGAGCATTTGGCTATGATGGAAGTCGTAGTTGGTAAGCTATTCGATCGTGCGCTCTCATCTCTAGTCGGACGACAGGCTCAGAAGTACTTTTTACGAAACGGTAAATTAGATTACCCCAATTCTGAGACCACGAGGACCAGCAAGAAATATGTGCGGGCGATGAAAAATCTGGAAGAGCTGATCGCTCCGGTTGATCCGTTCCACGCTCAATTTCTCGATTTACTGAGGCAGATCTTTGTATACAACCCCAGCCATCGGATTACGGCCAAAGACGCGTTGAAGCATCCGTGGTTCCAGGAAGTTTGTCTTGACGAGGGAGCAGAAAGCGCTGGTGCGATTTGAATATCTGTCGTTCTAGAAAAGCGAGACCAATTATATACATTCTTAAACGGGTGTTTTGTTTTTCTTCTATTCCTTCATTCGTTAAATGAGTGATTTGGTTAGTAGCTTTTTGCTAATTGACTGCGCTGTTCTACGAGATTTTGTTTTCTTTTCATGTTTCTGGCTTGGCTTTTCTTATGTCGTTGCAAAACAATGCTTTATGAGAATAAATCAGTGAAGGCCAACCTATCTATTTATTTATTTATCCTTGACAAAAAGGGTAACGGACAACTTTGGTGTTTTCTTTTTTTATTTTAGTTTATACTTTTGTTATGGGTTTCTTTTTTTTTTTTGTTCTTTTTTTTTTGAGTGTGTCTTTTATCAGGTTGCTTGTTATGTGTTTTTTTTTACGGAAATGAACGGGAGAAGAAAAATGAAAAAGCAAAGAAAAAAAATGCCAAAAAAATATGCTGGCAGGTAAATCAATTTCGGAAAATTATGGAAGTTTTATTTTTATTCTTTTTTTTTTTGGAAAATGGGAAGAAAGAGGAGCTTTTGAATTCCAATCTGAAATAAAGATTGGGTTTCTGAAACGGTTTGCCAATGGAATTATATTTCCCTATCCGGTTTTGCGTTCTCGGGTGGAAATAGTTTTCTTGTGGTTTTGTTATGTTTTCTTTGGCTTTTTTCTTTCATGCAATACCTGCTTTTTTCATATACTATACAGTTCTCTATTCATCATTTTACATATACTATTTGGTATGCCGATGACGATATATTGTAGAGACGCGCTAGATCTACGTGATGTGGGTCATTAATCTATCATTGACTATCTACATTCAAACTCCTCCAAACAAAACAAAAAATTAGTAGAACACCACCAAACCTATTAAACGCCATTCAAGACAATACAGAAAGGAGTCAGGAAGAGGCACGAGAAACGATGCGCTAGTCGGTTGGTTAATCAAATGTCGATGCGCGTCTCATTATGAATGTACTCAAGACTCTGAGCTTTCAATCTGTTTGCTCTCGCGATCCTCCAGCCACGAGAATATAGCCCCCATTTTTAATGGTTGACTCCAGATACTTATCGATGTCGTAATTTTCCAAAAGAATGCTGCCATTTTAGATGTCCAGTTTGGTCCCCCTCCAGAAGCCGCGTGCACGCCTGCAATCTGTATAGATAGCTGTGTAAGCTGTCGTTGATGATAATTCAATCTTGCCGAGCTCGTGGAAGCCTTGTGATGTTTCACGCGCCCACTCGGCGTGCGATCGATTGCTGGCCGTGAGGAGTTGCGTGAGCCGGCTTCGAAGTATGAGACTATGTACTGCTGGTTATTTTCGGCCAGTCTGCAGTATGGTTTTTTCTTTGGACCGGCGCAGCATTTCATGCATCGTTGGCATAGTTCCTTGATTCGAGCTGCACCATGCGCTTCCGGGGTCTGGATTTGTTTGCCTGTTCGTTTGTCGATTCTAGGGAACTTGAATGAGAAGACCGACGGACCGAAACAGTCTTTGCAAAGAGTTGTGTGGCAGCATTCGCATATTTCCAAGACCTTGGCTGTGGCTGTAAACATTTTTGCACAACACTGACATTGCCGGCTACTCTCTGAGGTTGTCGATGCTAGGTTATTTCCAGTCGTATGGGTACCTGTGGTCTCTGTAGGGGCAAAGTAGTCATCCACAAATGCCAAATTATATGCCACATGGTCTGATCCAAGTTCATCTGCTTCTTCGGTAGGAGATCCTGTGCCCGGTAGAATCTCCGCAAACGATGTCAACGAGCTATGGTCTAGAAATTCAATTGGGAGAGGTCGCGATTTTGAAACTTGTCTCCGGATAGAGGAGCTTATTGACGACGATATATTTGGAATCGTTTTGAACCAAGATTCTTTTGCAGGTGCAGAAGGTTCGTCAAGCCTTGATATTCATTTTTAGTCACTTTATTCAGTATCAAACAAACCGGAAGTCTTACCTCAGTGGGCTCTGATCAATTGGAACATTAGCTCGACCTGCTGATATCGTCTGTCTATTCTTCGGCACTACGAGCAATTCCTCCGCTGTATTCGCGTTCCGGACCGTAGCACGAGGAGGCGTAAGTATCCCATCTGTCATAACAGGTTGTTGAGTTTTGACGTTGGCGTATGATCGACCTATTGTCTTCGCTGGACTCGCCCCGTTAATCACCGCGACGCGACTTCTCACCGACGATGAAGTCGGCCGCGAGACAGAATTCGCGGCCGGGGTGTTATTGCACACAAGAGCAAACGGATCTCGGTTTTTTGATACTCGCCGCAGCGATCCATTCTTGCCAGAGACTTTGCGAACCTGGCTTGTGGCGGGGCGGTAGCAAGCGGAGGAGTATTGATCGGACTGGCCGCCTGTGGAGTCGGAGTGGGCTATTCCAGCCAATGTAGGCATCGGATCAATCGATAGGCGAGAGGTGGAGGGGTGGAAACCCGAGGAAGCAAGACGGTAGAATGCAGGCGCCGGTGTATATTTTAGTAGTAAATCACAGGCAGCAAATAATCAAAGGCAAAGAAATGCAGATCATGAATTCGAAGGAAGGCCGGAGTAGCGATCAAGTTTATCAGTTGCTGGATTTGGATGAACAGCGTAGTGCGCTTGTAAGAATTCGAAGCAGATCTATATTTGTCACGCGCGCAGTTGCTTGAGGCTGTTTGAGCAGCAGAAATCGCGTTAGTCAAAACCAGCGAGCAAACGGTCGCAGTATCCAAACTGCCCAAGAATAACTTACGCAGGTCTATCGGAAGCTATGAATTTTTTTTAATATAACCAGCTGAGTGACAGCCATTAATTCGCGGCCGGAGAAATGGGACGGCGCAATCACACCCGCAGCGGTACCGTCGCGTGGGAATCGCGGTCTGTTGCTAGGGTTGTTTACACAAGGCTCTGCGCACTCATTTTTGGCGTTGGCATGGCAACGGCGCGCGTGGTGCACCGACGCCTGCACGAGTTTGCGCGAAGGAGAGAAAGCGACACAAGAGGCGATACAGACACACAGGGCGCGTCTGACAAAGCTATCGGTTGGAGCATTGTTTGAGGGACTTGGAAACGAGTTGGAGTGGGAAAAGTCACCTCATCGTGGTTGTTTAGTGCTATTCGCTCTAGGCAAGGTATGTGTGACGCGACGTATCTGATTCAGCGACTGCGATGAGTATGCTAACATTGTATATGAATTGCAGATAACCGAGAATCTGGTTTTTGTTTATTAGCCGAGTCGGTTTTTGCTATATGCAATTCTCTTAATATCACTAGGACCGAACCAAACGAGGATTTACGGCGCCTAATCGCAGAAGATGGGAGCAGCGCAAGAAGAGCACATTATTGTGCTAGAGCAACAGCTCGACAATTTACGAAAAGAGCTCTCGAATCTACAACGGGAACGAAAAAATGATATTCAGGAAAATGAAAGGCTCTATCTACAGATTGAATCGCTTGAGAAGGATAGCGAGCAACGCGGGAAAGACGCTGATAGATGGCGGCATCGATATATCACGGTAAAGCAAGAGATGGAGATATCAAAGCAGCAGATAGAGTCTTTACAGGACGCAGTGAGTAACCGGGACAAGAGTAATCGAGAGCTTGCGAATTCGAAGATGCAGCTGATGTCGGATATGAAAGCGATGACTGATCGCGTGAAAGATATGGATGATGACGCTCGGGCACTTTCAAGAGCAAATGCAGAGCTGGTAGAACGAGTTCAAGAGTATGAAGTTTATTGTAATGATTTGGTTGGTCAGGTTGAGGTTTTACAAAACCAGGTGGACGTTCAGGAAGCTGAGATGCTGGAGGCGGCCGAGGTCGAGGAGCGTCACCAGCACGACAGTATACGAGCGATATCACGGCGATCTTCAGATAGTATAGTGCTGGATCGTCGACTATCGGACGAGCTGGGGGCCAGGTATAGCAATAAGGATAACGATAGTGTGAGTTATGACGAAGATGAAGGCAGCGGCGCGACGTTGATCAACGAGATGGATGATATGCTGCAAACCCTCGAAGACAGCGGATCCCCGGGTCATAAGGACATTCGGCGAACATTTGACAAACTGAAGTCTTCGAACGGGCTTGATAATATACGGAATTGGTCTACGTCTGAACAGCTTAATCGGATTCTGGAGCAGTGGCGGCATGTACTGGCTGACATGAATATAACTTTGCCGAAAGGTACTGATCTGAAGGGAGAAGCGATGTCAGCCAACATGGGACCACTGCAGACTGTTGTTGCAGCATTAGCCAAACAGCAGTATATGATACAGCAGCTAGTCGGTTCGGGAGAAAGTATTGATTTTACAGCCGTTAGCCGAATGACGACAGGCAATGACGCAGATCAGGATGAGGTCAGCGATGAACGAACTGAGGCGGGTAAGTCGGCGATAACTCAACAGCCGAGCGAGAGCTTGAATGAGTTGGAGATGGCGCGAGCGAGAAGTATTCCCGGGTTTAGATTGGCAGGGTACGTTTTGCCTCGTAAGGTGCTTGAGGATTTCAAGAGTGAAAGTCAGGAACTGAAGGTGCTGATCCGGCTGTATTTCTATGCGGTGTCTATGCTTGGGATTGCGTTGCTGGTGGGCACGATGCTGGGATACGGAGTCAGTCAGATACTGACACCGAGCGGTGGGTGCTACCGAGGATATCAGGGCCCGTGGTGGGTGGGCAACAGGATGCCGTATGTGGAGAAGGTGATGTACATCATTGACGGGTGGTATGTGGACAGGTACGAGCGGGGATTGATGATAAGATAGCAGAGCATGGCTGAAGCAGGGGCTGGCTGTACGATAGATAACAGGGGCTTTTAATACAAGGTCCGTAAAAGGATGTTTGTTTATAAAGTAGCATCTCACTATCGAGTTACGGGCGTCGCAAGGGTGGCAGCCGGGTCCACGCAGCAAGGTTCGTTTCACAAAAAGCAAAGGGAAGGTGTGAGTCGAGATGGGAACGACGAGACCGAGATTGATGGCGCTCGGGGCTACGGGGAGATGATAAACAATGCGTGAGTACACGAGAGCAGAGATGAAGCAGCCGATTAGCTGTCGGCAGGCAGATAATGCAAAGATGCGCCTGCCAGCCGACTCTGCAAGCAGGCGCGCCTAGCTGCTGCCCTGAGGCGCCAGAGTGCACGAAGCTGCGCGAGCGGTCTTTCTGCTGAGGAGGGTCGTTGCACGCTCCAGGACCAGCACTGAGTCAGCTGGCTGGGCAGCCGGCCGCGCAGCAGAGGCTCGTCCGGGGCCGCGAAGGCAGCGCAGCGCGGTGTCGGGCAGGCGGTGGTGTGCGCGCTATAAAGCAGCAGAAGGGCGTGCTGCTGCAGGTTCGAGAACAGTCGCCGGATCGGGATGTCTGATTGGCTGATGCGCCGCGCTAGGCCGCAGGATCGCTATCACGACCGGTGTCAACAGAGCACCGCGGCCTGCTCAGTACTGCCGCAGCGCAGCAAGCAGCCTATTCTGCATCGCGGTGAGTAGCAGCAGAATACTGCCAATTCGGCCGCAAGCCGTCTGCTCGCCGCCCGCGCACTGCTGCACGCGGCCCGGCAGGCGCGGAGCAACCGTCGTGCGGCGCTGCTGTGTTGTTGTTGTGCCGTTGCTGTGACGACGATGACCTCATTCGGGTACGGCAGCCGTGGGCGCGCTCGGCGTACCCGACTCCGTCCGCTCGCATATATTTCTTCCCGCCCGCCGGCTCTCTTCTTTTCTTCTCCCGTCCTTCTTCACCTACGCTCTCAACGTTCCCCCTGCTTTACTGCCTCTCTTCACAATGGGTGCCTTCTTCGTCTCCAACCTCGTCCTCCGAGTGCTCGTCATCTTCTTCATGACCATCTCCCTCGGCCTCATCGGCTCGCTCATAGCCCACCAGAGCTATGGCACTCCCCAGGTCAACTTCATGATCTTCTCCTCCATCTGGGGCCTGCTCTTCTCCGGTCTCTTTGGCCTCTTCTGCCTCTTCGTCTCCGTCCTGGCTTTCCCCATCCTCATCCTCATCCTCGACTTCCTCACCTTCGTCTTCTCCTTCGCCGGCGCCACCGCGCTCGCCGTTGTCATCCGTGTCAACTCGTGCTCCAACGAGCACTTCCTCAACACCAACCGCATCGCCGAGGGCTCGTCCGACAGATGCCGCAAGGCTCAGGTTAGTACCCCCGTTTTTTTGACGTCTTTCCTCCCCCCATCCAAGCACCTGATCTAACACTCATCACCAGGCCTCTGACGTCTTCATGTACTTCACCTTCGTCTGCTCGTTGGTCCTCATGGTCCTCACCGTCTCCTCCGGTTTCCGCAACGGCTGGGGTGGTGCCACCAAGACTATCCCTGCTCCCACCCGCCCTACCATGGCCCAGGTCTAAGCGATTCCTCAACTAACGGCGACTTGTGATATGTGTGTAGCATGTGGGATGTCTTTCCAGACTTACGCTGTTTGGTTTGGGTAATTTTCCGTTGATATCGGCTGGATGTGTGTCCATATTTAATGATACCTTTTTTATATATTAAACCAGACCCTGTAACCGGCAATTATTTTGCGTGAATTATTTTTTTTGTAAAACAATATAAAATTGGCTGCCCGGAACCCGTCGAGGCTCCATGAATAGGGTCACAACTGTCTTTAGCTACTCGAGTGATATAATACAGGTCCATCTTCAATATCTTTTCTCTTGTCTTGCAAAGTCGAGATATTTCCGTGTTTTCCGGTGCAGTGAGAGACTTGCGCTGGCGTGACGTCGCTGCTGATCAGCGCCTGCCCTTAATCTCGCGTTTTCTTTCCTGGTCCGTTTTCCATAACACAACTTATCGCCAGTATCCGCACTCTTTGCTCTTTGTCCATTCGTCACATGTCGCGCCCTGCTGCTTTGTAAGAACCGTCTGACGATCTTTCCCCCGGGCTCGCGCGCATCGCCCGGTCGAACTTCTCGTGACTTGCAGCTGACGTAAGATGTCGTCATTCTGAACAGATCGTCAGACAGCCGACGGCCGTTGCGCCTCGTTTCCGCTTCCTGCTCGCTACGTTATCGATCGTCTGGCATATTAAATTCTCTGAAGTGTTTGATAATCTGCTTCAAATATGATCTCCCTCTTTCTGGTTTCATCGCTGCTACGTAGTAACAAAAAGAATTGGGCAATCAGTATTATATTACAAAGCATGTACAATCTTCAACAGACACTCAGGCTGCCTGGCTATTCACCGCCAGCTCCATGATCAACCGCGTAGCCATGTGTAGGAATGGATACGTCGACAACGTCTCTTCTTCCTTGTCTTTCTTCTGAGTCCCGGCTGCGTCGCCCCCGGTTTTGCTACTGCCCTTCCCTTGCCCACTAGCCGACTGCTGCTGTTCTGCACTGGCGTCGTCGCCGCCGCCGCCGCTAGGTACCGCCGCTGCTGGGGTCCGTCGCTTCGATTTGGCCATCGACGTCAGATCAGACAGCGCGTTCAAGTCGTTCAGGTTCGCGCTATTAATTGTCACGACGCTATTACTGCGCGCCATATTTGTGCTGCTTCTTCGCCGTCGCAGTAGTTGTTTCTCCTTTGCCATCGTATGCTCGTCGCCGTCGTTCCACCATCCGTCGAATTTGAAGTCGACAAGGTAATTGTTCTGCTCTAATTGGTATAGCTGGATCTGCATCTTCATCAACTTCCCTTGCTCGCCTTGTAACCCGACTCCGTCTATAGATTCCCGTGGCATATACTTCCATCGAACAAGAATCGTCCACGGATCTTCCTCCGTCGGCTTTGCCCATTCGGCGCCTAATCCTTTCAAAGCGCGATATATCTCACCCATAACATCTAACGGGTAAGACCGACTTCGAATACCGAAATGCCAGCGTGTCTTCGACTTGCGCGTGGCTGCATTCGCGGTCTGCGCAAGCTTTTCAAGGTGCGACGCCATACTAGGATACATCGCCATCATATTGGCTTTGTGGTACGTTGGTAGTGATGAAGGTAGAACAGCGATCGTGGTGTTCGGCGTTGAAATGTCGGTTGCATTGAGTGCGTTAGTCAAATGAGGGTTCTCAAACGTAAGTGTTTGTTCATTTCTTTTCCGTGAAATCGAACCTGTGTTTGATCGTAATCCATCACCGGACCACGATGGTGGACTTGAAGAAAATCCATCTTGAGAAGAATCGTTCTCCATTTGCTTGTTCTCCTTCATTAAATCATATGCATCGCGAATCTCGCTTGTTGCTCCACCGCTCTTTGTGCTCTTCAGTGCATCGTAGACTTCTTCTTTGTCGTAGCCCATAGTTCGTCCAAGTGCGCCAACTACAGTCTCATCAATTTCTCCAGATAAATCATCGTCCTTGTTTTTGCTGTCTTCATGCGGAAGAAGATAGGCCGCAAGATTCACATTAAACCACTTGTCCTGCATAATCTCACGCACCGTAATCCGGTTCATCGGATTCACAACCAGCATTCGCTGCAGCAGATGCTTAGCGCCTGGAGATAAGTACTGTGGAAGCGAATAAACACCACCATTGATCTTCTTGAACAATGTCGGAATAAATTCGTCGTCAAAGGGTAATCTGCCACATAACATCACATACAAAATTACACCACAACTCCAGACGTCAACCTCCGGGCCAGCATATAGCTTTCCGGAAATTACTTCGGGCGCAGCGTAATTAGGTGACCCACAACTTGTCTTGAGAAAATTGCCGTCGGTCATAATATTCGAAAGTCCGAAATCAGCAATCTTGACATTCAGATTCTCATCCAAAAGTAAATTCTCAGGCTTCAAATCACGATGTACAATCTTATGCCGATGACAATATTCTACCGCACCGATGATTTGCTGGAAAAACCGGCGCGCCTCGTCTTCTGGCATCTTGCCCCGCTGCACAATGTAATCAAAGAGCTCCTTTCCGGCGAACTCAATCACCATAATAATCTCATCCTTTGATTTAATAACGTCGTATAGTTTGATAATATGTGGATGGCGAAGCAGACGCAGATAGGAGATTTCGCGCTCGACACGACCTTGCATGTCCGATTTGGCAAGTGTTTTGCGGTTAATAATCTTCAGCGCAACTCGTTGGTGTGTCGCAAGATGGTAGGCTACTACAAGACCAAAAAAAGGATCAATCAGTTTAACTTCCCGAATTTATCAAATTGAAGAGTCTACATACACTTCACCTTGCCGAATGATCCTTCCCCCAAGGTCTTGATTATTTGGTATCGACCAATGCGGCCGCCATTGCCAGACGAGGTCGACGACTCGCGCGACGACTCACGATCGCGGCTGCGTTCATTCGCGCGGTCTTGTTGAGACGGCATAGTAGAAGGTGTTGTGCGTTCAACTCGGCAATTTCGCCCTCTGATTCGCGATAGGTGTGTTCGTGAAGTTCTGGCGTAAACGGCTGGCGTTGCGTTGAGGCAAGGGTGATGACTTCAGAGGCTCGTTGCGGAGACGTACCATCGCAGAACCTTGAGTCACGAATGGATCACGTTCGAGTCACGAGAGTAGCAGAGCGTGGTGGCACTGCCGCAGCCAAATGGCCGCGCGGCGAACATCCGCCTCCAGAACACCGCCTGCCGAAGACTGCTTCTCACCCTTCCGCCAGCCGTGTCTCTTGAACACCCGCAATCCTAGTATTCATATCACTGCTTTCGAACTGGCCAGCTCGAAATACTCTACTATGGCCGACGCAAACGCCCCTCTGTACTCGCGGTCTCTGACGGCGGTGCACAATGTAAGTTTTTATACGTCATGATGATCAACTCGTTTCATCTCACGTATATAGTTCGCCTTCTGACCGCCGGATCTCTCGGTATATAGGAACTAGAATTTCTCAGGAACTCCGGGGTCATCACTCCTGCTCTTTTTGCTCACCTCAACGAACTTCTACCCGCAACTTATATGCCCGGAATGCCTCCTGCCGATTTCAATAACAGCGCCTCGACCGGCTTCAACAACGAAAAGTCACACTTCTCGCCTGCTCCTGCCGTTGCAGCGCCACCGCAATACTCTGCCGGTCCCCAAAGCGAACCGCAATTAGCTGAGGCGATGTACGATTACCGTCCGAGCGACGACTCAGACTTGCCACTCTATCGTGGATCTCAGATTTTGGTGATTGAGAAAGTTAACCCCGATTGGTGGCGAGGCCGTGATAAGGCTTCTGGCCGTGAAGGTATCTTCCCTGCGAGTTATGTCCGCATTTTAGATGGCGCCAGTCAATTCTCGCCGCCGGCTATGGGCCAGGGTCGTGCTCAGTCGTACAATTCGGCGCCGATGCCTTATCAGGCTCCTACTCCACAACAATATTTCCCTCCTGCAGCGTCGCCCGCTCCTCAGCCTGTGCAGCAACAGCCGCAGCAACATCAGCAGCAGCAGCAGCAGCCGCAGCAACAGCATCATCACAGTGGAATCGAACAAGCGGGAAAGAAATTCGGCAAGAGATTGGGAAATGCGGCCATCTTTGGTAAGTTTTATCTCAGGTCCAGATTGCCTTTTGCTTATGCTAATCCAAACATTCTATAGGCGCTGGTGCTACCATTGGTTCGAACATTGTAAATTCTATCTTTTAAATGATAGGCGTGATGTGCCTATAGATTGTCTGATTGTTTTGCGCGCTCGCTTTTGACTTTATCGCCTTTTTTTGCTGGCCGGTACATTGAAGCTTTGAGTGAATTTTGAAAAGAAACATTTGTGTGTATGGTGTCTTTATGAGTTATCCTTTGTGCATGTTCAGTGTCTGTTTTTTTAGTTTTGAGGGTAAATTGGGATAAAATGGTTCTTGGTTTCTTCTGTCGTTATGTATGTTTTACATAGGAATATAATATCTACAAATATTTGAAACGGGGTGTTTGTCGTAGATATCATATAATAGACTGGTTAGATGAGCTTAGGCGATATATAACTAGTCATTCGACCTTGGATTCAGACGGTGAAGTATTTGAGTGCTCCCAACGTCGCGTCTTAACCTGTGAGGCTTCTCTGTACTTGCTCAAATCGAATTCAAACTATATACACCACACTCTCTCTGCGCTCAAGGCATGATCTAACATACTTAACTCGGACGACTATATCTTGGATTTAACTCAATTCTCCGTGCATAATATTCGCATACAGTCATGCAAATTCGAAGCTCATCTGCAATCAGGACGTTATTTCTGAAATGGAAAGCTTTGCGGAACGTTCCCTTTCGCACCAAATTTCTAGTCGGTACGATACTTACTATTGTCAATAATAAATTGCAAACGATTATTTTAACAAGAGGTGGTTTATATGATAGGCATGGATTTGGAGGAAAACACGTTCTGGGAATTTGTGAATAAGAATAATCCAGGGCGACCGCGGCGGATGGTTCAATTACTAAATGCAAAGAAAGAGTATATCGACTACAAACTACCACGTACGTGTTATCCAAGTATAGTTTAAATGCCTTTTATTGACAGTTACGCGGAATAGCACAATGGAGTCAGTGGCTTCGACACGTCCGACATGATCCGCCATCTATTGAAGAACTAGAAGCTGAGCAACAACGGTTGGCAACACTCGACTACCGCGTGCGCGCAGCTCAAGAGAGATGGGCTAGTATACCATTAAAGGACGAAGCTGTTGCTGTGGGATCGGTGTCGCCTCAGGGTATGCCGGGGACTAATTCGACGATCGATATGAGTTCGGCAACCGGTACGAAGACGGAGATCAAGAAGGCAAAGGAGAGCAGGCGGCCTGGGAAGGTTGAGAATACGCCTGCAGATGCCAAGGCAGAAGAAGAGACCGAGAACGGAGGTATGTTAAATCAGAACTTACTGATGAGATTGAATATCACTGACTCGATTCCAGCTGCCGCTGATTATAAACCAAGTGCATGGGCTAGCAGACCTATAAGACGAAGATAGTCACTGGTCAAATTTATAATTGATGGTAGTGATCGATGGGACGGCGAAAAAATATATATCGACAAACGACCGAGGTCGAGAAGCAAGAACCGGAACGTATGTATAATCTTATCTCGCGTTCTTGGCCACCGTTTGGTTTTTGCGCATTTGTTACAATGGATTGATACTCCTCTTTACTACAACTCATGCGTCTTTCTATTTTTTTCTTATTTGATTAAATGTGGGCATTCGCTGCGTTTCCCAAGTGGTGTAGACATCAGCGTTTAAAAATGAACCCAAAAGCTTCCAGCGTCAAGCCAACCGAATTCCGGTCTACAGTCAATTGCAAATACGGCAGGCTGTTGCATTGGCATTTGCTATTTTCATATATCCAAGTTCTCAATCATACAGCTCATAATCTCAGAAATCCTCGTTTTCAATCTCTATTTACTAAATTAAAAGAAATGACTACTCATTGCCATTGTCAAAACCTTATCTCAAACTGCCTCACTACCTTCTCAAATTTCTAGTCTCCAGATTTCAGGCTACCTCCCCTTTAACCTCACCTCCTAATCTCTTTGAATTTCACTAGCTCACCGCAATGGCCGAGACACCTACTATTGATACACTTAAAATCTCGTCCGACGAGCCCACGACAGCTGCAGTCACAGTAGCTCAAAATGTTACTCCCTGGGAAGTGGAAGGTGCTATTGTCGACGGCAAAGCCCAGGAGATTGACTATGATCGTCTGGTTGAGCAATTTGGCACAAAGAAGATTGATTCTAAAGTTTTGGAGCGGTTTGAGGAAGTTACGGGGTATAAACCGCATCGGCTTTTAAGACGTGGAATGTTTTTTAGTGAAAGGTTGGTATTTATTTCTGGTAATTGATTGTTGAATATTTACTGATCTTGCGCAGAGATTTGGATGTTATTTTAACTAGATACGAGCAAGGAAAACCCTTCTTTTTGTATACAGGCCGTGGTCCGTCTAGTGACAGCATGCATCTTGGACACATGATTCCGTTCATGTTCACAAAGTATGGTTGGCAATTCTTTTTAGGCTACTTTATCACGCTAATGTTCTGCGAAGGTGGCTGCAAGATGTCTTTGACGTGCCATTGGTCATTGAAATGACTGGTAAACCCAACTTTTTTTTCTTCCCGCTTAGTGACGTTGATACTAACCACGCTATAGACGATGAGAAATTTTTGTTCAAGAGCAGTTTGAAGATCGAAGACGTCAAGAAATTCGCTTTTGAGAACGCAAAGGATATCATTTCTGTCGGCTTTGATCCCAAAAAGACATTTATCTTTTCAGATCTCAAATACATGGGAGGCGCGTACTACGAGAACGTAGTCCGCGTATCTCGACAAATCACAATGTCAACTGCCAAATCCGTATTCGGATTCGGTGATTCTGATAATATTGGAAAGATCCATTTTGCTTCGATCCAGATCACTGCTGCGTTTTCGAATTCGTTCCCGCATATCTTTGGCGAGAGGAAGGATATTCCGTGCTTGATTCCTTGCGCTATCGATCAGGATCCGTATTTTAGAGTGTGCAGAGATGTGGCCTTCAAACTGCGCTACCCGAAACCGTCTCTTATTCACGCTCGCTTCTTCCCGGCTCTGCAGGTACTTTTCGTTCCACTCTGAGTTTTCTGGCAAATTCATCTAACCGCAAATAATCGTAGGGCTTGCAGAGCAAGATGTCTGCTTCGGTAGATACCTCGGCAATTTTCATGACCGACACTTCGAAGCAAATCGATAAGAAAATCAAACGCTACGCATTCTCCGGTGGCCGCGATACGCTCGAAGAGCAACGCAAATACGGCGGTAACCCAGACGTCGACGTATCCTTCCAATACCTTTCATTTTTCCTCGAAGACGACGACGAATTAGAGCAGGTTAGACAGGATTATCTGAGTGGTAAGCTGTTGACCGGCGAGTTGAAAGTCATGTGTATCAAAGTCTTGCAGGAATATGTCTCTGAGTTCCAGCAGCGTCGGGCGGCGGTCACGAAGGAGGTTGTCGAGGAATTTATGTCGGCTAGAACGCTAGAGTGGGGAAAGCAAGAGCGACGGGTTCCAGTGGTTAAAGTCGAAAAGGATAAGTAATGCGCTTTTCCTTTGATCAACAAATTTTAGAATAGCCGAATACATAATAATGCCTGGAATTCGATGAAGTTGTAGACTCCAGTTACAATTTCCTCAATTCTGCTTTATTAAATACCTTGGAAGTTACACTATACCATTGTGAAACTAAACTTCCCATCATCGTCATTATTGAAGAGAGAACGGTAACTGATAAACGAGCAGAGCGGGTGCGAATCAGGTTTCCACAGAGCCAACTCGAGCCAGCGCGCGCACTTCTCGACCACTTTGCCTCAACTCAGCTACTCTATTTTATCAAGTCTGCACGTCCGACTACCTTTAATATCCGCTATCTACGTTGATTACAATTATAACTTCATGAAGGTACACCATATACTACCAGGGTTAGGGTTATTTAACATATTAAGAAAAAGCAGAGACGAGAGGACTCTGCTTGCTCCTTGCTTTCAAGTTTCTCCGGATCCTACCTTGTCCGCCTGACTCTGCAACAAGTACAGTGCCAGAATGAACGCAATAAGAACCCCCGGATGCGCAAGGGCGGCAAGCAGAGTCCTCTCGTCTCTGCCGAGAAGTTCTCGAGGAACTCTCTAAATTCTGAATAGATGGCCTTAAATAAAGTGCGAGATTGCCTATGATTCCCTGATAACCTGTCCCTTCTTGTTCACCATAGGACTACCGAGCCCGTTGTACGGGGTCCTAGGATACAAGTCATTGACAGAGGCAGCGAACAGCGGATGTTCACCACAGGACTACCGAGCCCGTTGTACGGGGTCCTAGGATACAAGTCATTGACAGAGGCAGCGAACAGCGGATGTTCACCACAGGACTACCGAGCCCGTTGTACGGGGTCCTAGGATACAAGTCATTGACAGAGGCAGCGAACAGCGGATGTTCACCACAGGACTACCGAGCCCGTTGTACGGGGTCCTGGGATACACACGCTAGACGCAAAGGCGGCGATTGTCAGCAGCTTTTTCCTGTTCACCATAGGACTACCGAGCCCGGTGTACGGGGTCCTAGAATACAGGTCATTAATGGAGGATGGCGGTGAATAACGAATGTTCACCACAGGACTACCGAGCCCGTTGTACGGGGTCCTGGGATACACGAGTATTCTGCCAAAATTGTGCTGAAGAAAATAGAAGAGGGGAAAGAAGAAAAGGGCGTGGAGGGGGTATTATATAGAGGGGAGTGAGCCGCGTCTGAACTGCTTGCCTGATTAGGCAAATAAAGTTGCAGTTGAACGCGTCGCGTGGCTTTCGCGTGGGAAGGTCTTCTGATGCGTTTTCATCACACGTTTCTATAAGAAGCTTTTATCGTCTGCCTATCGTTATGGTCTTGTGATTGATATAGTGTGGTTTTTACTGAAGTTTTTGCAAAGGGTAATTCTCGAGTGTGGACATCTCATAAAAATCGCACACCGCCCTTTACATTGCCGGGATCAGTGCACCTCCACGTGCGTCAAGCTATCCACAACACCAGCCTTCACAGCACAGCAACCCTAAGTAAAATATAATAGCCTTGTTGAACTCTGGTAAACACATGGCAATAAGTCTAAAATGAGCAGACATTTAAGGTGCGCGTGACTGTAGAGATTGTTCAAAAATTCTTTTAGCTCATTTTTATACCACATCTGGAACCATCAAAGCTGGTCTGTAATATCTATCATATTGCATAAAGTACAAAGCAACTAAAGCTCGAAGAAGTGCAAAATTGAAAGAGATAAAGAAATCGGTGCTATGATTCGCAGTCGATTTCCGACTGACTGACGCCGGTCTGTTGCTAATTCCACCCCCGTTTCTATCCTATCCGCAACCCACACAATCAAAAAAGTACAAGTCCATAAAAACACAATAATGCGTAAGACAGACCATCAACAAACAAAAAAGAAAGCATCTCCGGAGCGTGACTCGAACACGCGATTTTCAGATAAATGGATAGACAATTACAGTCTGACGCCTTACCAGCTTGGCCATCCGGAGCTCAACGGCAAATAATTATTTTTGACCTTTATTAACCCTAAAACTTTGATCAAAATGGCGCGTGGGTAAGGGTAAGTTGAATATTTTATTTTGCTATGTTTCACCGATTATTTAGGAGAAAATGTATATATAGATATATACATAAATAATGAGGTTAAGATCGTTTATGCGGTATATTATCTTAATTTCATCAAAGTGTGGGGTGGGCGCGAAGGTACTTTGCAGTAGGAGCGATCATTTCGTGCGAGGAGGACGAAGCATGATACAAGGACATTTTTCGGAAAGGTTTTCAGGGTTTAATGAAGCAGATATAGTGATGGTTCGTCGGATTGATTATGTATATTTCATGTATATTTAAATATTTTAGTAGTTCTATATTCTCTAATTATCTGGATTTTTGGCTATTTTGTTCATGTTATTTGCGAGTGATCCACTTGTCATTTGTTCCGGAGCTGAGATATATCGGTATAGTGAAAAATAATATATCGGGGAGCTCTGTCCTTTTATTTATGATAAAAAAGAACCTTGTAAAATCGTAGTTAGTTACAGCAACATATAAAGAAAACCACACCAACGCCATATAGCCCATTGGGACATGAAAAACAAAAAATTAATAATAATACAATACATCACTTTCTAAATCCATCATAGTCAAGCTCTGCGAAACCCTGCTCTCCTCTTCGTTTTAGTATGAAGCGCGAATCCATGTATTCAGTTAGCTGCTGCCAATTACGGGTAAGTCGGATATCGTGCCGCTCTTGCTTGGTTAGGATTCCAGTAGTCATGTCGGCTACTACGAGTTGCAAATGCTGGAATTTGCCGGCAAGTCCGTATTCCTCGGCATATGCCCAGAATAATTCGACTGCTTTCCACGGTGTGCGGTTTCCGCTATGAGCAGGGATAAACATTGCTGGATTTTCCAAGAGTCCGCGCGCGGCCATGACTCCATCAGCGCCGGTTTCTTTCGCTATACGGAGCGCGTCGGTGTACGAGAAGCAATCGCCGTTAGCGACGACGTAGATGTGACGAGGTAAGGCGTCGCGAACTAGCTTGATGGCCTGTAGATTGACCGGTACACCGCCACTCCGGTCTTTACGTCGTCGGCCATGGACGGTAACGATAGTTGCGCCGGCATGCGCCACGCGTCGCGCAAATGCAACTGTTTTGTCGAGATCAGAGTGAATGCGAATCTTGACGTCGATCACCAACTGCTCGCCAAACTCAGCCCGCAAGGCGCGCACCATTTGCTCGACCGCCTCCGGTTTACTCATGAGCGCAGCGCCGATTCCTTCTGCCATTTGATCTTTGATCGGACAGCCGCAGTTGATTCCAATCCCAGAGACATAGGGACGGATAATACGCGTGGCAGCACATAAATCGTCGGCATTACTCGCGCCGAACTGCGCGAGAGACATACGAGCGTCAGAAGTCGTGGTTGAGAAATCGGCTGAACGTGCGCGCGCTGAGTTTTTGAATTCCCGAGCAAGCATCATTGGCGTATAAAGCAAGTCAAGGCCGAAATGTTGTAGAAGCATCCGAAAAGGCAGTTTACTGTAGCGAACCATCGGAGCAGCTATAAAGAGCGGCCGCTTCGCTTCCCGCGCTGATTCAAATAGCTCCACAACGGAATTGCTGCATAGCGCGGGTGGAGAGGAATCTGGTGCGTCAATTGAGATGAGAGGCTCGGTGCGTACGAGATTGTCAGATGGAGGAATGTATGCTGGCTCAGACGGGAAGAGGCTTGCAGGAACCGTCATCTGAGGTCGAAGACGAGCAGCCTTGACTGCAGCCGCAGCCAATTGCAAGATACGAGACAGCAATGATTGAGAGTGAGGAGTAGGATACTGCACAGACTCCTCGGAGATACAGATAGAGAAAGTTGAGCCGCGGAGAGAGGATGCAGAAGTGGTGCACGAGGCGTAATCACAATTGTAGAAAAATGAAAAAACAAGCTAGAAGAAAAAAAAAAGCGGTTGAGGGGCCGCGGAAGATGCGGCTTTATGGAAAGACTGGTCTAAAATAGCAAGTCGTTGCTTACGCAGCACCGTAGTGAATCTGCAAAAAGAGCATTAAACGCTAGTCTTGGGTGAGCAGCCAATTGCTACTACGAGGCTAATGTGAGATGTGGTGGATAGTGGATATGAGGACGATGGTGATGGGTGTGTAGAAGGAGACGCACAGCAGAGCTACGGCGATTGCAGACAAAATAAAGTAAACATAATATCGAATTGAGTTGACTGCGCTTTCAGGAAAACAAAAACAACTACAAAACGAAGAGAAAAAGTATTCAACGCCAGCACAGCCAACCAAAGCCCGGCAATTGTAAGGTGGCGAGCGGAAGCAGAAAAACTGTCCCGTGCGCGTTGGGAGTTTTAGCTGGAAACTCCCAGCAAAAGTATTCCACCTCACCATAAAAATTTTCATTTGCCACAATGCTGTTCGCGGCCCGCGTGCCCGAAAAGCCGAGATTCGCCAGTGTCCTGCCTCGTGGGCCCGAACATGAGCAGCAATGGGCCGGGCAATCGCAGCAGATTGCATTCTCCACTCGCCAGAAGCAGCGCATCCGAATCAGGCAGCGAGGATTGCTAATTGCGGTGGCAACTCCATCAGCGAGCCATCGATGGGCATCGCATGCGCCTCCACCGCCACTCATTTGTGGCGTTCAGAGGCATTGACGTCACGCGAGTGTACTGCAGGGCCGTTTGCAGCCGGCCCCGGAGGTGCGCGCCTGCACTGCTGCTGGCGCACGCAGACGCGCATCTGCAGTATAATTGACCTTGTAGAAATGCTCTGTAGCAAACAACGACAGCAATTGAACACCAGCACACAAACAACAAGGACTGTGGCTAGACTGTGACCCAGCCGCATGCCGTGCGCATGTCACGCGCTGGTACCGGGTACAACTTGAGTCAGAAACTCAATTCTCCCAGGCCGGCTCGTATTAAAACTGCCGCCTTCTCTTCCTCTTTTCTTCTCGCCTTCTCTGTCATTCTCCCTCCACTCCTCTCTCATGGCTGCTCACACAATGGCTACTCCGCTACCGACTCCGCTCATGGCTGGCTCGGAGCTCAAGATCCAGCAACAGACTCCTTCGCCGCTCCCGCACGCTCCCGCAATCGCCCTTCTCTCGCCGCCACCGTCGCCCTTTGCTGATTCGGACGATAATGCCGCCGCCAAATCCTCAGACATGCCTCTCTTCGCCGCGGACTCAGATCTTCGTCACGCACCGCTCTTCCGCCCTCTCGTGGACGTTGTCCGCTCAAACAACGCCGCTGCTGTTGCCGCCGCTTCTGCTGCCGCCAATTCTTCGCCGACCAGCAAGCCTCTGCGCACTGATTCGGCATACCTTGAGTCCAACGTCTTCCAGCAGTATTCCAAGCATCCGCGACGCTGGTTACAGATCCAGCGCGAGTTTCTGCGCCACTACCGTCCACAGTATTCCACAGTCGTCACTGTCTCGACTCCAGCTCCTACATCCTCACGATCTGCTCGGCCTTCGCGAGTGACAAAGACGCGCGCCGCCACCTCGTCGACGAGTTATGCTGCGTCTTCGCCAACAATGGCCACACGGCATTCAACGCCTTCTTCGCCACGCGTGTCTTCGTCTAGCAAGCGCGTTTCGCCAACCAATTTCACTGCGCCATTATCGCGCTCATCGCCTGTTGTATCATCCTCGTCTTCATTCTCTCCTGCTCGTCGGGCGCAGTCGTCTTCGCCCGACTCGTCGCCTCGTACGTCGACCGTGCATGACATTGACGCCGACGAGATCCCGGACTTCTGCCCGCCCGTGTCGTCTCTCGAAGGCACAAAGGGTCTACGCACAGACTGGAAGGGCAACGCAATGGATCTCTCAGCCGATCCTGACCGCCACTTACTGCACCCACACGAAGTCCAGCTTGCGTCTGTGCTTAGATTGCCTTGCGCGGTATATCTCGACTCCAAAAAGCGGATATTTGCCGAGCGCGTATTCCGGGCACGCAAAGGTCTGCAGTTCCGCCGAACCGATAGCCAGAAGGCGTGCCGGATCGACGTCAACAAAGCAACCCGTCTCTTTGTTGCATTCGAACGCGTCGGCTGGTTCGACGACAAGTGGGTCGCTCCTTACCTTTCATAATTTCTTCTACTATTCTCTTATCGTGAAATTGGGTTAATTGGTGTTCATTTGTGCTTGTTTTCTTTTTTCTTTTCGTTTTTCTCACTCGTGATTTGTGGGTCAGGAGTTGTACATTCTAGGAATCCGGATGGATCTGATTCAGGGATTCAGGACTTGTTTTCATAAACCGGGGTGTTCTTTTTTGTTTTTCTTTATCTTCTTTAATGGGCTCTTGTTGTGTTATAGAGGGTGTAATATTTCTATTCTTTTGTGTATACGGTTTTTCTTTTTTTCTTCTTTTGCATTTATTTGGGTATACTGGGTTTTTTCTTCTCTTATTGTCATGGTCGACTGGGAATTGTGCGTTTGGTAATTTTATGTGGGGTTCACATTACTCTTAATTAGTTTTATTTGGGATCGGGGAGACGGGAACAGGTTGATTGTAATTGAATTGACTAAATATATTAAGTAATTCTATTCTGGATATATTAATTAGAACAGCGACAAGCATAAACAAGGGCGTGGGATAAAAATAAAAAGGGGAAGCGGTGCAGATCAGATAGCGCAGATCAGAGTGTGGAGAGAGTTTTGTTTAGCAATCGATAGCGGAAAAAGGCCTGATCGGATGCGCATGATCGCCGCTAGTACGTCATTGCCCTGTCTCGTGATTGCTGATACGCAACGACGGAGAGCAGTTGGCCTTAGTGCAGCCGGCGAGTGTGAGCCGTGAGCAGAGATCGGGCGCGGTTATGGATGCTGAGCAGACGATGCTTGTTGTGATGGCGGCTGCCGAGGTGGCCCACCGGTTCGTATGGCGAGTGCGCAGAGACAAGACAATTCGCGAACAGCGCACGACCGCCGCCTCTTGTTCGCGACTATTTTGCTCCTGTTGTCCAGCGTGCGCAGCCTATTCTTTAAATTGAGCTGACTGTTGCCTGATTAGGCTGCAGAGTACGACGACGGGCCGTTCGCAGTGAGAGGTCGCGACAACTGGTCCGGCATAGCAGCAAAATGCACCCTTTCCAAGCAGGCCGCTTCTCTCTGCACCGCACGCGCAAGCCAGCGCATTATGCAATACTTGCGTTTCCACCATTCTGCCACGTTCTACAGCGCTTCTAATAAACGCGGTCCGACCGGCCTACTCAGCTCAGCACCCCGGAGCAACGGCTTAGTCACGAGCAGAGCTGTGGCGGTGCACGCCTTTCCCAATGCGAGCTCCCCCGGAAGCAGAAGTCGCGAACAACGACCAAGCCAATGCTCATCTCGTCGCCGGCCCCCGGTTTGACGGCTAAACCTGCCGTGATCAGCCCACGCCTCTTCGCGTTGTGTACCAGATACAAGCCAGACCAGCTCAAAGGCTCAGCTGCTAACAACGACCGGCCCGTTGGCTGCATTCCTCGCCTGCCGTTCGAAGGTGATCAGTCCGCGCTCGCGCTTCTCTTCTGCCGCTTCTGGCCTTGCTCGTTTCTTCCTGACATCTTCGAGTCAGGTTAGTCGTGACGCAAGGGGTCTCCTTTTCTTATCTCGTTTTCATTCTTCTTGCTTTTAATGATCTGCGCTCATCGCATATAGCCATCTCAACCGTAGTCTCCTTTCTCCCTTGTTCAGTATTGCTGGCATACACAGTTTAAAGTTGACACTTCTTTGTGGTGCATTCCAACCCTCCGTCACCTATCGGTACCGCTCGTCCATTGTAATCTCCAATCTGCCTTCTAAGCTCATCGTTTATCTCAATTGAGTTTCATCGTCGCATATCTCCCTTTCCCCTTCCGACCTGGCGACCGCCCTCAGTTAGAGCCGAGAGACGGCGTGATGTTGTTGCGCGCTGCGCACGGGAGCTAATTAAACGCTACCACGACGCGTCGATTTACTTGCGCACGTCGTGTCATGTGTGATAACACACAATCAAAGTCTAATGATTCGTATTGTGCTTGGTAGTCTTGTTTAATCGAATTGAGCACTTTGGAATGAGATAGCTTGGTTTGTAGTATTTTGCTTACTTTCGTGGTGATTGGAGATTCACGTCAACGCTCGCTGTTTACAGCTAAACATACCCTGCGTGCATTTACTATCCGTCAAGAATACGCTCGTATTATTCTTCAAACGCATATCTTGAATGTTATAAGAAAGCTTGGCTTTAAACGGCGCCAGCAACCTAGGCTAAATATCTTACAAGGACCAGCATTTGATGAAGCTATAGCTAACTACTTCGAGAATGAAATATATATTCATGAAAACATCCACCTACGAACAAAACTAAAACATCCAACAAGCCTCACCAACGCACCAATTTCATCAAATCATTCGCTGGTCGATGTACCGTTAACCCCACCGATACGGCGTCGACAGCACATCAATCAGTTCAAGTATGTATATATAAAATAAAACAAAAAAACAACAAGTAAACATATCATAAAGACATATATATCAGCATTTATAGAATAACAACAAGAAAGTGAAACGCCAGATAAAAAATATATAGTTTGCTAGCTATATGGGAAAAAAAAATGTAACAGTGTA
This sequence comes from Myxozyma sirexii, assembly GCA_030568315.1. Taxonomy (NCBI): domain Eukaryota; kingdom Fungi; phylum Ascomycota; class Lipomycetes; order Lipomycetales; family Lipomycetaceae; genus Myxozyma; species Myxozyma sirexii. The sequence goes on along the minus strand of JAJLTT010000009.1, from coordinate 339,614 downwards.
AAAGAGAATTTCATATACGTTAAACAAAGCGCAAACCGCACTATCCAATTTGAATCAAAAGAAAAATCTTTAGTTTGGATAAAAGTAATATCATAATCCGTTACGCTCGCCATGGCAGAACCTGTAGGCTTTGATGATACCAATCAAGTGCGATACGGCAGCTGCCAATACGAACATATGGAAAATTTGGTGCGACGATCCAATAAGATCAAATTCTATGGCAACAGAGTAATTAGTAAAAAGAACATAGGGGTAGACAGCAAAGGAGTCCATGTAATAACTTACTTCCTGGTCTAAATCGTTCGGGAATACGCGCAGCATAAATAGCTGCTCCACCAATGTACAGCGCACCTTCCAGCAGCATATACGGCAATTGCACCCGGTTGCTCAGCTCCTCGTAGCCAAGCTTATATCCGCAATAAGCCATCGGGATAACTCCGCTGCATCCGAAAACGACAAACATACTCGCACGAAATGTGCGCCATGACGGATTGGCGAATTCTTTACGCAGCGTGAGAATCGTACAAACGGTTCCGAAGACCGCGACGATAGCAAAAAATACAGGCATTGAGTATGAAAGAGAGTAGAGGCCGTAGTAGATTGCTGGAACGAAGGAGCCAACGATGAGGAAGATGATGCCGATGTAGTCGAGACGGTTGCCGAATTTTGCCACGGACTCGGAATGGCAATTCATACAATGATAAGTCGACGACATACCAAGACAAATCACCGCACCGAGGAAAAATATGACGAATACGACAAAGTCCTTGGCTGAGGTTGATGGGTAGCGCGGTAAAAGCACATCCAGTGTGACACCAAGGAAGATGAGGAAGAAAAGCGAACCGACGAGGTGCGAGTAGATATTGACTGACTCATTGTGCATATACGTCAGTGACTTCACGCAACCCCAGAACGAGAAAGACTCATGGCGGTAGCCAGAGCGGATGAAGTGGTTGTCCTGTCGCCAGGCCGGCAGATCGTCCCATCCCATTATGTGCTTAAGACGTTGGCCACTGACGCCGCTAGAATTTCCATTGGCAGACACCACTCGGCGCCATTCAGCAGCACCTGCAGATACTTTTTTCAAAATATCAGAGTCGGTGTCTGAGCCAGAGAGCTCGCAAGAGATGTGCTGCGAGTTTCCCTTCGTGACTTCGGAGTCGGCACCTGCGCCGGTGGCAGTGACGGAAGATGAAGTCGACGTGGACGAAATACTAGAGCGACGCACGCTGACTGTTGTGCCACTCGACAAGGAACTCGTGTGCGCTGAAGTGAGCGTGGTTGTGTCTGACTCGAACGAAAACGCCATCGAATGGGACGAGGACGAGATCATGGAGCCTTCGAGCAGCGGTTCAGCTTCAGCGGAACGCATTGGCCAGATATATTAATTTGAAGGTCAAGTGAGCGGGATAGACGAGCAGAAGAATAAGCAGGGAACAAAAGGTAAAAAAGAGCGCTGGCTGTGCCGAGGGAAGAAAAGAGAGGAGGCCGCGTTGAAGGAAAAGCTATTTGATGAGGCAAGAGAAGATAAGACTGAGTGGGCGAAGTAGAAGCAGTTTTAAGCAAGAGGAGTCGCGCACCACGTCACAGTTTGTGATCAGCCGGCAAGCGCTCTTTGGCTCACACTCGGTCCAGCTTGCGATTCTTTACTGTCTATTCAATTCGCTGGTCGCAGTCACTCTTCTTTCTGTTTGCCTGCTGCTTTCACTGCTAGTCCGCTACTCGTTGCCCGACTTGTTCCATGCCGGCCCGCCTCCTGCTCGCCGGCAGATAAAACGAGCCGCAGAGCCGCCCCAACAGCGCATGTGCGGGATCCTTCCTTGCCGAGGGCCGTCGCTGTATTCTGGCCACCAAATTACTACAGCCTGCGATACCGGAAATCCGTGCATCTGCTCCCAACACACGCCGCTGCAGCATAACGGCCCGCCAGGGCACTCTCTCTCGAGTCCCAGTCCGATTTGAATCCATGATAGCTGTTATCAGCCCAGCTCGAGTGTGCACACCATGGCCCGCGTATCGCGACCCCCGAAACCCGTCGACGATCTAGTCGATGACTTTGGACTTGTTTCGCGCGGTAATGATGATCGGCTGCTCCATGATGAAGCGCTGCAGATGCGATATTTCAACAAACTGCAGCGCAAGTATTTGTCTGTCTGCGCCAACGCACCCGGCGTCGAAGCTCTCCGGCGAACCCTGGAAAGCCTGTCTGTCAGTAACAATACTCACGGTGCCAGCAGTATATATCTAGACGCGTCATTCAGCCAGCTTGATCCGCAAGATGCAAAGGCTGAAGCTGCGCGACGAATGGCTCTCGATCAAGTTGTCCTCGGTCTGCGGAAACTACGGGAAGCGATCCTCGCATCAGGACCGCCTACCGCCTTTGGCAAGTCTGTGTTTCTTTTCACCGTACACGTAACTGTGCCGATCGGACATTTTGAATCCTATGTACCGGCTATGAAGTCTTTACTCGACGTCATTTCACAAACTCAACCGCTCACGAAATCAGAGCGTCATGAAATTGGTGGTTTATACCTTCTTCACTTGACGCATTTTTCAAACAGTATGTCAGAAGCATTTGAAGCTATGCAGAAATATGGTCTTGCCGATGACCTTGCGCTTCGACAAACGCTTCAAGCATGGTGGGATCGCGATTATATACTCTGGCGACGGCGATTTATTCAAGAGAAAGATCCCGCGCGACACAAACTGATGGAGTATGGTGATCAGACTATGGCGCTTGAAGCGTTGAAAAGGGTTGGGTCTGCGTATTTTTTCATGCAGAGGGAAGAATTGGAGAAAATCACGGGCTGGACGTGGACTAGATGTGTTGATGAGTTAGGATGTGGATGGCGCTATGAGCAGCAGACTAATCTGATTGTGATTAGAGAGCGGAGAAAGAAAGCCGCTGCGTAGATTTGTTGTTTGCATGTTTGGCGTTTGGGATCCGGTGTATATATATTTTATATTTTATGGGTTCTCTAGCTTTAGTCTGTGAAATTAATGTTTTTCATCAATTCAAAGTTGTGCATTCATTGAAACCCACGATCGCCGTATTAAGTATTCAGCATCCAATATACAAATCCAAACGTAAATCAGCGATATCAGAACCAAACGCTTATTTCTTGCCCGACCTATCCATCAAACCATGTTAACTCCAACTTCTAAGCATATAAAATTCGAATATTGACGTACTTCTTGATACCGCCAGTAACCAAAGGTCCACCCTTGGCAGCCTTCTGGGCCATTTCTTTACGAGCAGCGGCCTCAGCTTTCTTCTTCTCGATGAAAGCCTTGTCGTCTTCGTCTACATCCTTCTTTTCTTTCTTGGGCGCCTTCAATGCTGTGATGGACGTACATTAGTAAATATACCAGATTTCAAAGTAACAACACAAGTAGCATACGCTTCGCTTTTCCTCCTTGACGTCCGGACATGTTTATATTCGGAGTTGCGAATAATAGAAACAGAGTCTATCGAATATCAGAATCCAGAAATTTTCTGATTCTACTGGCTTTCACCATAACCGAAAGCAGCAGTTAGCTGTAAAGCCCTAACCACACAAACCCGCTGCAGCTTTCGTTGCCACTTTAAGAGCACAACAAGCCGACTTCCCAAAAGCTCGCACACACCACGCATCGCCGGCACTGCACTGTCAACTTGCTTGCGCTGATTCCTTTCCTATGTTCTTTCTCCTTAGGCGGGACTGTTTCATCACTCATCCCTCCGATAAGTAAACCAGCACAACTTTTCTGAAGGAACAGAGGTAGTAACCAGTACCAGATACTGTTATATAGCACTTCAGCGAGATATATTCTATCTCGGTCGCTGGAGGTGAATTCTTCACTTCTCAAAAAGGGACGAAATAACTAGTGACACGCAGTATTTATATTGCTTTTCTTTCCTTTTATTATACTTTTACTATTACATTAAATCTCGGTGTTAACTATTTCTCATTACCTTTGCTCTATCTGCCTCGATCCTTCGTCGTTTGAGGCCAAATGGCTGACTTCAGACGACGTTTGTCTTCGCCGTTATCTTCTTCGAAAGCCCGAAATGCATCGGTAAACGATAGAGACCGAGATCGTGATCGTGATCGAGATAGACGATATGACGCTCGTCGGGATGAAAGAGATTATCGTGAACGCGACCGCGAACGCGACCGCGACCGCGACCGCGACCGTAACCGCGACAGAGTCCGTGACCGAGAACGAGATCGTGACCGTGACCGTGACCGAGAACGTGATCGCAATCGCAACCGTGACCCCGGTCATGATCATCATCGACGAGAAAGCGACTATAGACGTCGCGATCGCGACAGGTCGCGCGACAGGCACCAGCATCGAGACGGTGAGCGGCGACGAGACGACGATTCCGGCAACCGCTATCCTCCCATCCAAAAGAACACTACCGATGTCTCACGTGCTGAAAAATCGGATGTCAAAGGCACTATAGGTAAGAGACCGCCTATTGATGATGATGAACGCGATATCGACGATACCACGTTTCCCATATTGAGCAAAAAGCCTCGAGTCTCTGTACCACAGCCGAAAATTACGTTCAAGCCTCTGCAAAAGATTACTATCGGATCAGGGTTGCCGTCACCGACCCAGAGTCTGCGGGGCACGACGCCTGTGGATCAAGCCCCAATGTCACCTAGTAGTGCCGAGGTAGCGTCGTCGCCCAAAGGAGCATTTTCGTCTAAAAAGCCGCCAGCGCTTGCTGCTGCAGTCGTCAGTAGCGCAGTCGTGTCTCCTGCGTCTGAAAACGGAGGTATCGGAAATAATGACGTTGCTGAACTTGAAGAGGTGCCTGCGGTGCTTGAAGATTCTGATCATGCATACAGCGTACAAGAAGATGTCACTGCCAAAGAGGATGAATCCGTTCCTGGAAATCCTGTTGCTGCAGACGTCATAAAAGCCAGTACGCCTGAAGACAACTCCAGCAGAAACCTTATGGAAGCTAAATTACCAGAAAATACGGTATTAGGATATGCTAGCAAGCTAGACGGGCACAACGAAGAACGTCGGCAGAGAGAAGCGGCGGAAATCCGTATTGAACAACCATCAGAAGCTCCTCTGGCCGAAGCAGATTCGGAAATCGAAGATGATGACGAAGACGACGACATGTTTGCCGAGAGTGCTGGCGACGAAAAAAAATCTTCCAAACGCTCGATTCCGGTGCTAGTCCAAGCTGGGAACGCAGGCGAAGCTACATTACAGTCAAACTGGGATGACAGCGAGGGGTACTATCGCATTATCATTGGGGAGATTTTCGAAGGTCGGTATCATATCCAGGCTAATTTGGGCAAAGGAATGTTTTCGTGCGTGGTGAAGGCGCATGATAAAGTAGAGAATCGGTTGGTTGCAATTAAAATTATACGGAACAATGATATAATGTGAGCTGATTTTGTGAATTTTTTGATTCGTGAATGAATGCTAATTGATCGTTGTAGGTTTAAAGCTGGTCAGAAAGAGATTGGGATTTTGTCAAAAGTGAATGAATCTGATCCTGATGACAAGATGCATATTATTAGACTACTTCGCAAGTTTCAGTACAGAGGACATTTATGTCTTGTCTTTGAAGGCATGAAGTGAGTGTTCCGTCTTTATTTAGTTATTCGAGCAGTGTGCTAACTGATTTGATTAGCAACGACATGCGGGAAGTAGTCAAAAAGGTGGGCCGAGAGACCGGAGTGAGTATTGCTCAAATGCGCTCATACGCCCGCCAGCTATTTCTCGGACTCGCGCATCTGCGTGAATGTCACATTTTACACGCAGACATCAAACCCGACAATGTTCTTGTAAGCGCAGACCGTGCGGTGATTAAGATTGCGGACCTGGGTTCAGCTTCAGATGCTTCTGAGAACGAAATCACTCCATATCTTGCCTCGAGATATTATCGTGCGCCAGAGTTGATTGTTGGTTTGTCGTATGACTTTGCGATTGATATGTGGTCTGCAGCATGCACCCTGTTTGAAGTATACACCGGCCGAATATTATTCGCGGGCAGTAACAACAATAATATGTTGAAAGTGATAATGGAGATGCGCGGGAAATTGCCACACAGGCTTCTACGAAAAGGAATGTTTACGTCCATGCACTTTGACGAGCAGTTAAATTTCCTCTCGCGAGAAACGGACAGATTAACAGGCAAGCCTGTGACGAAGACGATGCCGTTTGCCGGTAGACCGGCGCGGGATCTCAAGAGTCGAGTACTTGAAACCTCACGCGCGGGTCTGGCTACGGGGGAAGAGTTGAAAATGATATTACAGTTTGTCGACTTGCTGGATAGGTGCTTGAATTTGACACCAGAGAAGCGGATGACGCCTGCGGAGGCATTGAAGCATCCGTTTGTGCAGGAGTAAAGAGGGAACTGGGTAATCGCTTGTGTTGCTGTGAACTAACGTAGGTCGTAGAAAAATTGTTGAGAGCTATTGTACATAATGCTTAATAGCAACAACTTTTAAAGAATAACAATCTGTTGCGCTTAGCTTAATCCAGGCCGGACTGCCAAGAACTGCCAGCAGCTCACGTGCGAAATTTATCTGCACAGCACTCAGCCGCGCACACAGCCCCGTGGCAGCGCTAGCGGCTAAACTATACTGGTGCGGTGAGTACGGGTGTTCTTAGTATTGAGAAGCGGTATAGACAGACCCAACAGAAGCCACGAATACAGGACGAGGGCGTGCGAGCAAACTCTACGTAGCCGACAGCCATAAGAAACCCGGCCGCGATCCGCAAGGAGACTCAATTGCTGCGCGATCTCTAGCCAGAATTACTCAATCAGCTATCCACACACTCTTATACCTTATAATGGGACTTGCGTCGAAACTCGCGGCTGCGCAGGCAATGTCCGGTGCGATCGGCTCGATGACGGGTGGTATGAATCCTATGGGTGCGGGCGCAGGCTACGGGCAGCAGCAGTATCCGAAGCCGACTGGGCAGTACGGTGCTCCTCCTCCTGGTCAGGCACAGTACGGGCAGGCACAGTACGGGCAGCCTCAGGGACAATATCCCAAACCGCAGGGACAGTATGGACAGCCTGCTGCTCCGTATGGACAGGCGCCGGGACCGTATGGGCAGCAGGGTACTCCAGGACAGTACGGGCACCCTCAAGGACAGTATGGTCAGCCAGGGCAGTACGGCCAGACGCAGCCGGGACAATACGGACAACCGCAAGGACAACAGTACGGTCAGCAAGGCCAGTACGGCGCCGGAGCTGCCATGGGTGCCGGGGCCGCGATGGGCGCAGGCATGTACGGCCAGCAGCAACAAAGCCCAGGCATGTACGGCCAGCAACAGCAAATGGGTGGCGGTATGTCTGGAAACTACCTACAGATCCTGCAGCGCGCCGTCCAAGAGAACCAGCTGCAATCGTTCTTTCCACCAGGTTCGCTCGAGCAGATCTCGCAGCGCGTCGGACCGGCTGTAACGTCAATCTCCACGCAATGGAATTTACCGATGGAGATTGCTATCGACCTTGCGCGTCTCGCGCTCTACGATATCGTGATTTATGTCGATGATTCGGGATCAATGGCTTTTGAAGAAGGCGGTGAGCGCATCAAAGATCTCGAACTGATTCTCAGCCGCGTAGCTACCGCCGCCTCGTTATTCGATAACGACGGTATCGAAGTGCGGTTCATGAATTCACAATTGCAAGGAAATAATATTCGCTCGCAACAGCATGCGTCGCAACTTGTCTCGCAAATCAAGTTTGCCGGATTAACCCCTCTCGGCACGAACCTGCGCCAAAAGGTAGTCGAACCTCTCGTCTTGAACCCCGCGCGGTCAGGAAACCTGCGCAAACCCGTCCTCGTGATTACAATCACAGACGGACAACCAGCAGGCGAGCCCGAAAAAGTCGTATTCAGCGTCATCAGCGATGCCAAAATGGGCGTCTCGCAGTCTCGATTCGGACCCGGCGCCGTCTCGTTCCAGTTCGCGCAGGTCGGAAATGATATGTCTGCGCGCAAGTTCTTGGCCGCTTTGGATTCGGATCCGCAGGTTGGCTCTATGGTTGACTGTACTAGTAATTTCGAATCCGAGCAGGATGAGATGTCGAAGATTGGTGTCTCGTTGACTCCGGATACCTGGGTTGTCAAGTTGCTTTTGGTAAGTATTCTCGCTCTTTTAATCTGAGATTTGGTAGGCTAACAGGGTCTCTCTTAGGGATCTATTGATCGGTCGTATGATTCGCATGATGAGATGAGGCGTTAAGAGTATGCAGTATTTATTTCCATTTTATGTCAAAGCAACTTTAAAACGAAAACAAATGAATCCAACACAATGTTACATAAACAAGCACATCATAAAGAAGCAAAAGAACACCAGTAGAAAAACAAACACTTATCTAATTACAAAAACATCAAGCCCACAGAAGTAACTGCCGACAATCCAAGAACAGTAACACCAGTTCGAACCACGGCCTGGTTAGAGAGCTGCGACGCAGTATCCCAGACCAAATGACGAACTCCGTTGAAGCAGTGGAAAGTAAACGGTAAAGCGGCCAACAGCTTTGCGCCAAACTTCATCGCAATCGGAAGACCGCCAAAAGCAGCGGCGATGGCGGTTGATGAGATCGAGGCGCCTACAAGAGGACCCAACGCGTAGCTTAATCCGAGAATGTAGAGGCCGGAGCTGAAAGCGACGCCGGTGATACGGTGCAGACCTGAGAGGACCATAGTGATCTGGGGCTTGTAGATGGTCAAGTGAGGCGAAGTAGGTCTGTTGCTTCGCTGCTTAATGAGAAGCTCCTGGGCTTGCTCGGGGGTCATTGATTGGAAAGATGCGGATCTGGTGGTGAGGAAGTCAGTCGCGGGAGAACGGTCGAATGTGGGGTGCAAGTCTACCTACCGACGAGCGATCACGGGGACCAACAGCGAGGCCGGGGTCACTGACGAGCGCGAAGCGACTATATATACAATATCCCATTAGCAAAACGCTTGATAAACCATGATAGCGGAGTAAGAGCAATCAATCCTCCTCAGAGGTGCACGATGGAACGGCAATGCAACATCGTCACATCCTCGGCAGTCTCGCAATCCTCCAAATTCCTTCGGAATCAAAACAACATACCAGTCAGCGACGACCGTAGAATAGGACGGAAAGTAAGTTTAGCAGACATTATGGAGACTGAATAAAGCAGCAGTACAGAAATGACAGCAACCCGGGAAAGAAAAGAGAAGCAAAGCGTGCTCTTTGTCGCGCTTCCGACGAAGCGCCGACCTCTCCGCAATTTACCCGGCTTGGTGTTGATCCAATCAGACACCGTCCGAACATAAGCCTAGACAGCAGTCACGTGAAAGGCAGGGTAACGATTTCCGAGCTGGCTTTTAAAGATTCTGGCCGCCTTTTTTTTTTTCTTTCAATTATATTCGCGATTGCTGCACGGAATCAGACTATGTTTTGCAGTGGTCATTGCTCAGGGATTTAAGTATTCCGAGCATGGCTATTGTATAGTTTGATTGTGTATATATGTACAAGTCTTCTTTTCCTTTTGGATAAAGAAGGTACTCTTAACTTTGTATCTATTTGCATGCCTTTGCGACAGAGGAATTTAAAAGCCCGATTAATCACGCTATTATTGTTATTGCACCTTACTTTTCTGCGTTTCATGCCCGGGTTACATTCTGTTTTACGATAGAGGTGGTTTTGTTTCGTGTTGCTTGCTGACGAGGGTGGATTTCTGATCTTTGCAAATAACCGCAGTGATGGGTTGAGAAATTCTCTAGCGGCATATGATCAATACACTTATATATAGAGAACAATATATTTGCAAGGTTATTATGCAAAAAGACTACAAACAATACTACACGCGTACCAAATGGAAACCTGCTAACCGAACTTGTAGTTTTATACCACGTAATGAATTATACCAAGAACAAACATTACAAACCAATACAAAACAAACCAGTGATTCTCATGCAATTTTTTCTCGTTGCCGCTGTCCTCCTTTAACTGCTGCCCCTGATAATTGAGTGTAATAACCTAGATTGTAAAACAAAAATCAAACTACTCCTTCTCTTTCTTCTTATAGCTCACCAAATGCGCACTCTCAGCAGGTACAAGAGTATGGTCATGGCTCGGACTCTTGATAAATTTACCCTCGCTATCAACAGTGCACATCTCAATGCTCTTCACAAATGGATCATCAAACACTTCCTTCAGCGTCGCACGTTTCGCGGGGTCAAGCTCGAGCATTCGGCCTACGATATGCCGCGTCTCGTGCGGAAGTAATCGCAGTAATCTCCACGGCCCACGAATAACAGGTTGAGGAGATGCGCCGTCCGCGTTCGTGCCCGGTGGCTTGACGGCCAGTTCAGGGTGTTCGGGATCAAGCGGTTCTGAGCTGAAAAGCCTGAAAGAATTATCTGACTTCCGTGGAGCTTTCCATGGGAATCTGCGCAAAAGCATGCAACAGAAAATAATAGCAACCGACCAGACGTCAGCCGGTTGCGGGTCATATTTAAGTTCCGAGCATACTTCGGGAGCAAGGTAAGGATCCGAACCGACGATGCCGTGCGCGCGTACAATTTCGGACTCGAATGGATATCTGAATACTGAAGCCGAGCCAAAGTCGATGATCTTGACAATTCCTTGCTCTGAAACGACACAGTTATCTAACTTTAAATCGCGATGGGCAAGACCCATTTCATGAAGATACGAAACACCCGATAAAATCTGCTTGAACACGCAATAGACTTCAGGTCGCGACATCTTGCCCGACATGACAATTGCAAAAAGATCATAAGGACAATACTCCATAACTTCGAAAAACTTTCCATTTTCATGCATTATATCGAGAGTTTCGATAATATTAACATGGTGCAACGTCGAGCCAATGCAGAACTCAGCAGTAACTTTCTTTGAGTATTCCCGTTCACTCTCGTAGGAGTGGCGCGCGCGAAACTCTTTGACTGCAAATGTAGTCCCGTCTGATGCACGCTTCATCAATCGCACAGATCCACCGGCGCCTGATCCGAGAACTTTACCAAAACGACCGTATTTCTTATTGAGACTTGGACCGTCTTCGCCAAACGGAACATTCTTGAGATTTGTAGATGAATTCGAATGGCCGAACCCGCCTGATGAATTGGATGAGGGCGCAGTAGATGATGCATAGTTATTAACCGACGCACTCGAGCCTGAGGATGGTAAAATGGAGTGTTTATCTTTGTCCTTGTGTTTATGTCCCTTTGTCTTGAAGAATCGTTTGAGCTCGAGCATAGAACCATGAGCAGACTTGTGTTTACGGCCTGAACTACTACCATTTCCGCCGCCAGTCTCTGATCCAGATCCGGCGCTGTCGTTGTGATGGTTCTTGCCGAATGCAGATACCAGCGACACAGCAGACGACGCCCGAGCCATTGCCGGGCGCGCGTAAACAGTTGGCGCCGCGGCGCTACGCTTTTCGGCAGTGACGTGGGATGGTGAAGGAGGTGAAGCGGCAGCCGCCGCAGCAGCCGGTACGTTCAGCGCCGGCGCGCTCTCGAACGCAGCCGTCGCGTGCTGGTCTCGATCTGGTGAATTCGATAGTCGGTGGCGATGATGATGATGATTGTGCAGTTTCTTCTTGAACACGAATCGCGGCGCAATATCCTCACCTATACGAGGCTGCGGAGGTCGATGTTTACGTGCGTATGGGTCATCGTCTGGCATTAACGACGTCTGCGTCGACTGCGTCGAAGGCGGCGTTCCGAATGACGACTCGCCTGCCGAAGACTCTCGCGAAACCGGCGCAGAAGCATCGATGAAGAATCGGGCGGCGCGTGGAGAATTCGCAGTTGAGCCGGCCACCGAGTCGTCTTCGGCGTCGGTGGTGTCGTCTACATCGCCATCGCGGCCTGCGTCGTTGTCAGTGTATGAAGCACGATCGTCGGCACCGGCGTCGGCGGCTGGCGACGGTGGAGTTGATGCTGAGGGCGAATCATCCTATAAAACCGCAGTAAAACAAATCAATCAGTAACCATTTCAACCACGGTAAGCAATTCGTCAATCAAAACATACTGCGGAGCCAGGCAATGAAAACTGCTCATAGGCATGCGTGTCGTCGCCGAGCAAGCGATTCTTCTTCAACGCAATAGTCGCCAGCTTATCCGAAAGAAGTCCGACAGCAGATGGCCGCGACTGCTCTTGCTGCTGCTCCGACATTCTCGTGTACTGGTGGCTGCTAATTGCGTAGTGCCCTTTGCTTCCAGCCGCTGGTACAAGTATAGTATAGCTGCGGCCACCATCTTATCACGATCGCAGCCCTCCGGGACAGCCGACCACAAGACCCTTATTTAAAGTGAGCTGAACTGCACGCGTCATTAACTCCTTTCTGGTCGCGTCTGAGTTTGAAAGAATCGGAGAGAAAACGATGCCGGCTGTTGATTCAATTGCTGAGCCTAGAATGGAGAGCTCGGCGAGCAAGTTGGACAAGGGCGATGGTGGAAATATTGTTGTTTTGCCCGCGTATGTGTTGTGTCTCCTTCAATATTCATTTAATTCAAGTTCTGACGCGTCGAATTATCAGATCAATTGGCCAGCAACCTACAAAGTACTTTCCCTCTCGCCACCGTGGTCAATTTTCTTTAATAATATATAATTGACATTGTTATAGACGTGACTACACATCCGCATTTAACGAACTACTGTCGTCAGAATCACCATCGTCTCGTTTACGCTCATCATCGTCAAAAAATGTAAACGATGGAGACTCTGACAATCTTTCCTTTGCCGATTCGGGTTCTGAGTCCGAGGAGGTCTCTTCAGATCTAGAATATGTTCTAGAAAATAAAACGCGTTCGTCCAGTCATAAACAAAAGCGCGAGAGCGAAGTCGACTTGTCTACGTCCACGCACACGATTGATGATCCCATCGATGCCGTCGATAGGAAAATTTCCGCGACAGCTTTGGAGCAGCTAGAGCAGCTAGTCATACGACCAGATGAGCAATTGACTGATTCTGAGAAATTGCCGACTCCCCCTGGCCTTTGCGTCGAGTTACTTGCGCATCAGCGACTTGGATATTCGTGGATGTGCAAGATGGAACGAAGTGCTCAGCGTGGTGGAATTCTTGCCGATGATATGGGACTAGGTAAAACTATTCAAACTATGTAAGAGCACTGTTGTACAATACGTTGTACGAATTTTTGTACTAACGACATTCAGTTCGTTGATTCTAGCTAGACCATGGATGAATAAGGCTCGTCGACCAACGCTGATTGTGCTGCCCAACGCAGTACTAGACCAATGGCGCGCCGAATTAAAAGCCAAAATCAGTCCAGCTTACCGTCCAGCCGTGCTGGTCCATCACGGTCCTACAAAAGTCTCTAACTTTGAGCAACTTCTTGCATATGATGTAGTCCTGACTACATTCCACACCATCGCGCACGAATATAAGTCTCTTCTCGCAAACAAGAGTCAAGATCGCTCACAATTCGTGTTTTTCGGTCCCAGAAGTAAATTTCACCGTATGATCCTCGATGAAGCCCAAATTGCAAAGAATAAAGACACATTACTCTCCCGCGGCGCATGCGAAATTGATGCTACTTACCGCTGGTGTTTAAGCGGTACACCGATCCAGAACAGTCCTGCAGAGTTACAGACCCAGCTCAAGTTTCTCCGAATAGAACCGTACAACGACCGCAAGAAATTCATGAGGGATATAGGGCAAGCTTTGATTGACGGTGATCCAGATCCGGCTGCCATTCGACGACTACAGAATCTACTTGGCGCAGTATTGCTTCGCCGAACGAAAGACACGGTTATGGGAGCAAAACCAATATTTGAGTTACCGGAGAAGCATGTGGAAGTCGTTAAGATCCCTTTTTCGAAACCAGATCGTGCGGTATATGATGTGTTGGAGCAAAATGCGCGGATCCAGGTCAAGGCCATGATTAATCGTAAAGAGAGCGCTTTCTCGCTCTTGGAAATGATCACAAAACTCAAGCAGATATGTCTGCATAGTCTGTACGTATCTTCGTTTGGGTTGATTAGAATATACTAAACTGTTTTATAGTATGGTACCGCCTGCTCATAAAGATCCGGAGAGGTATCGCAGAAAGCTCGTGCGATCGCTAGAAAAGCGGTTTGTGGGGTCGACTAAAATTGCAAAGATGATTGAGATACTGAGGCACATCAAAAAGTGAGGGCGCATGATCTTTCTTCAGCATTGACGAATATGCTAACACGATAACAGGAACCATCCCGGAGAAAAAGTCATCATATTCTCTGAATACACAACTTATCTCAACATCATCACTTTACCTCTACGCATGGAGCGATTGAGTTATGTTGAATATAACGGCGGTCTGTCGGAAAGCATGCGACTTTCGGTTTTACACTCCTTTAAGACAACCGACGTAATGATCATGTTGACTTCCATGCGAGCAGGAAGCGTGGGACTCAACCTGACCTGTGCATCTCATATCATCATAATGGATCCATCGTGGAATCCATCTATCGAGCGGCAAGCAATTGACCGAGTATATAGATATGGCCAGAAGAGAAAGGTCTATGTGCATAAACTAATTATAGAGGATTCGATCGAGGAACGTATTTTGTCGTTGCAGCAGTCAAAGCAGGATATGTCAGACGCAGCGTTGAATGAGAGCTCGATTAGTGAAGAAAGTAGACTGGCTGTCAATGAGAGAATGAATCTAATCTTCGGCCTGAAGAAATGATTCGCAATAGACGAAGATGACAGCATTTGCATGGTTGGGGATATATAATCTATCATTGAAAATAGATTAATTTAAGGCTTCTAGAACTTTTTCGTAGACTCTAGTCACGTCCAGCTCGTACCCTCTAAACCCGTTCATGCACTCCAGCACATCTAGTCGCGTTCGCTCAGCAATACCTTCCAGCCTTGCCTTTTCGGTATTCCCCATTCGTGACCGCGACGGCAAATTCCCCTCAATCAATTCGTAGAATATTAGATCCATCTTTTTCAGAAAGACAAACAATTTTTCCGGCTCTGTGATTGGAAGCTGCGGAATACAATCATTGAAATCATCGGCTATTCTCAGAAGGTACTGTATTTGAATGAACGGCACCGGTGTAGATGGAACAGAGTACCAAAGTAAATCGACAAGCTTTGTCAGATCGTCAATCATAGGTTCGATAGTAGAATACGCGGTATGACGGTGCTGATCAGTTGGCGTCGTCTCGCTATTAATCTCGTCTTCATCGTCTGATTGAGATGACTTGCGTACAAACCGCCGCGAAATCTGGAGCAGTTGCTCATCTAAGTAGTTTATCAGTTTGCTCTGCTGCGCTGATGAAAGGCGTGGAGCTCCAGACGGCGCAGAGTGGAGTTGAGGCGTCGAGACATGAGCCATGGGATTAAATTCTCTATCAAGCGCCTCGTAATTGGGAGAGAACACAGAGGAAAGCATGGCACTTGTTGAAGAACGGTTAATGTTCATACGAGGAGAGGAAGGCGCATCTTGTATGAATCCGCCAGACGACTCGTAGTCTTCAGATATGCCAGCTTGGCTACCGAGATCAGAAGTGTCTGGTGGTGAGAGAAGGTCTGGAGATGAAGCAGTTGAGGAGGTCGTCATGACAAACTGCTAGTCATTTGATCAGCAAAACATTTCAAAGCAAGCAACGAAATAGTGTATTAGCGTACCAGCTATAGTCCACAAGTATCTGCTACAGAAACGGAGTATTTGTGTTTGGAGAATGGATGACGTCGTCGAGGTTCAGCACAGATCAGGGCGGTGCCAAAGTCGGCAAAGTGTAAATTAGCCACCAGAGTGGATAGAATATAGCGAGGATATCTGCGGGTTGCGGTTATGCGGCGATGAAGATACCAGTTGGATTAGCAGAAGTGGTAAGAGCAGATTTATGGAGATTTGGGCATTAAATGATGTATGTAAGGCCACTCACTGCCTCTGCAATGCAAGTTACCATAGTTAGATTGCTATTGCTCTTACAAGATGGAGATTGATCCTTTAGCCATCGGATGGCTGTCACGGCAAGCATTGATCCATTTCAAGTATTCAATTGTATGTACTTCAGTTTTTTAAAAACAAAACCAACTCCAAAACTGTGCAAACAAGGCGTCGGCGTAGAAACGAACTACGGCCGCAGTATGTACATTAAAAGCGCGAAGGTAAGCGTAAAGCGGGGAGGAAAGTGGCAGGCCGGGTAGGAGTCGTAATTAACCGCAAAGGAGTCAGGATTAGAATGGAAGGTTACTCGGCTTTGGTCTTCAACTGGACGCCGTGCCACTGCTTGAGATCATCGGCAAGGATTTCGTTGACCATGCGGTGCTGCTTGATCATAGGTTTGCCTGCAAATGCTTTTGAGACAATGTTGATTGCGAACATGGAACCACAGCCGCCTGAACAGACATGTCTTGTTAGCGCTAACAACGAGGCGAGAGGGAGAGAAGGAGTGATACCAGATATGTCTTTTACGGAGAGCTGTGAGGGCTCGAGGGCGTCGAGTAGTTTAGAGGCGATGAATTTCTCGTATTCGTTGGGCGGCTCTTCGGCCGGATCAAGCGCTTCTGACGCAGCAAAGCGCCGTAAAAGCGGCTGCTGTGCGCGCAGTATGGAGGAGCGTATAGAACGGGCAAGCATGATGTGTGGTGCGAGCAGAGGAGCAGCGTGAAGTGGACGGACAATAGCAGCGCGCAATTACTAAGGCGGGCAGACTGCTAGTATCACCACAAATCCCTCGCGCATGTAAGCCGGAGCCGAGTCCAGTCATGGCGGCAGAGAAGCAAATTTTTGCAGCCCTGGGAAGGATCCGCTACCTTTAGCCTGAACTGGGCGGCTGTGCTAGTCGTCGTCTGGCCGCGCCCGCTCTTCCACTCCTTCCGAGACTGATCACTCCGCCTTACCCGCTTCCCATCCCTCTCGCCGCACACTTCACCTTCCGCTCTTACGTGTTTGTTTTTGTTTTTGCGTTTGTTTTGTTCTGCTTTTCCGCTTCAGCCTAGGCAGCTTCTGTTATCACCTCTTCTCTGTCGGATCCCATCTCACCACACCCTCCCCGACTCTCTACCGTCGCCTCGCGTACCTGCTTTCGCCCTGCTGCTTCCTCGCCGTGCCTGTGCTTTCCGCCCTTTGTTCCCCTCTCCCCACTAGGTTTCCTGTTGCACCCCGGAGTTTTCTTTGTTCAGTAACATCTATCGTCTGGTGAGTTCTCTCTTTCGCGCCATTGAGTGGCTGTTCCGTGGCAATTGCGCGTCGTCGCAGTCAGATGCTGTTCGTAACCGCACCGGCGTGTCATCTTTTTTGCATCATCTCCGAATCGCTTTGATCAGCAATCCCGCACTCTGTTTCGGCTGCAATGTTGACCATTGGTCTCTTTTCTGCTCGGCGTTTTTATTTTAGATTTGATTCTGACTTTTATCTCCTTGGTTTGTTTAGTTCCGTGCATCAGTAATTTTATAAATTCGGATTTCTTGTTTTTCTTTCAATCAATTCGTTTTTGCCAATTTTCGCAGGGCCATCTTATAATCATATACTTCTGGTCATCTTCTTATAATGTCTTACGCATACGATTATTCTCAACAACCTGAGGGCGCTTCGCCCCAGGCCCCCGGTGCCGTCCCGGCTACTGCTGATCCGGCGGCTGCTGGCGCTTTTGCTTCCTCAACACCCACTCCTGCTGGCGCTGCCATCCCCAGCGACTCTAAGACTACTCTCTGGTATGTTCCGGTGTCTGTTATTTTAGTTCCGCAGATCAGGATACTAATTGATGTCGCAGGATGGGCGAGCTTGAGCCTTGGATAGACGAGAATTTTATTCGTCAGGTCTGGTCCAACTATGGCGAAGCCGTCAACGTCAAGATGATTCGTGACAAGTTTTCTGGGTATGTTGAGTCTTTTATTCTCCTATATTTAACTATCTATTAACTCAGTCATAGCACCAATGCTGGATACTGCTTCGTCGACTTCTCAAGCCCAGCTGCCGCGGCTAAGGCTTTGACTCTTAACGGCGCCATTATCCCCAACACCCAGCGTGCTTTTAAGCTTAACTGGGCCTCTGGTGGTGGTTTCTCCGAGAGAAAGTGAGTCTGCATCTTTTTATAGAATTGTGGGCCTGTATTTCAGTGTAATACTGACTCTTATTTAGTGACCGCACCCCTGAGTTTTCAATCTTCGTCGGTGATCTCGGCCCAGAGACCAGCGAGTACGTTCTCCTCAACCTCTTCCAAAGCCGCTACCCTTCGTGCAAGTCTGCCAAGATTATGACCGACCCTGTTTCGGGCATGTCGCGTGGCTACGGCTTTGTTCGTTTCACGGACGAGTCCGAAATGCAGCGCGCATTGACTGAGATGCAGGGATTTTTCTGCGGCAACCGACCTATGCGGATTTCGACAGCTACGCCCAAAAACAAAGGTGCCGCTGTCCCTGCTGGTATGATGCAGCAACAAGGTCCGGGACAGCTTGGAATGTACCAGATGGGTATGCCGCCCATGGGATACTACGGTGCTCCACAGCCAATGAACCAGTTCACTGATCCCAACAACACTACTGTTTTTGTCGGCGGCCTGTCTGGGTATGTGACTGAGGACGAGCTTCGAAGCTTCTTCGCTGGATTTGGAGAGATCACCTACGTCAAGATTCCTCCTGGAAAGGGTTGCGGATTTGTGCAATTTGTGCAGCGACACGCCGCCGAGATGGCGATTAACCAGATGCAGGGCTACCCGATCGGTAATTCTCGCGTTAGACTGTCCTGGGGTCGTTCACAGAACAACTCTGGACCTGTCAATGCTCCTTACAGGTAGATTTACCTTTTGTTTTTTTTTTCTCTTAACGGTCGATTTTCGTTCGTTCGTTTATCCTGTTGCCATTTTTACCTATTATTTTTCTCTCTATCTTTATATGCTGTTCTCGCTCTTTTGTCCCTTGCATGTATATAAAGTTTTAAAAAGTTATCCCGCAATGTCAGACCTTTGTTATATCTTTTTATCTGCACGCATTTGGATTTACCGTTTTTCTCCCTATTTTTATTTCATTTTACTGAGTCTTGGTTGTTATCCATAGGCCTACACCTCCTCCACCAGTATATCCCTCTATGGGCTTGCCTCCACAGGGCCACTTTAGTCCATATGCACCGATAAAGTAAGCCCATCTGCTTTTCATTGTCTTCTGTCTGTTCATTGTTCTTTGCTGAATACTTGTTTTTGACGGTTCATGATGGAATGCTAACCAACTCTTTTTGCCTTGTCTAGCCCGCAAGCTGCCCATCTACACCCTGGCGCCCAATCACAAGGCCAGGCCCCCGCCGGCCCTCCCGGTGCCGCTGTGCAGGGCCAGGATCCAAGTGAGCCTATCCCTGTCGCGAGACTCAACGAGCTGTACCTTGCTGCTCGCGATGGCCGATTAGACAGAGTCGAAGCCGACGGTAATGGTTACCATGGAGTTTACGCTCAATAGATTATGTGGATAGCCCGTACGATGATCTTTGATTTTTTTGTCCTTCATATCGTGGCTCTTTTCGGTATATCGAGACTTTTTTTATTTCCTTTGCAGGTTTTTGTTATACTGTATATGTCGCGAAATTTCTTTTATTCTTTTATTGCGTAGCGCCTTCTTCTTTTTCTTCATGGTTGTTTCTTTATTATCCAATTATTCGGTATCGAAACATGCGATTGATAATGTCTTTGTATCAACTTGGGGCGTTTAGAAAAGTTCATTTCTCATTTGATTTCTTACTTTCCTCTTTTTTGTCCTCTGTTATTTCCATATTATCGGACCGTGTTCATTTCTTTTCTTTCCTCTTTATGATACTAGATTGATATGTTGTCGTTCTTTTTTCGCTTATTTGCTTCGCGTGCGTGTCTGGATACATTACTTCGAATTGTCGTTATATTTTTTCTTTTTTCTCATGTTAATGCGCTGATTTCTTTATTTTATTACTTTTTTCTCAGCGTGTATTTATCTCATTCGTCGTCGTTGTATTCTAATTAAAAGAAAAGAGTACAAGTTCATTCAAATCCTGGGGCTATTAGGTCTCGTGTATGTTTTTTTTTCGCTCTTTCTTTTAGCTCTTTCTTCGTGGTCTTTCCAAATATATTATGAAATTGCGTGGTTTTGCTAATATTGAAATTTATGTTCTATACTATTTATCTCACATTCTACGTAACTAGTACCTTCTCGCTCGGGAACTGACTATCTATCCTGCTCTCTGAGTGATGCAGCTGATATCAGTTTTCTATATATCTGCAAATACTTAGTAACGAAATGACGGACAGTATACTTGGCATACAAAGAAATTCGGCAAGCGCGCCTCATGAATGCAGCAAGTATGAACATCAGCATGTGACGCACATGTAAGAAATTGTGAGAAATCTTTATAAACATACATACATTAAAAGGCGAACAAAACAAGAAACAAAAAACGAAAACACCGTTTATATAATTTAAAAACAAACATACTAGATGAATGCAAGCAGATTGTATCCTGATACTAGCAATTATTTCGTATACCAGGAAACTAGACAAGATACACCATCATGCACAGAAAATAACCCATATCGCAAGGTCTCTTTAAAAACGAAGCACCATGTTTAGAATATTACTAGCGAGAGTAATAACAAAGATACATCTTCCGTAATTAATAGAGTATATCCTCAATCACCTGGCACACAGCTGTATTCGCAAGCCACATCATTTATAATATTTCGAAGTATCGACACCATGGTACGGATGATTGACAAAATTGAACATTGGAATCAAGCCCGACATCGAGTACGCATAGCGCGAGTAGTTTGCGCAAAGTTTCTGCAGCTCGGGGCGAAGTGACGAGGTGCCGTAGAGGGGTTGGCCCATTTTTGCGCGCATGCGGAGATCATAGAGATCTTTTCGCCGTTCACGTTTGTTTTCGGTGATACCGAGAAATCGGCCTGTTTCATCATCGTTAGCTTCTCAGTCTTATATTTTATGATTGGCGCACTTACCATAACTCCGCGAGTAGGCGATGAAAAATCCACCGACGACGCCAAGCGCCACAGAAGGCGCCATTCCCCAGCGGGTATGTTTTTGGCGAACAGCATATCCGTATCCGATCAATGTGTCCTTAAGATTGGTCGCGTAACGGGTGTAGACCGGATGCTCCATGTATCCAGATACTAACGGGCTGAGCGCGGCGACGCCAGCCCATACGAGGAGATCTGATGGTCGCATATATCCCACCACTCGCGAGAAATGGGGATCGGCGTCAATAAGCTAGATTAAACGCATGTAATGTCAGAATGATTGGCGTCCATTGCCGATTGCTTCTTGCGCAGTTGGTGAAAACGTACCGGATACTCCGAGTCGTATATCGCCATTCCGAACTCATCTTCCTTAAGTGGAGTAGCCATTATATCCGTGAATTATATATACAATCCTCTCAGTCACCAAGACCCAGCAAGAACAAGGCACCTTGATAGAAAGAAAAGCTGTGGAAAGAGATCTTGTACAGGTGCTCAAATCTGCTTTTGTGTGCCGGTGTTGAAAGCAATCTCTGAATTGCGCGAGGCCCCGATTCACCTTGCATGCCATTGGCTAAGCTGAAACTAGGAACTGGTTGTTTACTCCGGTTGCGGTTGCAGCGTGGTTGCGTTTACGGCTGTTACCCGGGAGACGCGCTCGATGTCGCTGGCAGCGTACGCGCATCTCTCTGTCAGCTCTTCAGATCAATACACAGCCCGCAGTCAAAGATGGAGGACCTGTTCGCCATCGAGTTCGACGACCAATTTGATGCCGAGCAACTGGAGCAAGAAGCCCGGCGCCGCGCAAGAGCGGCTGCTCGACAGCCATCCCCCGCGTCTCCGCCATCTGCAGCCGGAGGAATTCTCGATGTCGTCGATCTGGAGGGTTTTGATTATGACTACGAAGGCCCGCCGCCTGGAGAAGAACTCGTCGGGAATACGGGTACCGCGGGACCTGAGGAGGTTGTTGCTGATTTAGGCATTGACCAGGAAGTGCGCGTTCAGGCTACTCGGAAACCGGTGCCGAAGATGGATGCAACTAGGTAGAGAGGGATGATCTCTGTTATGTGAGCCGGCGTTTATTGACATTGCGCATTTACTAGATTACTTGGAGTAGACGGCCTACTTGAGATAAAAAGACGAGGACCAAAAATCAAACTGAAAGGACGAGGTCACGAAGTACGCACACTAACTTGTCAATTCTCATCTCACGCGCTAATCAAGTTACATTCAGTACCGAGATTTAGGTCGGATTCTCGAATGTTACAAAGTATGGGGCCATCAGCTATTTCCCAAAGCAAATTTCGAAGACTTATTAGTCTTAATCGAAAAAGCCGGACGCGACAAGCAGGTCAAAGTAGCTCGCAATCAATGGATAGACGAATGGAAGCCTGCTCCGCCTTCAGACGTCGAAAGTGACGATAATTCTCTAGCTAGTGAAGCCGAGCTGAATAAACCGCAAAAATATGACGACGGAACTGGGTTTGTTGTTGGGAAACGCGAAAACGTGGAGAATGAAAGTAGGCGAAAAAGAACGAGGACGGAGAGCTCGCTGCCGATGTTTCTTAGTGATGTGGAGTCTGACGATGAGCCCTTGCGAAATACCTATATCGAGAAACGGATCGACGAGAATGAGCGGCAAAAAGCAGAGGTGCAGGACGTCGAGATCACAGATCCCACACAGCAATTTTCTCCAGTCGGAGATGCTACATCAGCATTCACGCTGGAAACAGAAGAACATACAGACTCAGGAGCCGCATTTACGCTGGACAACCCAGTTCCCGAAGAACCTGACTCGACTTCGCATCATGACGAGCATACTACTGAGGTAGAACCTGCAGCTTCTCCTTCACATCCCGCCGCCTCCGCATTCACGCTCGACGACGACTACGACGACCTATACGACTAATTCAACTATAATACACTCCTTATCTTTCTACATACATAAATCCGTAGTCAACACAGGACAAATTACTTAAAAAAGTAATAAAGGGCAAGGGCATTTTTAAAGTTTAGTGATTTTTATTTCCACGTCGAAACTTCTTGTGATATTTTGACATATTTTCCACGCGACCGCTCCCTGTCTGCGCTTCGTATTTGAAAAAGGACAAATAAAAGAAGGCGACTTGGAGTACCTTAGCTGATTGCGCTTTTTGTTAACGCGGATAGAGCGTTTATTTAATTTCTTTTGCTGCATAGTTATTGTGAAATTCGGAAGAAAAGATGTCGACGACGGTGGAGAAGGTGAGGAAAAAAGAATATTCTTATATGTCAGAATGCGCTGATTTGCTAACCTTTTATGATTTTATGGATATAGATCAAGGAGGTAATATTACATTGATTTAGTTGTATAAATCATACATGGATCGAAAGATTAACGGCGAGAAATGAATAGATCGAGTTGGAGATGAGCAGGACGCAGAAGAACAAGGCGACGAGTTTTCATTTGGGTCAGTTGAAGGCTAAATTAGGTACGGCTGCGACTTTCCAATTTTCATATTTCCTGAGTGGGAGAAAAAGAGAGCTAAGAAGGTGTTTTTATAGCTAAACTGAAACGTGAATTGCTTACGCCTACGAGTGCTGGTGGTGGTGGTGGAGGTAAGGTCCCTTTTGAAATTATAAAAAAGAAACCGGGATAGACTAATGTGAATGAATAGCTGGGTTCGATGTTGCGAGAACTGGTGTTGCGTCCGTTGGATTCATTGGATTCCCTAGTGTCGGAAAGAGGTATGTCATAACTCGCGTCATGATGATGATGTGCATTAAGTGAAGAAAAGATATTGACGTTATACAGTACACTAATGAGTAAACTGACCGGAACGCATTCCGAAGCTGCCGCCTACGAATTCACAACGTTAACAACAGTACCGGGCGTGATCATGTACCGCGGCGCAAAGATCCAGATCCTTGATTTGCCGGGTATCATTGAGGGCGCAAAAGATGGAAAAGGTCGAGGTAGACAGGTTATCGCAGTTGCACGAACGTGTAATTTGATTTTCATAGTCTTGGACGTTATGAAACCACTTACGCATAAAAAGATTATCGAATCTGAATTGGAAGGATTTGGAATCCGGATAAATAAATCTGTATGTTGATTCTTTACTTTGTTGATTTGAATGGACAAGTGCTGACCAGAAGTATAGCCGCCGAACATTATAATCAAAAAGAAAGACAAAGGAGGGCTCAATATCACAAACACAGTCCCACTAACCCACATCGACCACGGCGAGATCAAGGCCGTGATGTCAGAATATCGAGTCTCATCAGCTGATGTATCAATCCGATGCGACGCCACAGTAGACGATCTGATTGATGTGTTGGAAGCCCAGAATAGACGGTATATCCCGGTGATTTACGCGTTGAATAAAATTGATTCGATATCGATTGAGGAACTTGATTTGTTATACCGGATTCCGAACGCGGTGCCTATTTCCTCCGAACACGTATGAATCGAGTTTTAGACAAATTGAAAAGAATAGGGGTTGCTAACGCGGAGAAATAGGGTTGGAACGTCGACGAACTTCTGGAAATGATGTGGGATAAACTGAACCTCGTCCGCGTGTACACAAAACCAAAAGGTCAAGGCCCAGATTATGAACAACCGATCGTGCTCCGACAAGGACATTGCACTGTTGAAAATTTCTGTAATGCGATCCATAAAAGTCTAGTGGAGCAATTCCGAACTGCTGTTGTCTACGGATCGAGCGTTAAGCATCAGCCGCAGTTTGTGGGACTTGGTCATGTTCTTAATGATGAGGACGTCGTTACGAGTACGTTTATCTTGTTTTTTTATACTCTTCGATGAGTAGGAAGCTAATCAACTTTTGCGCATTTAGTTTTGAAGAAATAAGTGCTGGAATGCGACAGGTTTTTACAAGGCGTCTTTATTTCCATTCATTTATAATAAAAGTTGTATTGATTGTTTCTTTCCTACATGATTCTCGATCCGGCCGGCATGTTTTTCGTCAGCCGTAAACACTAGATATAATTAAGAGAGACATATATAATTCCCCAACGTAATTTCGATCTAATATGCTATTTATATACGTACTTAAACAAATAAAAAAAAAGAAACAGGTCCTCTGATATGTTGAGGTCTCAGCGGAACCAAAGAGCCGGACAAGCTCACTCACTTCCAAAGAAACACACAACTAGTATCATATGCGACAACAATACCAAGCTTGGCGGCACGATGCAGTGCATATTCGCTGATAAAAAAGATAAGTAAGGGGCAGCGCGTGTCCAACTGTAGTCTAACGCATATCAGAACAAGGGATGGCCATTTATTTTTGTTTACCAGAGGTGGGCAAGGGCGAAGGAGAAAGCGGGCGGTTACAGTAATCGTGCGGAATCAGATCCGCCGCTCGGTTGTTTACGTGAGTGTCTTGTTTGATGGAAGCATCCATCGCTTGCCGATCTACAAAGACTCGGGTAGCAGCTGGTGACATTGGTTGGGTGAGAAGGGGTTGTGGTGGTCGAGGCAATCTAATGGAGGTTGAGATGCGGAGTGTGGGGTTTATATATGATTACCTGAATTCATTTAAATAAAAAAACACGTTTACTATTAAATGAAAGACTGTTTTCGGCCCTCGTCAATCCGACAAGGCAAGGCCGATAAGTGTTCGCGGCAAGCAAGTGGCCGCACACAGGGTTTGAACAAGAAGTAGCGCAGCAGCCAGAGTCGACACGACACAAACCCACGAGAAGCGTAAGACTAAAAGAAGCAGCAGTACCTGCCGCATCCTCTCAGAAACCATAAAGGTACCTCGTTGAGGCTCGCGAACAGCAACGAGGTCGGCGACTGTCAAGGTCTTCCAAAAGAGCGGGAACGCTACGATATCTGAATTCTAAAGCGAAGGCGCAAAAGAGGACTAGAAGGAAGAGGGCCGGATGCGAATAAAGCTTGGGGATTTCAGATGCGCATCGGAATGCAGCCAACGCAGCTGGGACGGGCAACGGTCTAGAGTTTAAGGTTAGTGCTCAGTCTGGTCTTCGCTAAGCCCGCTGCCATGGGTCTGGCTCTTGCTCGATAGAGAAGTGGGCGGGGTGCCGGTTTAGGAAAGTACCGGATATCCTGACAAGTGGTTCTGCAGCAGGCGCAGAGCATTAGAGCAGAGAAGCGCTGGGAAGGGCTTTTGTTGAGACTAAATCTAGTATCAGAACCAAGCTGTCACATTGTGAGCATTCAAGCTCGTCCTTTCGGCTACGGCCACAGTTGCCCCAACCATCGCTCTTATCCTGCCTTATCCTGATCTTCGTCGATATCAGCTAGCAGTTGACATCCCATCTCGGTCGGCTCACTCGGTTATCTGTTCCGATAGCAAGCAAAAGCAGCGCCGTTGAAGCATCGCTTGCTGTCCTCTATCCATCTCCTTTCTCGTTAGTCTACTACATGTACCACAAATACCACCGTCTGGCTGTAAAGCCTGCATGCGCCAAGGCAAGACAGACATACAGGTCAAAAGACGGACGGATGCAAGGGACAGCGCCCGCCAAACCCAATAATGATTTACCATCCAACACAGTAACGACTTTGCCGCAGTTCTCCGGCTGTCGCCGCAATAGCCCGCGACGCCGGCGAACGTCCAGACGGCGGCGTAGCCGATGCCATTTTACCGCCGTCCGAAAAAGAAGAGTAATCCGGCTGATCATCCCCACCGGCCGTCGGGGACGCGCACACCAAGACCCTCGTCGCCGCAGCCCACCTCCATCCACGGTGTGGCTGCGTCTGGCCATCGAGACAGGCTTTTAATCTCAACCAGACAAGATGGCGCGTGCGTGGACGGCAGCATCTGCGTGGCGGCAGCAACTTCGGAATCGACAAGAAGCGCAGTTAGCTCGGATTCCGCGCTATCGACGCGCGCCTGACGTAGCTTAGTCAACGGAGAATCAGTTTATCGTTTTGACTAGCGCAGGACTATGTTGTGTTCAATAGTGCTACTGTATCTTGGGCCGGTGGGCAGGCTGCGGTCTGCTTCGTTGTTGTCTTGCATCGGCTCGCATCGGATAGCGCATTTTGGCTGCCGGTGTGGGGAAGCAACGATAAACAGTACACCACCGTGCACGGTTCACTATGTCGAAAACTCGGCATTGTTTACATCTGGGGCTCTACAGATAGCTCGAATCAGAGACGAGAAGCGGTCATTTATACACGATGGGCTCTTGTTTACGTCTAGATTATCACTCCCGCATCTGTCATCTTCAATGCCGCGACTAATCGAACCGGAAACTCGCGCAATCTAGTCCGGTCGTATTGACAGATTACGGCCTCTGCCTGTTTTGAATTACCTCATATCCGGAGTAGCCACGGTATCATTATTTGCGCGCTCGTCCTCTTACGCGCGAAGCACTACTGAAGCTTAATGTGTTGTGGGCTATGTAGGAGAGTACTCCCGTTACTTTTTCGCCCGGGAGCTTAATTGGCTCTTCAGAAGGCGTCGTAATTGATTAACCAAAAACTCTCCATTCGACATCTAATTGAATTACCTTTGTCAATCTTTGATTACAAAAATATATAAATCTATTTCTGTTTCCTTTCGTTTTAATTACCAAATCTCAATATATGACAGTCACTGAAGCAGCGGAGAACCACTGCATACTTCAATCCAATCCATCTCGCCCATCCACTTCAAAGCCTATACTCCTCACACATCCCATTATCCAATGCAGCTTCTTGCAACGGCCTCCTTTTCTCGCGACTTTAATCATAACTTTCCCTTACTTTCCTCGCGACTTTAATCATAACTTTTTTTTATCGGTATTCGAGACCAGTGCAACGCAACGAAATAAAGTGACGTCATACCCCTTAAATTGAAAAAGGTTAAGGCAGAAAAAGGCAAAAGAAAGCAGAAAAAACGGGCGCGGCAGCAGTTAAACCGCTGTTCAGCTAACCAAGTTCCAGCTCATTTCTGAAACAGCCAATTGTTCAATTCTCGTTATGACTGCTGAACGGTATGTCTTTTGAAGTTTTTTTGTATTTTCACTAGAGCAGAGTTAAATGTATGACGTGTGTTAGTCCCGCCATTCGCGCGTGCCTCTTCGACATGGACGGATTATTGATAAATTCCGAGGATATCTACACCGAAGTCACGAATTCGATCCTGGCCGACCACGGAAAACCAAGTCTGCCTTGGCATATCAAAGCCGATTTACAAGGCAGGCCAGGACCAGATGCGTCTGCCAAGTTCCTCGAATGGTCGAAACTTCCGTATACGCCTGATGAACTGTTCGCGTTGACTTCAGCTAGACAGAGTACGCGGTGGAAAGACACGGTGCCGATGCCGGGCGCAGTGGAGTTGTTGAATGCGTTGGTTGAGAAGAAGATCCCGATCGCATTGGCGACGTCGAGTCACCATGCCAATTACTTGCTTAAAACTGCCCATTTGCAGGAGATGTTTGACTTATTTGGACAGCATCGAGTTACCGGCGACGACGCGCGCGTTCCTAAAGGTCGCGGGAAACCAAAGCCGGATATCTGGCTTGTGGCGCTGAAGTCGCTGAATGACGAATTACTCAAATCGGGAGATATAGAGACGCCGATAAAGCCCGAGGAAACGCTTGTGTTTGAAGATGGAATCCCGGGCGTCGAGGGAGCGAAAGCTGCTGGATGTCGCGTTGTTTGGGTCCCTGACGCGAGGATTTTAGACGTTGTCAAGGATCGGAAAGACGAGATTATAGGCGAGAACGGTGAGATTCTGACGAGTCTCAAGGAGTTGGATCTGAAAAAATACGGATTGTAATTGCATAATGCTAATTTTGCAAGTTATGATTATTATATGTAGCGCACAATGCAGCATGGCATTAATTACACGCCCAGATCAATCAGTTGATTGTAAAAGGTCTCAAGGGCTCTCAATCAAAGCGGAGAACTGCAGTTTTAAAACTGCCATGATTTATCATAGTGCATATGAGACCGGTATTTCAATGCACGCAAAATCGATCGAGTAGTACACAAGACCAGGCGATTCAAGCCCATGATCAATTACGAAGAGCGCTAACCTATTTTTGACTGGTATTGCTGGAGATGACTTCACCGTTGTCGCGATCAAATTTTTTTTTCTTGTCAGAACGATCAATTGTCTTTACATATAGTCGGTTTACAAGATCAATTCGGCCACTGCGGTGTGTATACCCGGCGACAATCGAGTAGGGCGAGGCTAATGCGAAGAATAGGGAAGACGCCGCGGGTGGTGAGCAGGTCCTAAAAAGGACTAACTAATTGACGATTGCTTGGCCAAGGCAGTACCTATTGCCGTGGACGATCCCTTTGTGCAGCAGCAGTTATACAACACTTTACGGTAAGAAGATGAGTAACGACTATCAATAGTATCGTAGGAAGTTCTTCACTAAATGAAAATACGTTAATCGCTAAGGAAAGCACCGTTTCCACCAAAGTTCAATTTGATCTCCATTTCGAGTCATAAAACCCTATTTGATTCCTTCGTAGGTGCGTCCAAATTACTCGTGCTTCTCAAACGGACGCGATAGTCGGCTGGATTCCGGGGATATGTTTGTTATCACGTCTCTTATTGTATAGGCTCGTTGGACTTGGTCGACCAGAGATTTCGAAATGACCTGAGCTGAGGTTTTATTAATCGGAACTCAAATGCCTGCCAGAATATGATTTTTGGTAAACTCAAGAGACATAAACTAAAGCAATGTCGAACCACGTCTGCTTTTCGTCGACATTTCTTGCTCCAAGCACCGCTACAAGGCAATCTGACTAATAATTCACGGCAACGCAGATCATCCGCGGCTAAAGCACGCGACTTTTGCTCATCGTCCGCCGACTTCCTGGTTGGCCGTGAGAAGGAATGTGGGATCTATTTTTACGCAATCGGCGATAATGAAATGGGCGTGGATATTCAGTTGGATGGCGAGATCATCTGCTTATAGGCCTTGATCCGGCGGGGGGGATATCTTGAGTTTCGTTCCTTATTTTCTCTACTCGCACGTGTGGCGGAGGTGGACGATGCCGCGCAGGTGTTTGGGTTGATGATCTGCTGTGCGCATTGATCAAGTTTAGGTAATTGCGTTTGTAGACCGCTGTTTTTTGCTTATTCAACGCGGGCATGAGCTGTAGGCAATCTTCAGCGTGCGCGCTTTAGGCGTATTCAGCGCAGTTGGCGAAAGCACGAGAGTTGTGGGTCTTGTAAGCCACGTGTATGAAGCCCGCGTCGATCTATTAACTGATATAGTGCGGATAAATGCATGCACCCAGTCTGCCCAAGTGGCTGCGTGTTAGCCAATCGCATACACCACTTGAACAGAGCGAATCGGCGATATCGGAAGAGCGATGCGGAGAACCAAAAGCCCAGCCGGACTTTTGAGTATTCGAATGGCTGCCGCTGATTGCAAACAGCCAAGCTGTAAACAACACCAGAATAACCAAAACCGACTATTCCAATCTCGGCAACCGCCCGAAAACAACAATGATCGCCCGTTGAACTTTTTCTATCAGACGAGCTTATTGATTATGCAGTTATTTTATTTTATTTTTTATTTTATTTTTTGCATTTGAGTTGCGAATTTCGTGCGTTTATTTCGTTTGGTTCATCGGTCCGGGGCGTCGTCCGTTTCCGGTCAAGTTTAATCCGCTTGGGCGTGTTCTCGTTTGCTTAACTCGCTGCTGGATTCCAGCTCGTTGGTTGCCGCCGTTTTTGTATTTCATTCACGGTACACTTGCTTTCATATCACTTTGCATCTATTTCCTTCTTGATTCCATGTAACCCACAAACAGCCAAATTCTGAATCAACTCAGATCTGTCGACCAAACTCTGATTCCGTGACGTCGCGCTCCTCTTGCTTCCCAGTTACCAGCTTCCCATCTTTGCGACCGCTCCAACTTTCATTGCACACTGTTTCTTGTCAGCTACTATCGAATGTTGCGCGTTGCTTCTTCCTTGTTTGGCTGTATAACCCTATAGATCAAGGCCATTCCTGCCATTCCGCAATCGTCGCCGCCGTCTCCCACGTGCGAATGCGCTCCACTCCTTGCCACGAGCTTTTATTTTTATTTTGTTTTTCGCATTGATTTTGCACTAGACTTGCTTTGGCTGGTCTTGTTCGGTTTGTTTCTCTATCCTCATATTATTCCCATTAAGACTAGGTTTGCTACTCGTACAGCTCGCTTCTAATCTCTTTCCCATCCATGCGGGCATCCAATCGCAAGATCGCGTTGCTTGGCCCGCACTCACTCTCTCCCAGATATACTAAAATCAATCCAAGTGATAACCAAATAAAACTCCAAAACAATAAGACAGCCGATCCCAAAAAACAGTCAAGACAAATAAATCAAATAAAAAAGAGCAAATTCTCCGCGACACCTTGAAACCAGCCAATAATTACACAATTTAGTTCTTATTTAACCCTGGCATTCAGCCCGCGAGCAAGAGCAGACTGTCGTCGACGCCGACGTACTCGACATTGCTCATATTATGTGGATACAGCGCCATCTCGCCAATGCCAAGTATGCTTGCATCGAGACCGGTATAGCAGCTGCATCCATGCGACGCACACGACTGGTCATGCAGCACGCCCGGCTGCATTTCAAGCGCTGGGAACGAGCCAGAGACCGGGGTGAGCAGCTCGGGCGACGACTGAGGCGAGTACGATGTCGAGTTGATCGAGTTGACCGATGTTGAATAGTCTGTGTACTGCTGCAGCGACAGATCACTCACGTCTGGCGTAGCAAACGCGCTCGCTGTCGCACCCGGAATCCCATAAAACTGCTCTTCGAGCAATGTTGTAGACGACTGAGGATTGGCTGCCGTCATATCGAGATGGAACACCGGCTGCAACTGGTAGTTGCGGTCGTCTTCGTCCTCGTCGTGGCTAGACTCGTCGTATATCCGTCCGTCGCCGATTGGATGATCGAAGATTGCCGAGACGTGCGGATTGCTGCCGTTCGCGTGATTGCTACTACTACTGCTGCTGACTGACGTTGTGTAGGCGCGCGAGCGGGCTCGGGTGTGCGAGCGGGTGTGCATAGCCGAATCGTCGTCGAACGAATACTGGGCAGCGAGAAGTGGAATTGGCGACGGCGAAGGCGAGAAGAAGCAGTCAGGGTGCGTGATCTTGAAGTTGTGAAGCCAGGCGGCGTCCGGCACAAACGAGGCCGAGTCGATAGCCGGTATTGAGTTGGCAATGCGGATTGCCTGGTCGCGCAGGATCGCGTCTGAGGGCGAGCCGGGAAAAGACGAGTAGTGGCTGCGAACCCAGTCGGCGAGGGCAAAAGAAACGTGCGGGTACTGATCTCCGGACAGAGACGAGGTCGA
Organism: Myxozyma sirexii; assembly: GCA_030568315.1. Lineage (NCBI taxonomy): Eukaryota > Fungi > Ascomycota > Lipomycetes > Lipomycetales > Lipomycetaceae > Myxozyma > Myxozyma sirexii. Next base: position 307,420 of record JAJLTT010000009.1, on the reverse strand, counting down.
GACACTAGAACGCAGACTGCTTGAGCTGTAGAATGGAGTTGGGGGTGACGGGCGAGCAAGCGATTGAGCGTGATCCGCGGCAGGGATCTCATGCGGGCTGATTGCGCGCGAGGAGAGGTACTTTGAGGATGATTCGCCAGCCATGGTCTTGTTCATGGCCTTGCAGATCTTGGATACGGTCGAGCGCTCGACGCCAAACACCTTGCCGATCTTCTTTTGCGAATCGGTTGGATGGTCCTTTGAGTGCTTCCAGATCATATGCTTCTCTGCGTGGGTGAGGGTGCGCCGCCGCGGCGGCCGCTGGGAGGACGCGCCGGCTGATGACGAGGGCATGGGCGGCAGCGGGCAGTCTGCGGCAGACAGGCGCCGCGGCGAGGAGGAGCGCGAGGGCGAGGAGTAGATGAGCGTTGTCGGCGACGACGGCGGGAGCTGCGGCAGGGAGTCATCGGCGACGAAGGAGGAGGAGGCGGCCGAGTCGGCGGAGGCGGATCTGGCGAGCGGCAGGCCTTCGGCAAAGTCCAGCGGCGAGACGAGGAAAGGGGCGTCGTTCATGGCGAGAACGGGGCGGCAGGGCGACAGAGACGGGGTGGACGGCGACGGCAAGGCTGCGGGGATCGCGGCCTTAAAAGCGACGCGATGAGGAATCGGCCCTAGCCCTGCTTCCCTTGGCCTGGCTTCACCGCAGCGGAGATCCTGCGCCGTCCGATCTGGGTACGCGGGTACGCGCTGTTTGCGCCGCGTACCGCCGTACCCAATACTGCCCGCTGACCTCATCCTGCAGTCGTGTCGCGCGTGTCGCACCGGCGCGGATGGATTGCACAGCACACGTGCGGGCGAGCATTGTCGGCGGTGGCAGCTGCTGCGGTGCTGGGCGCGGAACGGGCTCTCGAGGGCAGACGCCAGCCGGCCGCCGGGAGCTGCGAGCTGCGCGCCGGCGTGCGTCGCGGTGCTCGCGCAGGGCAGGGGCGGGCCGCTCGTCCACGCAGTTCGTGTGCAGTGCAGTGCAGTGCAGTGCAGCGCCCGGCGGGCCACTGCAGCAGCTGCTTATTAGCACTCGCAGGCCCGGTTCTCGCGACAGCGCCGCGCAAAAGACGCGATAAGCCGGCAGGAGCAGAGGCCTGCGCAGCTTTTGCCAGAGCCGTAAACGGACGTGCCTCGCGTTCTAGAAGACTGCGGTCGAAGGGCTTGGCGCAGCGCTCAAACTGGTATAGCGCCGCGCGCCAGGGCCCGGAAAGCCTGCCCTGGCTCTTCTGTGCTGCAGCGGCCTGCCTGTTTTTATCTGCAGACGAGGGCTCCAGTTGCTTGTAGTTGGCGGTCTTTGTTATTCTGTATCAGCGCAGTTTGCTCGCGGCGCGGGTCTGCGCAGTGTTCCGCTGCAAGCACCACCTGCCATTGCGAGAGCACATGAAACACTCGTCAGTCCTGTCGCTTTCCGCGCTAGACGAGCTGCGCGTCTGTTTCTTTTCCTCGCGCTTGCTTTTTCGCTTCCAGAAGAACCCCCTCTTCGGCCTCGCGGCCCTCCGGTTCTGATGCAGCGCTTCGCCGCTGCTCGGTGCGCGCCAGGCCGACGTCGAGCAGCCTTCCGTCTGATCTGGGCTGGCCGCAGTGGGATTGGGCCTGCGCATCCCCCCCCCTCCGGCCCCCGTACTTTGCCTATCTAATCGCAACTGCTTCTGCGGAGGCTCGCCGGTATCGTAGTCCACAGACGCAGCACTGGGCACTGATTGGCCCGCCTGGTCCATCCGCTGCCCGCGCTTCCCGGCCGCTCTGTTTGTTTACTAGCCCTACTAAGCGAAAAGCTACCGCGTTAGCCTTCGAGGGGCTGACGCTCTCTGGTCGTCCGCCTTCTCTCGCTGGCCCCTGCGCCCGCGCAAACCGGCCTAGTCCCGCTCCAGCAGCAAAAGAAACGAAATGACGCCCGCTGCTAGTCGCTCTCTGCCTCGCGTTCTCTTGCTCGTTATACCGCCGCAAGCTTTCATTACATCCCCAAACTCCCGGTACTAGCCCCCCGCTGAGCCATTTCTGCTCTGGCTCGGCTTGGCTGCTTTTGTCCGCCCTTCCGCGCCCTCTGCGCCCATCTATGGCGCACCATCAACCTGTCCTGACGAAATCTAAACCGTCAACGCTATCTTTGGCACATTCCTTGCCTTCCTGTTCTGGGTCTGGTCATCCAACAGCAACAACATAACAGCAACAGCATAACAGTGAACTGCAGCCGTTTCCAGCAAAGGTCCGCCCGACTCAGTCGTTCGTGGGATATCCTCCACCGTCTTTATCGCTCCTTATCGCCTCTACCCTCACCCGCCGCCGCCTCTTCTTCTCCTGGCTCTGCTTCGCCTCTCCGCCTATGCTCCGTCCTGCTCCGTGCACCCACGTCAGTTAGCTCCCCTCTCGAAACTGCCTCGGCCGAGCAAAACACTCATCTGGCTTCTCTAATGAAACTCTTTGCTCCTCAGCTGTACGTGTTTTCGGCCTAAACTGCTCGGCTTCCCCGTTACACGAGCCTTAGCTGCCTTGACCCGGCTCGCCGCTTTCAGCATTCGGCGATCCCGGCGTGTTTTCGGTCGGCGTTTGAGAAATTGCCTATTTCTTCTTCAGCGGTAGCGACCGATATCTACTCTAATCTATTCCCTAGCCCTTTTAAAAGACGTCATGGCCTTCTTCGAGTCTCGTAAGGCCAGTCTCTAATGCCAGGCATCTGTTTCCCCATTTGTTTACCCCGCCAAATACCAATCGCAATCTTCTTCTCCAACAAGCAGTCATTATGCAGGCTCTCGTGTTGCAATATGATGGCTTTCGCCTAGTATACCCTGAACTGGCGTAGGCGCACATACCCTCTCCTCACCGGCTTTCGTGCGCTCACAGGTAACGGTTCTCGTTTATTTACTTGCCTACACCAGTATTTTCGGTATCGTAAACCGAAACTTCATGCCTTTTGTCTCATTCTGACGGTCGGAGAGGTCTGTCAAGCAAAGATTTGCTAGATGTCGCTCTGATTATTATATAACCGTCGGTTGGTGCTAAAAAGACATAGACGGCCAATCGCATTTCGACGTTGCGCGCCCGCAAGTTTACTTCATCTGCTATCCAATTTCCAACTCACAACCTTGCCGGTTCGTAGACAATCAACTTTCTCGCAGACCAATTGATTGGAGCATGATCAATTCGTCTGCCTTCAAATGCGATTCGCTTACCTTGTATCTATATATAGTATAGTAATCCGCCAACTGCCTCTCAGCTATCTGCGCTACACTATCTGACGATAATAACGGTCTACTGTCATTTCTTATATCGAGAACGTCCAAATATGCACATACAAGAAAAAACACACCACCCAGATATACAAAGCAGCAAAATTCTATCGAATTTAGCTGGCAAAGTCGTCGAGTCGAGTTTATATTACTTTTGAAGTCGGCCAAGGTATCTCTTGTATAAACGATCTACAATTAGTCTGAAAAGTGGATCTGACGGGCCATATTGCTTCTTTGAAACTCTATTTTTATATAGAAGGGTCGCGAATGTCGTTCGTTATTCGGGAAACCCGTTTAGGCAAGACTGTCTGCTCCACTTGAAGCCCACGCTTGTGGTTCTCGAAATGTAGGCTTTATGTTGGCTCGGTCAACTCACCAATCTTTACTATATGCCCTTACGCTCTACATATATCATATCATACAGCGCGGCATGGCTGGAAATCGCGGCATTTGATTTGCTGATGACGTAGAGACCTGGTTCCGCCGAGTCTGTTCCTGCCGAAAGCTATTTTTCCCTTTTTCGGCTGTCCGCGCTTGAATCAGCCAAGGTCCCAGCGAGCGCGCTGCTCGGCACTCAGCAAGGCACAAAGGACGACAACCGAGTAGCGGCTAACGACGGAGTCTTGAAAGCGGCCGGCGGTGTATAAACCATAAAACCTATATTGGCTATCCCAGGTCTTGACGGTCCTGTCGATCATGGCCCCGACTGCGCTCTTTTGCCTTCTGGATTCAAAACAGGCCTGTCCACGGCCGACTGTCGATTAAACTCTGATTGATCTACAGCTCCCTTGTACTTTTGACGGCGGAAAACCTGCAGACTATTGCGGTGCACATCGTCGTCGCTAGTGCTGCCTTATATCGAGTAACGTAACACATGACCTATAGACCAATTACCATTTAATGAAAGGAATAACTGTCCTGAACTCGTTTGCCATAGATTAACCAGATCAGTAACCTCCAGCAGCATCCCGCTCTTCAGTGCTTCTCGGATATCATCACTGCAAATTGCTTGCTTATCCTCTCATGTCTCGGCCATTCGTAAGATTAGTAATGCGTTGTCTGTCTGGTGCAATCGCCTTGTGTCTTTACGTTACATCTTCGCTCGGCCCTCACAATTGATCCGTCTACTAATTTACGTACTGCCCTTTGCGCTGAAACGAATGAGTTACAGATATATTGACACCCTGTATACGAGCGTACTAATACCATAATATTCGACTCTTTATGATGACTCACTACAACAAGATAAGAAATCTAAGCGCCGGGGGAGGGTAATCTTGGTGGGCGCTGTTCGCTCGGGGTCATCTATTGCGATACTGAAATTACGGCTCACTCTGACGTTATCACGTTGTACGAGTGCAGATAAATGACCCCTTTTTTCATTAATCATACTAATATACACTTGTCAAAATAACCCTTTGACACCTTTAAAAATTTCAAACTTCAATGGCTCCGGATGCAAGGAAAACTCTATTTACTGTGTTGCCGTAGACCGATTACTCGCTCTCGGCGCCGTCGCTTTCCAGCAACTTTTCGATATTAGGAGTAACAATGACTTTCCCACTGACGTGCCCCAACAAAGTCGCTTGACTGGTATCCTCATTAACAACAACCACGTCCTGTAAGAATTCGGTGGGCGCGCCTTTCGAAAGCTCCATTTCGATACCGCCGTAGATCAAACTGACTTTCCCCGACTTTCTAACCACAAGTCGACCGACTTGTCCATCCAGGTTTGCGTCAATAAGATTTGTCGACGACGACTCGCTTTTTATCTGCGTGCTACCTAGAGATGGTAATACTGGCGCGAACTGTAAGAAAAACAACTTGCGCTCCAGTAAATCAAGATCGCGTTCACCAAAGACATCAATGAATTCCGCTTGCTCCCGTTCGTGCATTGTAGCATCGTCAATCATCTCCTCTTCTAACGCCTCTGCGTCATCTATATTCCCAGAATCCTCACGAATAGGAAAGTATCGGGCGTACTCCTCGTTGTTCTCCGTCAAGTTCCCAACTCGCGCGATATTGATCCTCTCCACACCATGCCGCACCTCGTCGTCATCACTATCGTATTCCGCCGACGCGCTCCGCGGCGCATGATCCTTCCGCTCGGACATGCCCACCGCCGCTCTCCGCGAGCCCCCAGCTGAACCTGCACTCGCGCGCGTTTCGAACGCGGCCACGCCCCGCCCCGCGCGCGGGTCACCGAATACCGGATCCGCAAGCGGACCAGAAGCAACGCTAGACACCGGCTCAAGCCTACCTCGTCCGGCGGCACCGCCACGTCCACCTCGGGCATTCAGGCCGCCGCGTCCCCGGCCGCGGCCACGGGGCGTCGCGGGGAGAATAGGCGGCGCAACAGACGGCGCGGCGGCATCGCGTTCTTCTTTTGGTCGTCTGGGTACTAATTTTGGCTTGAACTTCAGACCTGATGTCATTGGAGTTGCGGGCGCGGTTGAGGATGCCGCTAGTGGTGTCGATGAGCGCGGGCGCGATAGTGAGTCGAGACGCGAAGGAGGGAATGGTGAAGGCCTTGATTGTTCCTGATCGGTGCGACGAGTCGTCGATACTGGCGGTTGGGTTGGTGCCGGTGTTGCTTTCTTCGGCGGCATCGTTTTATTTCTGGGTCCTCTGTTGTTTAGATTGTAGCCATAGATGAACGCGGGATGCGCTGCTGCTGAAGGTGTTGGGAGTATCCGATGATTGAAATAAATTTTTTTGATTTGGAAATTCTGAGGCTTTGTCTCGATGAGCTTTAAACTTTAACTGTCGAGCGTGCGCGCACAGTGATGGTCTCCGTTTTGATTTCTCAGTTCTACTCGCAATTATAATATAACTGCACCCCGCGCTGAGTTGAGGTCCTTTGGATGAATAATGGCATCTTCTGTCTCCAAGGAAGGTCTTAAGATATCTCTTGAACCAATTCCGTTGGCCGATGAGCGCGAATGGCATGGTGCCCAGTACGATTTTTCTGACTCCTCATCTCCAGACAGGCAACTAACGCAAGCACAGGTCGGTGCGGAATTTAAGTCAAATTATTCCACAAATTACATTAGAACGCGGGTCATTTGTCAATGTAACCGAATCCGAACTCCGCAAAGAACTCGAGCAACCCTCATCACCTTCGCATCAACCGACCGAGACACCTGATACCGAGGAGCGAAGGACTCAGGCACCCATCAACGGCTTCTCAGAAATCGAAGAACAACTAACAAAAGACCGCGCCGAAGTTGTGCGATTAATAAGCCTTGCCCAAAATGAAGCTGCCGTGTCGTTGGATTTCGTGTCGCTGCTGATTTCGTCAGTTAAACCTGCGGCCGGGACTACTTCGATGTCACCACATCTGCGAAGCCATGTCCCTGTCGGTTCACTTGGCGCCGACCGCATCAAAGCCACTCCTTTTAAGGAAGACTACGAAGTCTGTCTGGGCTGGAAAATAAACGCTGTATCAGCTGCTATCGAGCGATTACGATCCGCAGGCGACCGATTAGCGACCGTCAGCGCCCGTGAACAAAAATATTGGCTACAAGTCCGCGACATCGCCTTAAGCGGTGAAGTTCTATCAAAGATCCGCACGCCAGATTATAGAGGTCTAGGCGTACGTTACGGATTCGCTGACGCGGGATCAAATTACAAAGAAAAAGGCATAGCGACCTTACGAACTTCCGAAGACGGGAAAATCATGTTAAAAACCGAAGGCGATAAACGAACAAAAGTCCTGTCGGTCTCAATCACTCGAGATCTCTCTGGGGAGTTTGAAAATACCGGGAAACATGCGACCAAAATCGAATACGATACTTCTGAGTTTCGAAACGAAATCAAACAGGCGCGCGATTTACTTTTCGAAGAAGAACTGTTCTTTGAAATTGCCCGTGAAACAAGACTTTTGGTTTCGCAGGGTATAATCTTTGATTTTGGCGATCGGGTGATGATTCCGGTTGATAGTCGGTGTAAAGTTTGTCTTCAAATGGTAGGCTTCCCTAGTTCTCATCTGCTTTTTTCGATAAGTTTGTGATTTACTGACTTGTTTCTGTTGTACAGGTTGAATTAGAGGATAACACAGACGTAATGGACATCGACGACGGATTACCGGACGATGCCCTCGCTGAGGCAATTAACGCTACGCTACACCTATTACTATCCCAGCTTCATAAGAAGAATCTCAAGCAACGACGATCGATACCGTTACCATTAGGAAGCAGGATGATTTCCGGCTCATCTAAATCGGAAATATTGGAGCCGGTGGTTCATGCGTTATCTGTAAATCCTATGAAATCTGGTATAGCGACGTTATTACGAAATCTCATCACTTCAGCTACAGAAGGCACATGATTATACATTTAGCTAGAACTTGTCTATAATACATTATAAGCTAATTGACTTTTCAAGTCTGCTATTTTGAAGTTTTTTGTCCTTGTCATTTGCTAGCCGTGGCGGTAGAACTGTCGATATACCCGCATAACTCTTGCAGCGCATCCACCGTCTCGCTAGGATCCGCAACCCAGGCCGTACACGCCGCCAACCGCGCCTTAAAATCATTCGCGCCAATCGAGGCAAATTGGTCTCCGACGTGTAAAGTCTGTTTACCGGAAATACCGCCTAGATATTTTTGCAGTGCAATAACACCTAGACGCTTATCGCCAATATCGACCCAGACATCGCTGCCGCCATTGAATGCGCAGAAATGGATTTTGCGACCGATAGGAGATGACTCGAGGCGCCGCTGGGCTCCGAGAACGACTTCTTCTAAATCTTCTCTGATCATGCCTTTTTCTGGTAACGGAATGATGCCTGTCACAACTTGATTAGCTGTCCAGTCTTGTTTGCGAAGAGAAATCAGGTTTACGTACCGACCGCCCTATCCTTGCGTAAAACCTGACCATTTAATTTCATAACTTTTTGACACGACGTGATGACTTCTTCCGCCAAATCAAGTAATTGCTGAATATCGTCTTCTTTCCACTCTTTCATCTCTGGCAAAATCCACTCTTCTTGATCAACATACGTCAACGTCTGATCAGTCACAGAGTATCTAAACAAGAAATTCGATTCTCCGCCCATGACAAGTAACCTCCGTTTCTGCTCATCAGTGAGGATCGTTGAGTCGCGAACCGCCAGAATAATGCCTTCTAACCGCTCTTTATATTTCGTGCCCGATGGATCAGAGTATCCTGCTGCTGTGACAATTCCGACTGCGATATCTCGTTTAAGCAGTTCGATTAGGACGGGGACCACTTTACTATCTCGAGTTAATGATTTGCCGTCTTCGTAGAGCGTAACGTCACCGTCCAGCGTGACTAGTTTGAGCGGTTCATTATTGCTAGCTATACTCATTAACTGCGCAGTATTCAAGATCAAACTACATCTCACAATCAATACTATAATCTGGTTAGGAAGAGACACGGGACCTACCGAACATCGTTGAAACTCGGACTAACAAGCCGTCTAGCCGATATAGAGCGCTTCGAATCCTGCACAAAAAATGCTTCTTTGAGTGGCAATGGCGTGAAAAATGTTCCAACGCTAGGCACAAGATGTCTAATCTTTGCCAAATAAGGCGTACCGAGCTGATCATTCATTATTTGATTCTCAATCATGCCTTCCAAATCAGCCATGATCGCGGCATACTGTTCGCACGCGGCCGTCGCGGCCTCTTCCCAGGATCCGACTTCTCTTATATACGCTGCCGGTTCGGAATGGAGAACAAACGGGACCTGTACTCAAGAATATCAGATATCTGGGTCGATTGCGGAAAGATCAGAAAAAAATAGACATACAGCTAGCAGACCTTTGATCCATTCAATAAACGCATCGCGGCGGTGTGATTTCAGCGCGTCTGCAGGTCAGACCAATTAGTAAAATAGTTGGCGGATGTGCCTTTGAATACATACATTCAACGCGATATCTGGTAGTTTCCAGTGTCAGCAAACAATCTAGAAAAAGGTGAATGAATTGAACCGTCAACGTCATACTTTGTAGTCATTCTGGCGCTCTTTCGATTTCGGTATATTACACAGCGGTAACAAAAGAAAATGTCACAGCTAAAGTCAATTAAAAAAGGAATCAGAAATCTCAGGTTTTCTATAACGACCAAGTGAATGAAGGGATCAGTGGATTTAACTTGAGGAGCCACAGTAGAATGGCCGATGGATCTATGCATGCGGCGTGGCGCACGGTGAAATTCAAATCTTTCACGCATCCGTGTACTTATTCAAATTATACTAATTTAAAAGATTATAAATTGTTAATACTATTACTGAACAACTAAGACACACAATTAAACAATTACAATAATTTCACCAATGAATATTCATGTGAAATACTTTAAATTTGGTTTTGGAAGTAATCACAACTTCACAACTTCACCACCGTAGCTTCACATCCAAGCTCCTCGACCTTCTTATTCGCTCTCACAAACGCCTCGCGAGACTGCATATCTCCAATCCATTTCCACAGCAGCGGATACTTATTCTGCGAAAGTCCCGCTCTTGAAATTGCTCCTTGTAAAGGAAACACGAGGATCACATCTGCTCCAGATAAATGATCACCGACGAAGAATCCGGTTTTCGATTTCGCGAGTTCGGATTCTAAAAACTGTAATTGCTCAATTGCATCGGGACCCGCAAAGGCGTTATCAATCGAATCTAAAATCTTCGAGGCAATAGGTCTAATAAAAAATGGCATTGGCGCTTTTCTTGACATGGCAGTGATATACAGCAACAGCAAGACCGGCTGCAGCGATCCTTCGCCATAGTGCAGGTAATACTTGACTTGAAACGCTTCGTTGGCAGTCTTCGGATATAACTCTGTTCCTTTTCCGTATTTGTCGACCAAATACTCGATAATCAAGCCGGATTCGGCAATCACCTGTCCATTGTCTTCAATAACTGGCGATTTACCTCGCGGGTGAACCTTCTTCAACGCGGGGTCGGCGAGTTGCGTTTTGGGATTCCGTTTATACGTTTTGACATCATATGGAATGTTGAGTTCCTCGAGAAGCCAAAGGATTCGGTGGGATCGCGACTGTTCGAGCCTGAGGATGAGGAAATACCGTTAGTTAGTGTGCGCATGTGAGATTGTGGAGTAAGTCAGTTACCAGTGGAGAATAATAGGTGCTCGAGTGGTAGTAGAAGAATCGCCGTCCATTATTTAAACAAAAGCCTCAAATAAGTCAAATAATGACTATTATAAAAGAAATATACTAGGGGTGAATAGGAGATGAAAATAATAAGGATATTCAAGCCGTTTAAGTACGTCTCTAAGCCATCTTAAACTTATGTCGTCACCACATCAGAAACTCCCAACTGACGACCAGTAATCAGACTCGTCACCCGGCCGACCCCGCAAAAACTACCGTATGTGCGCGGCCCACGTGCGCGCTCTTGACCATTTCTTTCTTTATCCTACCCACTTTTACGAGAAATTCTGGATATTAATTCTGTTAGCTAGTCGTCTCGTCTCGGAAGATTTACGACGCATATAGTCCTGACGGCAGATTTATACCTGTTCTCGTATCCTTGTAAATACATCTCGAAGTATATTCTTGATTTTTCTGGTTAGATACGATACTAATTTACAAGAATCGAGTTAAAAAATTGAAAGAAGACGAAGCCTGGCTCAGGTTATCTTGATATAATCAGGCTAACTTGTGTACGCAATAGCTGACAAGTAATCATACTAAATTCGAATGAATCGTTCAATACAAAGACTTTCTTTTCTCAACAATCTTATAATACAATTAATCGCAACAATTAATGAACATTCATGTCCTGCATATTCTGCACAATTCCATCTGGCCCATATATTCCACTCGGCACAGCCTGCTGCTGCTGCGGTGCCATCCCGTACGACGAATTTGCATCGAATGGTTTTGCCACGGGCGGAACGATTAAAGGGCCGTATTTCCGTGTTCGTTCAGATGATCCATAAGTCGCATTTCCGCTTTGCACGTACAAGTCCCAGGTCATCGTTCCGTCGTTCTTGACGGCGCCGATGGAGTAATTGCGACGGCCGATGAGTTTGTGCAGATCTAGCTTTGAGCCGTCGGCGTCGACGTCGAAAAACTCAATCATTTCTTCTCGTGTGTCGGTGACGGCGCCATTCGGTCCGTTGATTTCGGGAAGGTAGAGTTTCTCCTTGTTATGCAGCAGTCTAATAACCGCACTTGGTGGTGGAACATTCGAAATAGCAGAGGAAATGACCTGGTACATTAACTGGTAGTTATCAGGCGAGTCAGGGTTAATGAACCGGCCAATTCCGCAACAATGCACGTCCCCAGAGATAAATGTAATACGAACGCCCTTGTCGCGAGCAATACGCTGCAAGTTACGAGTGAAATAGGTACGTTCCAGCGCGTGGTTCTCGTGTGTCCAGTGATCAGCCAAGTCGTCGAGTAAGTCGACCTCGCCAAACCCAGAAACCAGCGAGCTCATCATTCCGCTTTTTCCAAATGCTTTCTTCACATTCTCGAATCCGGCCTTGGTGCCCTTGTCTGCACCAACGACAGACGCTACTTTCGTAGCTCCTTTTCCAATCAAATTCCACGCACCGTTGATAGCTCGCTTGGTCTGCTTAACTCCAGCGAGAACGTGCTCGACCATAGTAAGTCGAGGATATACAATAGGAACCGCCAACATGACAACGATATGTTTAATAGACGGCGGTAACGCCTCAAGGCGTCTGAAAATCTCATGATGAGTAGCTTCGCCAACAATACTATGCTGCTGGCGCTCGGCACGCGTGTCTGGTCCGACGACTACACACTCAGGACCAAGGTATTTGATGAAATGCCAGCCAAGACCGGTGACGGTAAACAAGTCCCGTGGATCTGGGTTTTGCTTGAGCATGGTGGTAGTAGTCTGATGCTGAAAGAGCAGGTAAAAGTCAAATGCAATACGGCCAATGTTGACAAACACTTTCGAAAGCTGCATGTAGTCAGGGTACGATCCAAATCCATCAAATATATCGTGGTCATCAATCTGGAACATATTCGGGATCGAAGCAAGACAGTCGCGGATACCGAGGCGATCAAAGTGATTTGTATAATAGAAAAAATACGCCAAATTCACATCCTTATCCAAGCGCGGCGTCCACTCGTATGACTGACGATTCTGTTTACCCTTGGTATGCAACCAATCCTGCAAAGAAGCAATCTCGGCCCACATGCGATCAGCATAAATCTGATCTCCACCACCAAGCATGGCGTGTAGCCCACCCAGCTGCTTATGCTTCGCCATAGTGTCTTCCCAGAGATATCCTACACCGCCGAGCTCGCGACGCTCCTTTTCACTGACTCCGAGTGAGAAATCGGCGCAAGAGAACGCCATAAACTTCCATTCGCGCTCTTGAGCTCCAGCGACTAAGAACTCGTAGGTGAAAGTCTGGCCGTTGTGGGTAATTGCGTACGTCCAGAATTGACCAGTCGGTCCTTGCAATTGCTGTATCTCAATGTTGTATCTAAAGAATCGGTAATTCTCAAACTGATAAAGCATTATTGGCTCGATATTGCGCATTTGCTGAAAATCACCCGACGGATGGATCTGAAAATATGGAGCAGTCTGCGATTCAATCACAATCATGACGGAACCGTACCATTTCCCAGTCTGCAAATCAATGTTGCCATATCGCAAATACGGACCAAAGTATAACCCATTGGAAGGCCGAGCGCGATAGACGGCGTCGATATCAACGACACCAAGTTTGCCCGGCTGCGAGAAGTCCTCCGCACCGAGTACCATACCGCTCGAATGGGAGCTGTATGAAGCTTGCGGCGAGATCGTGGGCTGGAATGACGTGTTCGAAGTCACGGGGGCCACTGATATCGGGGCGGCAGTATTGGCGGCACCGAGAGAGGAGATTACATTTCCGTCTGGAGGGGCCGTGTCTGCGGGGGCAGGCGCATGTGCAGATGCAGGTGCAGCTTGACCCGAGTTCTCTGATTGAGACTATGGTACGTAATCAGTATACGAACAACAACTGAGAAAGTCACGAGGCACGCGCACCTGGGGATTAGGGAAGGACATATCGCTGTACTGCTGCGGATGCTGGTAATAGTTCTGCTGCGGCTGCTGACGATTGAGAATTCGAGGTCAACATGAAACTTCTGTGAACAGGTTCAAGTGTAGTCTGCAGACATACCTGGCCACTTGGATCGGACATTGGATACTGGCTATAAGACTGATAGGGATACTGCTGATTGTACGCCGCTTGTTGAAACAGGGGCTGAGCAGGCTGAGCAGGCTGCTGGGAGTACGTCTGCTGCGGGTGCTGCAGAGGAGGATGAGACGGGGGAGGATAGAGAGAGCCCTGTGGTGGAGGATAAGGCGGCGGAAAATAGCGATCGGCCATCGAAGCGTCGATCACCTGGTTTATATAAGGAGAAGCAGCCAGGCGAATAAAGGCAGAGGGTTTATTCAGAGGCTTCCAATCACGTACACTTTGTGTGCAATTTCTTGGCTCTGCGGCGTCGGTGACTGTCCGCGCGGCTCACTGACATCAACCGAACTCAATTCAGGGCACAGCCGCAGATCGTGAGTGTGTGAAATCTATCTGTGACTCGCCCCGCATGCTTACTTACGGCAAAAACTGTACATATAAAAACTGTAATCTTGTCTAATCATACTATATCGCCATCCGCTTGTTATACGCCTCTTCGGCCAGCTGTAGCAGTGTATCCAGCTCACCACTGCTCTCGCACATCGACCTGAACGTAGACTGTTCGTCTTGCAACAGCATGTGCGGCGAGTTGTACTCCTTCACTTTCCCGCTCTCTAGCACGAGAATCATATCATAGTCAATAATCGAGCGCAGGCGGTGCGCAATCGTCAAAATCGTCGACTGTGAAAACTCCTCGCGAATGGTGACTTGAATTTGCGTGTCGGTCTCGTAGTCGATCGATGCAGTGGCTTCGTCGAGAATAATCACACGAGGAGACTTCAGCAGCGAGCGAGCAAGACACATGAGTTGTCTTTGACCCTGCGATAAGTTTCCTCCAGCTTCAGCTACAGGATTACTGAGTTGGGCAAATGTGTTCGCTTCTTGCTCAGGCGTCAGAGCAGTTCCTGGATTAGGCACTTCTTTGAGCAAGTGTACTCTGCGCAGAGCCTGGAAGATTTCAGCGTCGGTGTACTGCTCAAATGGATCCAGGTTAGATCTAACGGATCCGGTGAACAATGTAGGATCTGATTTTTGACCCGTTAGCCTCCAGACCTCTTATAAAATTGAAACAGGAGACATGTCAGTACTCACCTTGAGGGATGATAGTCAGTCCATTTCTTAAATCATTCAAACCAATCTTAGCAATATCAATCCCATCAATGCAGATTCTTCCCGTATCCGCTTCCAGAAACCGAAAGAAAGCAGCGGCAATCGTCGACTTACCCGCACCAGTCCGTCCAACGACACCAACTTTCCATCTCGGTTGAATCTTAAAACTAACGCCATCAATAACTTTTGGCAGCTCGGGCGCATACCGTAATGAAAGATCCTCAACCTCGATGGCACCTTTGTCCGGCCAATTTTCTGGTGGCCTACTATCTTCTATAATCTCAGCCGCTTCCTGCTCGACCCCGAGATACGAGTTAATCCGCTCAACCGAGTTCATATCCATCTCGATATTTCCGTACGCATTGACAAACCAGGTCGCAACGCCGCTGAAATTGGTAGCGTATGTAAGACAAAGACCGGCCAGACCCGGGTCAATCGACCGAGCCTGGAATAGCAGTAGATACGTACCGACAATGGCAAGTAGCATACCACCAATCAAGTCAGCGTAGTAAAACAACCAGTTATTAATTCCGTAGAAAACATAATGCGCTCGCATATAGTAGTCAAGGACATTCTCGTTCTTATTCAAAAACGATTTCTCATAACCAAACGCTCGGATAGTACTCAGACCAGCAAGAGTCTCGCCGAAATGCTGGAACACTGGACTGCGATTGGTCGAGTTATGTCGCTTGACTTCACGTCCAGTTGCAAGGTAAAGTAGAGCCATGGTACCATACGCGGAGGCGATGACTGCAACACCGATCAAAAGCGGCGGGAACAACACCGAAATAGTCAAGATGACAAAGAAAAGTGTCATAGTAGTATACACGATTCCGTAGACCGACGGACCCACACCATTATCAAGACGTTCGACATCATTGGAAAATCGATTGAGAATCCGTCCGACGGGTGTAACATCGAAGAAGCGCGGAACGGCGTGTAAAATCGAGTTGAGCAACTTATTAAATATCTGTCGCGACGCGCGAACACCACCAGTGAAAACAACAATAGGACGCACGGTCGAGAAGAAAATATAACTCAACGCAATCAAGCCGTACACCAGCACAAACTTTCCTGCTGAGTATCCGCTAGAGCCGTCAGCTGCTGCCGCTCGGACGTCCTCGGTCTCTTCACTAGGTAGTTGATTAGTCCATTGACGTAACCAGTAGGTCTGCGCAAGTTGAGAAAGCTGCTGCCCGAGATGGACTATGATAACTGCAAGCCAGAATCTCCAACTTCCCATAGCCTTCAAGTACAGCAGATACACTTCCTTGCTGACGCTTCCTTGTTCTTGATCCTCATCTTGCGCAGGCGCCTCGATTGATTTCAATAACATCTGGTCTTCAAGAGCCTCTTCCTCACTGACGTTCGCAGGTTCATCAAAAATTAGCGGATCAGAAGATGGATCACGCTGCGCAGCTGCCGTCGACGGTGCAGCTGCTTGTGCAAGATCAACGAGGTTGGCAGCCGATGCCGCCCGTGAAGCAGCGCGCGACGTATTTTCAGATATTGTCATCTGCAACGCCTCGTCGGCACCAAGCGCACCAGAAGCAAAGACTTCCTGAGGTGAACCGCTAGCCTTGACAACACCTGTATCCATGACCACCACAAAATCCGCTCCCATGAGCGTCAACGCGACGTTATGTGAAACAAGGATACAGGTACGAGACTGCATCATGGGACCTAAAATACACTTCTCGTAAATCCATTGAGCGCTGTGAGAATCGACGGCACTTAAACAATCGTCCAAAATGACGTGGCGCGCAGGGGAATACAGCGCCCGAGCCAGTGCGATACGCTGTTTCTGTCCTCCCGACATGGCAATTCCCTTTTCGCCAATCGGAGTTTGATCACCGTACTCCAAAATCTCAAAATCACGAAGCAAGGCACAGGCGTGAACGCAAGCTCTATATCGGCGTTCATCGTATGGCGAGTCAAACAGAATGTTGTTCTTAATGGAGTCATTTCGTAGCCAGGCCTGCTGAGCACAGTATGCGATTGACTCGGCGAATCCGGTAGATGGATTTACGCGTGGTCGAGACAGACCTTCGCGATGGGGAAGATAAACCTCGCCTTTCATCAAATTCATTTCACCGAGGAGAGCCAATAAAAGGGAAGTTTTCCCGCACCCAGTTGGGCCGACGATTACTGAAAGCTCACCAAGCTTGAAGTCAAGGTTGAGATCCTTTAGTTTAAAATCAGTCTCTTCGTCACCATTACTCCAAGCAAATGTTGCGTTAACAAATCCAATTGTAGGCGCATCTGGTGACGCCGGAGTCTTCAGTTGAGTGTACTTTTCAGTATTTGGCTCAAGTAAGAACCGAGTAACGCGACCAAGCGAAACCTTGCATTGAACAACTTGGACGAGTACATCTATCAGCATGTCCATAGGATTTTGTAATTGCGCAACTAGGGCAATGGTCGTAAATGCAACTGTCGCAGATAATTCTTTTTTGGCAATCACAGTGTAATATCCGAATGTGACAAGAGTGACGATGGGCGTAAAACCGTAAAATGTAACGCCTTGAACGCCACCATGTAAGTATATAAAACAAACAGAATAAAGTATAATAACGTACCAGCAGTTGACCATAAGTAATACTTCGTCAAGACCTTTCTAAGTTCCTTCTCTCTAATTTTGTTTATAGAGCTAGCAAATCTTGATTCCCAAGCTACATAACAAAAATCAGTACCATTCCTAAATCCCGCAAATTCTCAATACTTACCGAAATACTTGATAATCTTGATACTTTGCAAAACCTCATTTGTCTTCTCAATACGCTCATCGGTAGCTTTCATAAGCAAGCGCTGCGTAAGATGAAACAGTTTGCCGAGATAATAATTAGCAGGCATCATCGCGAAAATTGTCCCGATGGTGACAAACGCAGTAGTTCCGAGTGTCAAGAATAACAGCCCTGCAGCGGTAATGAAAATCGTGATGACTTTCACCAATTGCTTTGCGTATTGCAGCGCATCTGATATCATTACTGAATCCAGAGCCATCAAATTGATAATACGACCATTAGTGACGTCCTTCTTTGCCTCGTCTTCTTCGTCTTCTTCTTCATTTTCTCCGAGTTCCGGCTTATTCGAGTCATCTTGTTTGCTTGTAAGAGCGACAATACGGCGAAATAACGCTTTATTGTAAATCTCACCGCTGATTAGCTGTCGAACTCGCATAGACAACAGCCGAAACCCCCAATTCGAACGCAATCCGGCAGCAGAACGGAATAACGGCAAGAAAAACAAAGCGAAAGTGAGCACGAGCTTGACACGCAGCGAAATAGGTTCCGGGGATTCCATTAGGCCAAGAATGATTTTGATCATAAGAGCGGGGTAAAATGAACCAAACGTCTCAAGCGTAGTCCAAAGCCAACTGATGAGCAAATCAACGTAGATAAACGCGGCAAGTTGCCTAGCTAATGAGCTATAACTTCCCAGCATCGCAAACTCGCGTACAAGAACTCGCACACTGACGATAGAGGGGATATCCCAGATATCGCTCATCAATATTCTTCGCTTGAGTCCAGTCGATAGAAGGGGATAAATCCAAGCCATGGTCAAAACGGAAAACAGAGACGCGTACGGCTCCGGGTTGGGCTGGGAATTAGGCGCAGCCTCAACGTATGCCGGAATGCGACGTAAGGGGGACGCCAAAGCCAGACCCCAGAGTGCAGTGCAAAGAAGACAATCCATGTAGGCGATAGTTTTTAGTAAGGTAGACGACTGTCCAACTAAAGAGAACACGCCGACGATAGAAATCAGCCATTGCGCAAAATAAAGAACGACTCCGTGCATCCAGAACGCCGGAGGTACAGCGTTCAAGAACGGGGCGCTTTTGCATACCGCTAGGATGATTGCATAGGCCCAGTACGCAACAGTAATAATCTGAATAAATTTGAGGTTTCCGGGCGTATCAGCCGGTGTATAAAAAACAGAAACAACAAAAACAATTGCGTGCAGAGCAATCAGCAAGAACAAGAGGCTTTGCTCCAGAGCGGCTCGAGCACGGGTTCCTCTAGGTCTTAAAAAAACAATATCAACCTCCCGCTTGTCATCATCAATAGCTTCACCCTCGGTATCAACTTGGGGAGCAATCGGGTTCTCAGCATCGATTTGAAGTATGAGCTCGGAATCCTCGTTGGTATTGTCATCGCCGAATTCGTTGCTCGGTTCGTTGGTGTTTAATCTATATATCGGGGTATCAAAATCATCGCCATCGTTCTCGTACGTGGAAATATTGTCGCTATTGAATGATGCTCTTAGATCATCGTTGCCTCCGAGGGAAACTGCTTGGTGTAGTCTGCGTCTGGAAAGCGAGTAAAGCTGGCGACGGAGCGGGAGCAGTAAAATTACGGCAGAGCTAGCGAGCAATACTAGAGGCAGATAAGTTTGTAGGTATCTATGTCCTCACTCAGTTTAGTAGCTCTTCATCTAGCTTGACTGAAATAATGAACTCACTTCTCTAAAAAACAAAGACTGACAATTCCATTCTCCAAATTCTTTCCTGGACAGGTTAAATTTACCATCGCTGTCCCGCTGATGTCAATACAGCACACAAAACAAATACAAAAGGAGCGTGTGCGTAAAACAAGTCCGATGAAAAGACAACCGCAGCTACACCGCGGACGCAGGTGTGGGATGTGGAGAGATTGCACGAGAGTGTAATAGGGTCTTTGTTTGGCGAGGATAAGTTATCTATGCTCAAGGCCCGAGCGCGTTTATCTGTGCTTTGAGCCACAGTATAATGAAATGGATTAGTACATCGCGCTCGACTTTGGCTTGGATATGATTATATATATAAAAGGTTACAGAAAGAAATATGACAAGTTCAAATGAATGACTGACACAGTGTATGGCTGATTATCACTGCCTAGATATTAGTCAAGTTAAGATAAGCGCATCTTTAGATTATCAACACTGAATCCTGATTTGCATTGCATGGCGATATGCAAGCAGCTGGTGAAATCAGCAAATGCGATTATTTAGAAAAACAAAATGGCGTGTTGATTAGTGTAGAAAAGTGAGCCAAGATAAATTTCATTATTGGATGTGTGGGTTTTATAAGGCAATGAACACAGAATTCAGGAACAAATAATCGTTTAACTTAAGTGCTCGATTTAACGGAAAAGCACCTCACCTGGAATTAAAAAGGGGCAACCAGTTTCACTTATTAAATACTCTAGAATGGGCTTAGTGATTAGTCGAGAAATAAGACAAGATGAAGACTGTCGTCTGTGCGCTGCCAATTACCGGTTGAGGCTCGTTTTGGTCGTAATTAGAAAAAAATGGAGCTCCGTCGTGGGAACCAAAAGGCTTTGGATAACTGCAAATACCGATTTGGTTCTCATCCTAATCTACAGAGACTCTGTTTTTATTGGTTTCAGAAATTAAATGCAGATCGTGCTCGCCTCGTTTTTTTATGGCAGCAGTCATCAGACAGAGTTGAAAATGGCAATATTGCTTTTTTTTTTTACCGTTTTGGATTCCGCTAGCAACTCTGCACGATTGCCATGCTGCAGCTATAAAAGATCATTTTTAGTAAGAAAATTAGTGAATGCCCGTTGGAAGCCTATACACTAGCTCTAAATACAGTTTGTGGCAACGTGGAAAAGTTACGTATGCTCATCTCGATTGAGAAGAACGGGTACAGCCCACTGAACATGAAACCGCTCAGTGTCTCTGGCGGTGTAAATGTTTTTCTGACTGCTGCAGACATCGGACGGCTTCAAAAGTAGATGCAGAGGATTTAGCTGCGGCCTCACTACCAAATACACATTCAAGTTGCATCGATAGCGCAGATGATGCCTTTGAACTTGACCATACCCCTTTATTTTTCTAGAAACTCAAGCGGGGCGTCAGCCCTAGTTATAGAGTTCCGGCACTAGGAACTAAACTCTTACTTAGTTAACTTAATTTCGGTTGGCGGCGTGGTCTTCGAAGATCCCACGGCTAACCTAACCACTCGCTCAAACTATCTGCCCAATATAAACCTCAAGGCCGCGCCAGCCATCCTCTTTCTCCCTCACCGGCTGCAGTCTTCTCTTCAATATGGGTTACTGTTCAAGTCAATCTCGCAAGCATGCGAGCGCTGCTCATAATCTACTTCCCGTCGTTTTCGTCTCTTGGGTCATTCCTTTCCCTGCGGCTTGCGCTTCAGCCCTCCTCTTGCACTACGGTTACTATTCGGCCTTTGGCTTCTTGCGCTCAGTGCCCCTCATAGTCTCTGCTGCCTTCATCGCCTTACAAGTCCTCTCATTAGCGGGATTGGCTTTTTTGGTAGCCATGGCTCAGCGACAAATGCGGTATTTTTACTTGCTCACCTTTGTGTTTATCACTTTGATTTGCGGTATCAGTCAGTATCTCGACTCACTATCGATCCTCGCAACCAATATCTTCAGCCATCTCCTGTCGAACTCTGCAGCCGACTCAACGTCGCCCGAGAACATCATTTTTGACAACAGCGAGGCGTGCAACGTTGTTACGGCCTACATCATACTCGAGTACCTTGCTACGCTTGCACCCCGCATCCTGTGGCTGGTCTGCCAGGCTGCTGCTATGAGCGTCTGCGTTGAGTACTTTCGGTTAGAATGCAGTGCTGCATGGAGCAGCCGCAGACGACGAAACCGTATAGTACGGGATCCGGAGCAGGCGAATGAACTGTTTCAAGCCAGTGAAAAACACGCCTTATTGCCGGTACAGGAGGAAGAAGAAGACGACCAGGAAGATTACGACTACTAGACTGTGCGGCTACATCGTTAGCCTGCTGTAAATAGCGATGATAGATGGTATGGATGTGTATATTGATTTGTTATGACGATCATGGGCAGTATTACATGAATTAATGTGGGTTTGAGTGTCGCCGGTTGGTGTTTCTATATTTGGGTGAGGTTTTTTGACATCTTACGTACCTGGCGTTTCAAGATTGGGGATCGAGTCTTTTCATATATTTCTCAGCGGATTGTGGCTGTTCTATACACGCTGCCATGCTCCGTAGACAGGCTGTAAATAAATACAATAACTACAACAGCCAACAGATAGAAAATAATCCGCAAAGGGAGCGAGCGTATCCAAATCCGTGGCGAACAAGAACGGGCCGAGAGAGAGTGGCGCGGCTTCTACGCAATGACGTGGCAGGGGTGCTTTAGGTCCCTCTTCCCAACTCTATTCGACGCGTTCTCTTCCGTCACCGAAACCCCATCTTGCCGTACACATGTTAAATGCAGTCCGCCACTGTCGACATGCCTCATGAAACGGGTATTTCATAGCATTAGACTCCGACGAGCGAAATACTCCTCGCAGCAGTTATCGAGTCAGAACAGCAAACCCACCCGAGAGCCTATTACTAACACCCGGCGCGGAATCGGATAAGTCTACAGCCTGCGCCGCAAGGGCAGCCGCACAGATGTCTGGCACCGGACTTTAAGCTTTGCCGTCACATGCTCCTCAAACAATCTGCGCAATACTCTAAACGAACTTCGACGACTAATCAGCTGAGGCGATGACTAATCGCCTGCAAAGTAGTTCTCTATAGCAATAAACGAGATGCTAAAGGAAGTCTGCTTACTAGCAGCTACCGTATGAATGCATCAGCAGGCTGTGTATCGCTATCTCATTCTGTTACCGCAAATCCTTTTTTTATGTCATTGACAAGCCACTTTGTTATAGCTCATTAAGATCAGCATCAGGGCACTACATCCACTGATTGAGCAGTGGCATTATCGGCGAGCAATCGGAATAAGCAATATGTATTTTAAAATGCATACTGCTTAACGCTTTCAGACATGCCCTCCATATTGAGGTATCCGGGTCTAGACTGTGTCTTGAACTTGTCTTGGAACGCTTCCGACGGAGTAAGTCAACATGTCTTAAGCCCCATCCCGTTATCCATCATCAATAAGCCCATAAGTCTACTTTGACGCATCCGGAGATAACTCAACTGAATAAAAATTGCTAATTAATTTCAGAATTGGCAAAGGCTTATGAATACTCCATTTGCTAATCGAGATGAATTTACCCCCTATCGTTCCTCCGATTTCTACTCTACTTACAAGGTGGGATGATGTGGGCTGCCTGCCAAATCGACGATGACGATGATGATGATGATGGATGACGATGCTGATGATGATGTAGTTCTAACAACGGTAACTTTCATTACAATAAGAAAATTACCATAAAATAAGCAACATATACACACTACCCTTCCACGATAATCTCCATATAGGAACTACACCAGCGCCGCATATCCATTCTCTCTTCCGTTCCTTGTCTTTTCAACAATATCAAATAAAGCCCTGTCTCTTAACCATTCTAGGCAGTAGTCGGATTCGTCTCGTGCGCGGCGTAGTCAATTTGTCAAGTATACCAGCTCACAGTGCCGCTTTGTGAAAGACTAGGTCATATGGTAGTCTACCCTTCCAAAATCGTCTTCACCGACCGACGACCTTACGAGCCCCCAGTAAGAAGTGTCTGCCCGGTTTGGTCCTAGTAGCTCTCGTCTGAATTCCGCAAGTGGTATAGGGTGACATGATCAAAGGCGCCACGCTCACACTCATAGGACACCGCCTGCCGTTCCATCCGTTGATACCATTCGCCAAAATGGCCATGTCCATTGCGTAACTGTACAATAATTGAGAGGGTGCGTCAGGACCAGTGCATGATTTCGCGGATCACTAGCACAGGAGTCTTGATTCCAACAGAAAGGGGATTCGCTGCCTTATATCGTGTAGTAGGTTTATATTCATCGCAAGCCCGTTGCCATGGCAAGCGGGCAGTTTGAAAACATATGTCCCGATGTAGTGCCATGGGCAGCGGCTCTCCTGTAGAATTATCCGGGGTCAATCGGAAATGACCCACCACATGTCAGGTAGAGTGAACGCATCGCAACCCCGAACACATCCATCTGCCCCATCTGCTGGCCCGCAACCTCTGACAGAGTCGCTAGAGCCCCTGGCTCGATTAGACGCGTAGCACAAACGTCAGTGCAGGATCCAATGTGACCTCAAAGAGTTGAAAGCTTTCTGGGCTTCCCGCTGATCTGGTAATGTTAATGGAGTGTGCTTCTGCGTGCGGAACTGAATATACCCCATCTTGTCCCGCAAGTCAATGGCGGTGTAATATTCATTAGCCAACGCAACACATATCGCAAAAATATCAGAGAGTTTCGCCGCATTCTTCTGCAGAGTACGTGGGGTACGATTGTAATGTCACCAACATATCCATGAGCTATATCCCCATTGGCCTCGACCAAGTCATACACAGGTGTCGAGTAGATCAAGACTAGCAATGGGAAAAGTAGGGAACCTTGAGGAATACCGGTACGCATATTTTTTTTCATAATAGGACGAACATGGTCTTCCAGAATCAGCCGAGGGCGACGTCCTGAGACAAATGAGTACACCCACTTGCGAGGGCCAGGAGACACGCCCATCTTAGCCATAGTATTAGCAAAATGCGGTGATGGACACTATCAAAGGCTCCGGCAATGTCAACCATCATGGCCGCCGTTCGACAACGAGGGGATTTATCCGCATCAGGTTACTGCAAACTGTCATTAAAGCATCAAATGTGTTATACCCATGCCGGGATCCACATTGTGTGGCAGGGAGCTCCGAGTCCACGATCTTCCGCAATCGAACATCAACAATACGCCCCGTGAATTTAATAATTACAGCATTTTTACCTGAAAATCGACTGTTTCGCGAATTAAAGGGTTTGGATAAAACTGTTTACACGCCGACCTGTTGTAATATAGGGAACTTTCTCTCATAATAATTACCTGGCACGTGTGGTTTGGAGTGACATTATAGTTAGAAAGGTTAGGGCATTAACTTGTAGCTCTGCAAATGCAAAAACTTCGCTGAACAAACTGTGACTCTAGTCTTCAACGAATCGCTTTTTCGTTCCTTAGTTGCTTACTAGGAAACGATTTCTGCGATTTGCACCTCCATCTTCCTGTCTACCAACTATCTTCTTTCTACGTGAATTACTGTGAAAGATATCCGTATAGTTTGACACAGGTGCCGATAATCATGGCTTCACTTGAAGACGTGACCCCTACGGTCGACGAATCGGTATGTAATTATGCATCAGTTAGAATCTATGAGTTGGCAGCTGTTGTTATGGATTTTTATTGTATTGATTGTTTGCAAGGATGTCGGTGATGCTGATACTGATATAGCTCGAGTTCGACCCTACTATGAAGAAGAAGAAAAAGAAACCAAAAGCGGTCCAATTTGATGAAGCAGCCGATCTTGATGAATCAACCCCTAAGACTGAGACTGGTACGTGTTATCGTGATTGGTTTTTCTGATTGAATGTTAAAATCATGAAATCAATTCTATATGCTGTATAATATAAGCTGACATCAAATGATTTAGCTGACCCGGCCGTTGATGAATTAACCGACATGTTTGCAGATTTGAAGAAGAAAAAGAAGAAATCGGCTAGCTCGGCTGCTTTGGAACCTGAAGAAACATCTCCCGCTCCTGAGGCAGGTGCAGAAGACAATGTCGAGGATTTTGATTTCAGCACGAAAAAGAAGAAAAAGAAGAAAGCAGCTGTCGATGTGTCCGAATTCGAGCAGCAACTTGAGCAAGCTGGTGTCGTGGAGACCAATGAGGATGACGACACATTTGAGAAGGAAGGCGAAGCAGATGCTGAAGATGGTGAGGAGGAAGAAGCGAGCTGGCTGAACAGCGACCGCGAGTACACATACGAGGAGCTTTTGCACCGATTCTTCAAGATCTTACGTACAAACAACCCCGAGCTTGCCGGCGACAGAGGCCAACGATACAAGATCCCGCCACCTAGCGTTATGCGCGAAGGTAATAAGAAAACTATCTTCGCCAACTTGAAGGATATTTCGGATCGTATGCACCGACCGTATGAACATGTTATGCAGTTCTTATTTGCCGAATTGGGTACTTCTGGATCTGTTGACGGAAGCGCGCGTTTGGTTATCAAGGGTCGCTTTCAGCAGAAACAGCTTGAGAATGTCTTGCGACGATATATCAGTGAGTTCATAAAATGTGTTTTGTTGTTTTGTAGACTAGTTACTGATTAACTGCTCTAGTGGAATATGTTACTTGCAAGACTTGCAAGTCGATCAGTACGCATTTATCAAAAGAAAACCGCCTTTACTTTTTGGTATGCGAGTCATGCGGTAGTAGACGGTCCGTTAGCGGTATCAAGACTGGTTTCCAGGCTCATATCGGAAAGAGAAAGAGACTTC
Organism: Myxozyma sirexii; assembly: GCA_030568315.1. NCBI lineage: Eukaryota > Fungi > Ascomycota > Lipomycetes > Lipomycetales > Lipomycetaceae > Myxozyma > Myxozyma sirexii. The sequence goes on along the minus strand of JAJLTT010000009.1, from coordinate 281,674 downwards.
CTGGTTAATGGAAGATATCATTGGTTTGGATTTCGCGCTCCGGCTCTACATATTGCAGCTTTTTTTGTTTTGTCTTTTTGTTGAGATACAGAATGAAAATGGGAATAGCTTTAATTTGCGATTATAATATCATACCATTCTTATAGTTATCATCTTAGGTACTGCCAATCATAAACTTTTCTGAAACATGTTAAAGCGTATGTAGATTACATCGTTCCACTTTATGGCACTGGAACCTTCACATTTACTCCGTCATTCTTTCCACTTTCGACCGCAGCGTACACGACGGCGAAATGATGGAATCCCTTCTCGCACGGCACATGAAGTAATGACTTATCCTTGGCCTTAACTGCGGCTGCAAAATTCTTAAACTCAGCAGGGACGCCGTCCTGAACATTTTGTTGCACAGGGATTGATTTGCCCTTGGGTTCTTGCGCGGTAAACAGGGTCAGGCTGGCATTATACCTGTCAGAATAGTCGTATATCACTGTGCCCGCTGTACCGTGAATAGTCAACTTGTTGATTCTCGGGTAGGAAACGGCCTTGCTAAATTAGAAAAAAATATGTAGATTGAGTGAGGGCTCGATACTTACAGAGGTATATGTGAATGAGCCTAGGATGCCTGATTTCATCCTAAGCGTCGAGGTGAGCGTATCCACGTCGCCGCTAATCTCACGAACTTGCTTAGTTTGCGCAGAGAGCTATATGATTATCTTAGCATGGGTTGCAAAGTAGCCAGAGTAAATCTTACCGATTCGACCTCGCCAAGAATTTCAGTAAAAACGGCAATCTGGTGAACACCGCCGTCTAATATAAAATGTCAGCTCACGGTACGCACAAGCGAAATGAAAGATACTCACCCAACAAAAATCCTCCGACATGCTCAGGCTTTTGTCTCCAGCTTGTTTGCAGGTACACATTGTCGGCATTAAACGGCGCGGTACAGTACTGAGAAAAGAAAATAATATCACCAATTTCAGCTAGCGGAGCCTTGATTTCCTGGGCAATATTCCAATACGCAAAGTTCTCCAGAATTGCGATTGGCAAATCGGTCTCTCGAGAGATCCGCACAATTTCCTTTGCTTGCTCAAACGTTGCAGCAATGGGTTTTTCAATGGCAATTGGCTTTCCGGCTGCAACGCACTGATTCACCGCATCGAGCGTGAACTGGGCAGGAAGAAGAGCATCGATGGCGTCGACATCAGGATCAGCGAGGAGCGCCGCCAGATCACTGTACACTTTGTCTTCAGGGATCGAACCCGCTTCGATCGCAAATTCTTTTGCTTTTGAGATCGTGCGATTGGCGCAGGCGGTGAGCTTGAACTCTGGAGTCGCTTTGATAGCAGGCAAATGGCTCAGGCGAGAGAAGATCTGGATATACCGTTAGTAATGATGGAATCAATGTGCGGCGGTAATCCGCTAAGATCACTTACTCCAGTGCCAACCAGGCCCAGTTTAATAGGAGATTCACCAGACATATTAAATATAGCGGCAAAGGATACAGGTCCAGGAAGACGCCGAATTAGAGAATGTAAATTGTAAGGGAAGAGAGGATCGGATCATTCATGTCCGATTGGGGACGCCTTCGCTTCGAGTGAGTTTCGGAGCTCGTCTGCATCCTAGAAGCCGCACGCACGAACTCAAATGAAAGCTTGCCGCCAGCTTAATCCATCTTTTTAAGTTGCCAGAGTCATGTTTTCGCCGTCTTTCGAGGCAATAATAAACGTGGTTTAAGTCAGGGCGTGAGAGTTTGTTATATGGTTGTCCGTGTGGGCAGAGCATGTATAGGAGGCAACTAATCAGAGGACATCATTGGCAAGGAGCAGCAAAACTACTGCCGCTAACGGTTATTTGAGGAAGAATTCGGACTCTTTTCTCAGAGTAAAACGGAGCCGTTTTTCCGTTGCGCAAACTGTAAAGTAAAGCGCGCTTGCGGTTATCGCTTGCGGTTATTCTGTTAGCGCCTGAACGAGACATGTTGATTAAGCCATATACATATCGAAAATGCATTGAGCAAAAGTGATAAAAAAGTCAATATATACAATAACAGAATTATTTTCTAAAACTGAGTGGAGTGAATCATAATAGGACAGCAAAAATGCATGGTCTAGTCGCAACGTCCGTCCTTCCAGCCATCCTTCCATCGCTCCTTCAAAAGATTGCAATCGAATATAGGTTTCCCTAATTTCTTGTTAACATCATTATGAGCGTCACAAAGCCATCTGCCAAATTCCTCCTGTGTAGAGACTTTAGGCGCATTCTCTGGCTTCGCGACGAAATCTCTGAAATCGCTAGCACAGAACCAGCATGGATAAATGTTTCCAAATATGCGAATAAAGGATTTCATATCCTCCTGCTGTACCGGGGTTGCTTTCTCCGGGTATGTAGCGGCGACTGAATGCAGAAAAGTCCATGTCGAGCGGCCAACTTCGTTCACGTCCGGCGGACAGTCGTTGGAGACCGGCTTTGCCAACGCGGCTGCGCTGGTCAATCCTTTTGCTTTACGGAAATCAAGGAGAGAATTGCATGTTCGGCAGCTAATGAACGGTTAGACTAAACATTGTAAGGCGGCGGAGTCAAGAGGATAGCTCACGGTTTGCCGTCCTTGTCGAGAACGTATCCTTTTGGTAAATTGTGGGGATCAATAGGTTTCTTCGAGTCGCCAGGCTTCGAGGGTCCAGATCCAGCAGGCGGATCGTTAACCTGTTCTTCTAAGATATCCGCCATTTTCGTGCGTGAATGATGCGTATACGAATTGTAGGTATGTTATGAAGTTCGTAGAGGGGAGAGAGTCAAGCTCTGAAGTCAGCTTACAATTACGAGGTTGAGATACTTCTGAAGCATGCTGGAATTGATAAGCAGCAGCTTCGACATCGCTACTCGCGAGCAGCTTCTACGTCCACCCAAGTACATCCATTTTTACAGTCTCCAGTATTTCTTCAGCTAATGCACAGCTCTCCTTGAGATGAATGTTCTTAGCTATTCCTTCCTTTCCGCATCCCGAATCATTCGTAATCGGGATTAAGTAAGAAGGCTTGGGAACAAACGACCAGCTGGTCTCAGTGGTTAGGGTAGTAAGAATCTTGATCAACCTGCATTTCGCTACGCAAACCTCAACAGCACCACATCCACGGCCATGTCCGCACCTCCGAATCCTTCAAATCAATTTCAAAACAACGGCTACGGGCAACAATACGGAATGGCCTCTCAGGTTCCTCCTATTGCCTCCGCAGGATACCAGTCGCCACCACCCGGTCCCGATGGAGTTCCTATGCCCGCTCTGGGTGCTTCTCCTGGTCCTCAGTCCGCCAGCGCGCCTCCTACAGCTGGCCATAAATCCCGACGCATGTATGCCGCCGAGCAGTATACATTTGGCACAGCTCCAGTCGTAGGCCCTGATCCAGCAGCGGTCCCGCTGCCAGCTTCTCCATACGGCCAGCAACAGCCGGCTTATGGTCAACAGCCGCAAGCACCCCAGCAATCATCATATGGCGTCGAATCAGCTGCCGCCCCTGTTCCTAATGCTCCTGGGGCACCTGCTCAGGCCGCTTATAGTGGATTTCAGCCAATTGGCACTCCAGCGGATGCTGGCATATCGCAGCAATTTTCACAGATGAATATAGGCGCAGCCCCTGGCTCCGCCCAGCCTATTGCCGTATGTATCATATAGTTCCTTGGTATTGTCGATCAACGACGATTTTCATAATCTGCGAGGATGGATATATTCCTATTTCTGTTTGGAATCGATATTTTTGTGGCCATTTCCTCGCCTATCTATAGTTATGAACTAACTTGGGTTTTTTTTCAAGAGCACACCACTCAATCAATTATACAACATTGATCTCCTTCAGCAAGTGCCTCCTCCTATTTCAGATCTGGCTTTACCACCCCCTCCTTTGATTCTTCCTCCAAAGGTATGCACGACTCCTCGATTGACTTACGAAGGATCCGAGAAAACATTCTAACATGTTTCAGGCTTCGGTAACCAACTCTCCTACTGCTAACGCTTCTATCCCGTACATGCGATCGACGCTTAATGCGGTTCCGACGACAAACTCCTTACTTAAAAAGAGTAAACTTCCGTTCGCGATTATTATACAGCCATACACAACTCTTCGGGAGGACGAAGAACCTATTCCGGTTGTCTCTGATTCCGTGATTTCAAGATGCAGACGCTGCCGAACTTACATTAATCCGTTCATCTCGTTTATTGATCAAGGTCATAGATGGCGATGCAACATGTGCAATCTCACTAATGATGGTAGGTTTTATATCGTTTAGTTCTTTGCTGGATTTAAATTCTAACCCGCCTGCATTTCATAGTTCCTTCTGCGTTCGATTGGGATTCACGTAATCAAAAGCAGGTTGATCGCTGGAGCCGTGCTGAACTTAACAATTCTGTCGTTGAGTTTGTGGCACCGCCAGAATACATGGTTCGACCACCCCAGCCGCTCATCTACACTTTCCTCATCGATGTCAGCGCAGCGGCCGTTACAAGTGGTAAGTAATGACGAAGTGTCAGTAAGGGAATGCATATGCTGACATTTAACTACCAGGTCTCGTTGCGACGACCGCTAGAACGATTCTGGAGTCTCTCGACCGAATTCCCAACAAAGATAAGCGTACCCGATTGGCATTCATCTGCGTGAATCAGTCCCTTCACTACTTCTCGATTGCGCCTCCTCCAGCTTCTACCGAGCCTGCTATGCTTGTTGTCTCAGATCTCGACGAGCCTTTTTTGCCAATTCCTCATAACCTTCTAGTTCCTCTTGCTGAGTGCCGTGATGGTATTGAGGCTCTTCTCAACCGTTTGCCTGATATGTTTGCCAACTCAACTAGCACAGGCAACGCCATGGGTCCGGCTTTGAAAGCAGCTCACAAGTTGATTGGAAACATTGGTGGAAAGATCGTGTGCTTGATGGCAAGTCTTCCAAACCTCGGAATTGGTAAGCTTGAGCCTCGTGACGACAAAAAATCACTTGGATCTGGTGCCGAAAAGTCGCTTTTGCATACTCAGAATTCGTTCTACAAGAGCTTTGCTGTAGAATGTAGTAAAAGCCAAGTCACTATTGACATGTTTTTGTTTTCATCTCAGTACCAGGACGTTGCTTCGCTCAGCAATCTGCCTCGCTACACATCTGGACAGACTTATTTCTACCCTGGCTGGAATGCGGGCCGCTCTGAAGATGCCATCAAGTTTGCTCATGAGTTTAGCGAGCATTTGTCGATGGAGATTGCTCTCGAGGCTGTTTTGCGAGTACGTGCCACCAACGGTATCCGCATGAACACTTTCTATGGTAACTTTTTTACTCGTTCATCGGATCTCTGTGCATTTCCCAGTTTCCCACGCGATCAGAGTTACTCCGTCGAAGTTGCTATTGACGAGACTATTGCTAAGCCATTTATCTCGCTTCAAGCTGCGGTTTTGCACACTACCTGCAATGGGGAGCGTCGGATTCGTGTGATTACTCTCGCGATCCCAACCACGCAGAATTTGACTGATGTCTATGCTTCTGCCGATCAGGTCGCTATTACTGCTTTCTATGCTCAGCGTGCTGCCGAAAAGGCTCTTTCATCTGGATTGCCCGAGGCGCGCGATCTTGTTGTCGGTAAACTTGTGGATATGCTTACCACTTACCGTAAGGAGCTTATGACTTCTAATGTCGGCGCAAGCGCTCCACTTCAATTTTGCGCCAATTTGCGGTTATTGCCGCTCTTGTTTTTGTCTCTAATTAAGCATGTTGCGCTTCGTAAGACCGCTGCCATTCCCTCGGACTTGCGGTCTGCAGCGCTCGATTTGTTAGGTACTTTGCCTGCTAAGTACTTAATCCAGTATATCCATGCTGATCTATACTGCCTGCATAACATGCCCGAGACTGCTGGACGGCCTGATGAGAAGACAGGAGAGATTGTTCTGCCGCCAAAGATGAACCTGAGCGCCGCTGTTATTGAAAGATATGGTCTCTACCTAATTGACGACGGCCAGACTCAGTTCTTGTGGATTGGCCGTGACGCTGTTCCTCAGCTGATCATGGACGTCTGGGGCTTGCCATCGCTTGAGCATGTGAAAACTGGCAAGTCTACATTGCCTGTTCTCGAGACCGAACTCTCGCAGCGAATAAACGCGGTGATTTCCAAGCTGAGGGAAAAGAAGGGATCGATTGTATGGCCTAACCTGTACATTGTTCGCGAAGATGGCGATCCAGCATTGAAGCTGTGGGCTTCAACATTTTTGGTCGAGGATCGTGCTGATCAGGGAGCCAGCTATCGCGAGTTCTTGACGAACATGCGAGAACGATCTAATTAGAAATAGCTGAGATGTCTCTTCGTGTATGATTTATAAGCTCAGTCAGGCTACGTTTCGTGTGTGTGCAACGAGATAAATGCAATAGAGAAAGTAGAAAAAAAGAAGGATATTGGAGAAGAAAGAGTGGCTGTACGCTACACATAAATGTACAATGATTTGTTCTGTTCATATATAATTTTTATCTTTTATTTTTGCTTTCGATTTTGAGTATTATAGCATTTTTTTATTAAATTTATGTTGTCTTACTGTGTGCAGCTTAACATCTGAAATGCCATGCGCGCCTTGAGTCGGTTTGATGCAGGGAGTTGATCTCTCGCGCATGGAGGCTGAAAACCTGAAACAGATAAAGGAATGAGCGGCAACGCGTCGTCCATGCAGTTTCATATTATGATGCAACAGCAGATCAGTGAGCTGACTGTTATAATAAGAATGATAAAAAGAGACTGAAATAGTAATTGATCTGTAGCTACGAATGGCAGATGAATGAAAATGCGAACTCGGCGCGGGCTGTTCAAAGTCCACGCGTAGAAATTGGTTGCGTCAACTCTATAGCGCGTGGGCGTTTCTGACCGATCTGCCAAAACCTCCGAGCTTACTGCTTTCTCACCCTGGAATCTCTCCTTTGTTTTGCTGTTGGTGCAGCGCTATTATTTCAGATAGATTTATAAAAGATATTATTGGTATGTCTGTTAATATGAAATCGTTAATGAGAGCGCTAAGGAGGGGTCGCGGCTAATAATTGAATTAAGGAGCGAGCGCGGTTCATTATACAGGAGCGCGACCACACCACGCCAAAGACACCATTTCAACCAAAGTCCTATAAAGTAAGCCGCTTTTTACAGGATGTTGTCGACCAGGACGATACTAACAATTTGAACAGCTTTAAAGCGTAAAGATGGCTGCATCAGCATATCATTCCAATCCTCGCAAGTTTTCTTTTAATGTATCAGATCAATACGAGATTCTTGATGTGGTTGGCGAAGGGGCGTACGGCGTTGTCTGGTAGGCTCATTTTGACGTCGAGATGATTGATTTAATTACGGTTGCTAATGTGATTTAATCAATAGCTCTGCCATACATAAGCCCTCAGGTCAGAAAGTTGCAATTAAGAAGATCACACCATTTGATCATTCTATGTTCTGTCTGCGAACTTTGCGGGAAATGAAATTGCTAAAGTATTTTAATCACGAAAATGTACGGTATTCTCTTGATATTTGGGATGAGGATGATGAATTGACGGTTTCGCATCTCACAGATCATTTCGATTTTGGATATACAGCGACCTAGTAGCTACGAAACGTTTACCGAGGTGTATTTGATTCAGGTACGATAACATTAGTGTGTTACCATTTGCACACTATGAGCGTAAGGCTTACAAAATGCAGGAATTAATGGAGACCGATATGCACAGAGTTATCCGCACTCAAACGCTCTCAGACGACCACTGCCAATACTTTATCTATCAAACTTTACGAGCGCTAAAAGCGATGCACAGTGCAAATGTACTTCACCGAGATCTCAAACCGTCGAATTTACTTTTGAATGCAAACTGTGATCTTAAAGTCTGCGACTTCGGTTTGGCGCGCTCAGCTGCCTCGACAGACGATAACCAGGGATTCATGACAGAATACGTCGCTACGCGATGGTATCGAGCTCCAGAAATTATGCTGACCTTCAAGGAATACACCAAGGCAATTGATATGTGGAGTGTTGGATGCATTCTTGCCGAGATGTTGAGCGGCAAACCATTATTTCCCGGAAAGGACTACCATCACCAGCTGACTTTAATTCTGGATGTTTTGGGAACTCCTACTATGGAAGATTATTACGCCGTTAAGTCTGCTCGCGCAAGAGAGTATATCAGATCGCTACCGTTCAAAAAGCGAGCGTCATTTACTGCGATGCTACCGGAAACTAATCCTCTCGCAGTAGACTTACTCGAGAAGATGCTGACGTTTAATCCAACTAAGCGTATTACTGTTGAAGCAGCACTACAGCACCCGTATTTGGAACCGTATCATGATCCAGAGGATGAGCCTACGGCGCCACCTATTCCAGAAGGATTTTTCGATTTCGACCGACGAAAAGACGAATTGTCGAAAGAGCAATTGAAACGTGAGCGCCCCAACAATGTGCTGCAAACTGAATTTACAGCTAACAAGTACTTTTATAGAACTAATTTATGAGGAAATCACACGAACATAGATTTCACTAGTTAATAATGCATCACTCTTGTTCTCGTCGTCCAAATGTAGTTGACAAAAGTGGTTAGGGCAAAGTAATATAGAGCTTCCACATGTAAATATGAGCCGCACTGTCCCTGGATCAATTATGTAAGTAGTCCTCTGTTGCCATGGCGACCTCATTTACTGCACTAACCCGATTGGGTTAAATAAGTACAACCCGAAAGGGGAGCTTGTAAGCAACCGACCGGACCCCCCCAACGATGCCGCACGACAGCTGATCTTCGTTTTCCTTCTTCCTCTGCCCCTTCGTCCTCTTTCCTTTTTCTCTATCATATCTGCTTACTCTTTTGCTTGCGTCTCTTGACTTGCTCATTGCAAATACTACGTCTAAGCAGATCCAATTCCTTGATCTTTCTCTATTCTCATTTCTTTTCCTTAATTGCCTGGTCTCTTTCTTTGCCGAATCAGTCCTTTCCCAGTTTTACCATACTATAAGATGTCTTCCTTGATCAACACTCAGTCGTCGGAGCAAAAGCTCTCTGGTAACCCACAGCCTCTTCATGTCTCTGAGGGTCAGAACATCCAGCGCCAGATTCTGCACAACAAGTTTCTTGAAGCGTACGTACCTTCTCGCTCTAGTATGCTCTGCGTGATAGAAGCATTGCTGACATTTAAATAGACGAACGAGTTTTGCCTCGCCGACTGATAACTTGATGTCGCCTTGCACTGCAAAGCTCCAAGCTCATAAGAAGAAGCACTATACCAAGTATGTTCTGTATAACAGTTATCCGAATCACCCAATGCTGACCATGACGTCTAGGTCTAAACCGGTGCTTCTTCGTTTTGGAAACATGGCAGCTGTAACCACTGCGGATAAAGAGAACACTTCTCAGAACACTAGCGGTCTAGCCAATTCCAGAATCTTTGGGGCGTAATTGATCACTGCGATTAAAGCGCTCAGCATAATGTTACATTGAGCGCTTCGCACCTTGCTGCGTGAGATGACTTTTCGTCAAAGGTTTTATAATTTGTCATCTCTATATAAGTGTTTTTTCGGGGCTTTGTGTTTGGTTTGTATGGTTTCGCTACTTGTCTTTTCATTGTTAACGGCGCAGGCACGTGTACTTCGCATTATCTCGCGAGAGCAGGGTTACTTTTGAGTTTTTATATCTTTACTATTTGCTACATTCCATACTGGTCAATCATTTGCGCTATCGTTCCTTGAGAGCTGTGTTGTTGTTTGGTGTGTCCTTTCGTTGTATATGTGGAAACTTTATCTAGAAATTTGCCAATAATAAAAACGTATTATCTTCTAGCTGTACTATGATACAATGAGCTACTCCTTTGCCATCTTAGATAGCATTTCTTCGTCGCTATCGATCATCTCGCCTTCTGATGCATTCTCAGCGTGCTGTACCTTTACCTTTCCAGACGACGAACCTCTATGGACCGAAACACCTGACTCAGCTAATGGTTCACTTGTAATTACTGCCGTTGTACTCATCTTCCTTATCGGCTCCTTGTGGCCTGCTGGCATTGATCTAGGATATGTACGAGCTTGCTGTGGACGACGTAAAGTCAGGTCGTCGTCAGTGCGGTCATCGTCTGCGATAGCGGTGTCGCTGACCGGTTGATCGGTAGATATGGCTGTCATATCTGACATTGTGATATCGGGCGCTTGGTCAAGTCCGGCTGAGGATGTACTGTCTATACTACTTGCGTCAAACGATATGAGGTCCGCCGCAGACTCATTTGCAGCTGGAAAGGCAGGTAGCGCGTTCTCATCTTCGGATGAGATGGAGAATGAGTCAGGATTCAGTTCTCGCTCTAGAAGTTCATTGTCGCGAGCTATGAATTGCAAAAGACCAGGATTTGGCAACAGATCTTGTACGTCTGTTTGAGCTTCATCACTGGCGTAGATAGCCGTTATGCCGCGGCCCTGGACGCGTGCAACTTCAATTACTTGCTCTGCATTGACTTGTCTGGTTTGGAATGGAAAACCGTTATCTTGTCGACCTTCTTCAAAATATTCGACGTGGAACCATTCATCGCCATACTGAGCTTGCTCAGATTGTTCAGCTATATCTTGTTCTTCCACATCCATTAAATTCTGAGACTGAGGTCGTGCCGTTGTTCGCTGTCTGACGAAATATGATAAATCGCTGATAATCACTCCCACGAGCAAATACCGATGAAATTCTAGATTCTTCATCTTTTCATCATTAGCGGGGATAGCTGAAGGTTCGCTGAACATGTCGGCGAGAGCACGTATTTCTTGCTCTAGAGTTTGTATTTTCTTATCGATGCGAGTTATAATTGAATCTAGCGCCGCAGCAAATTTGTTTAGCCTTGTTAGTACCTCCGAATGTGCGCTGTTTGATGCCGAAGAGTCTGTTACTGACACGGACTGCTCGGCTGTCGAAGAGAAATATTGAACAGTAGCCTTCAAGAGAGACTGCAGGTTTACGTTCTAAATGACAGCAGTTAGTATAAACCGATAGACATGACATTTTCAACACATATGTTTTCATACCGGGACGTTGGTAATCATAAGCCTGCGACTTCGCAACTTTTCAATTTCATTCTGAATGTCGCGACGTTTCTTCATATTCGATTTCATAACATCTTTGAATGGCAAAGTATATCGATCGGGATACCATTCTAATGGCAAATCAATTCCCGCGCCTTCCATCTCATTTTCTTGATGAATTACCATCGTAAATAGATGAGCGATACTTTTTAGATACGCATCAGGCTCCTCAGACCATACTAAGTTATCAAGATAGCCTGTCAAAGTTGAATATATATCTCGCAAATCGTCAGTCAGAATAACGTCCAGACTGGTAAATTTTTGTTCGAGGTTCGATTCCTCGGGAGACGAAACAGGACGGTCAACTACCGCAACAGTAGTAAATAGGTATTCCCCAATCGGTCTTACTGTGCTTGATGCCGACGAAATAGTGTTTACCAATTTTTTTAATGAAGGATTCAGACCAATCGAGTCAGCATAATGACCGGCGACAAATTCCCAAGTGCGTTGAAATGAGGCTATTGGCTCAGTATCAGTAAGAAAATCAGCATGCGCAAGATCAATATATGAATCACTGCAAGCGGACATGGAATGCACTAGATTCTCTATACTAGCCCAAGCGCGCTGAGATACATTGGAGTTCCCGCTGTAATCTAGAAAAGCCACTATCCGCTGAGTTTCAACCAGAAATGTCAGGCGATGCAAATCCTGTTCCGAAATTCCTGGAGCAGCGAAATCTGGAATGAATATCATTTCTTTATCCCACCAGTTTTCTTTGATGCCATAGTCATTGACGAGCTGATTTCCAAAAAGAAGAAGAGATGCGCGGACTAGTGGGACAGCGTGCATTATAGATAGAAACGGTGCTAGAAGGTGAGCATCTTCACATGGGAGTAAAAGTGGGAACCTGCATCAATGTTAGCTGAATCTTGATTTATAGTAATTTTCTGACAAACCATACATGTTTGAGTCTCGTCGATAGCTTTGTAACTCGACTGGCTTCTGAGCGCTGATTCCCTGCTGAACAAGACCCCATTCGTCTGCGTTATACATATTTCCAGTAGCAGGTCTGAAACCCCCGGTATCCTGCGGCATATCCATATCCATTCCAGAATTCGACAGATCTTGAAGTGACATTCGCATAGCTTTTGCCATATCATCTTCCGCTAGGAGGGCCAGAGTTAAATTTATTTATGTCTTCCAAAAATAACGAGTGATACTTACTACTATCATCGTCGTCGTCATCTAGAGCAAACTCATTCGCAGCCACATCTTGAAGTGCTGTTCGATTTCCTGAGACCGGCTGTCTAGAGTCGCCATAGAAAGCCTCCGGCGCAAATGCTTCTGTGTAGCAAAGTACTTTAGTATCAGATCTTACCGACTGTAGAAGTTCACATACGAGTCTCATGTTCACTGATCTGTGTACCTGACAAATCATGCTGCGAAAGATCAGGAGCTGTAGTGCTATCATGCGCCGACGATTCAAGTTTTTGTGCTTTCAGCGCTTGTGCCCGACGGTCCTGCAGTCCGAATGTCAATGTCCAAGCGCTTTAAATTCAATTGTGCTAGAAAATATGACATACTTCGTCAATTTTCCCAGAAAACATGTAATCAATTGCACGACCAATATCATGATTTGATTGCTATTGTATAGATTAGCTTTTGGGTTCAGCAATTGCTTGTTCGAAACGCACCTGGAGAGCGAAGATGGCATCATCTCGACTAAAACCCATATCAATGATCTGGCTCACTTTATCGTCTGCCATTGTTAAAATTTCATCTCAATAAAACAGCAGTCTTTTGGATAACTATGATCAAGTAAATGAACTCGTTGGTGAAATTAGAAGGACGGGGTACAGTGAAGTGTTCGAGATGGGCTGTGGCTGATGTCGGAGAAAGAGTCGTGTGCAATTAGCCGCTGCACGCAATGGACGTTAAAGCAAGGGCTAGCTTTTCTAGTCCTCAAATAATCAGTTGCCTACACAAGCGGTTCTCAGATCACTAGGCAGTTGTAGCACTGGTGAATTATAGATGCTGAGTTCACAATTTGACTGCGTCCTGCCAGGATCGATGTTTGTTGCTGTGTGCTCCGGGTTCAGGCCCGCATACAACCAGTTCCTGCTTACCCGGTTTTAAACTGCGGCGCAGATCGACGTCAGCCGAAAGCGTACAGCATTGCACCCAACTTGACTTTTGCTGTCACCAACGACTTTGATCCGCTGAATCTAAACCTGCCTCTACACTCTTTTCCCTCGCAGAAGCCATTTTCCACGATTCCGCATCCTGCTTCGAACATAGCCCGCATGGCATCGTCCGGTGCCGCGAAGGCGACGTGCTTGGATCATGCCGTGCCGTATCGGCAACGCCTCTCACGCCGCGAACTACCGCCAAACACACCGCCGCTGGTCGTTCGGTAATTTATACATGCTGTCCCTTGATCCCGACTGATCCTAACCTGTATCTCTATAGTTGGTACTTTGCGACTGATGTCCCCAAATCTAAACCCTTTGCAGAAAAGGGCTGGAAGCCTTTGAAACCGCCGTCGAAGTTTGTCCCTTTCTCAGCTACTGATTCGCGCAATATCGAGGCTCTATACCAGCGAAATCCTACAGCAGTCTCGCCCACTACCGAAAACTTTTCTGGCAATTCTGAAGACAACCTTGATATTGTTGCCGTAAACGAGGATCGACTATTTCAAGTTGACATTCGACGACGCGAGCTTTCTCCGATTTACTGGTCTGGACCATCATATGATGTGCGACGAGGAACTTGGTTTTATGCAGACAGCAGTACTCTCAAGCCCTGTGACGAGAACCTTGCAAATCAGATTGAAGAAGGATATTTGAAGAATCAACCTTTTTCAAAGCCCATTATCTCGACATATCTTTCGACTAGTAAAGAGCCGGAATCAAATAAGTTTGAAATTGGCTCAGAGCCGATGTCTACGGCAGCGGATGATTCTATACAAATGCCAGCACCGCCTCCGCCTGCCGCCGGAGCTTCATCTAAGCTCTCCGGCGCAGATCAACGGGTGTCAGGCGATATGCGTCCGCGAGCTGCTTCTTTTACGGACTCATTAACCAGTGCGTTTACGTTTCGTTCACGCTCCCGTTCTCCTGCTCCGAAGGAAACAGAAAACTCTTCGGGCTCGTCGACGACTAATAAAAATGACCCGAAACCCGGCCAATCTTCGCAAACTACTCCGCAAGCGCTGCTTACGTGGCCGTTGTACGGCCCACACATGGGTAAATACGTGATCTACTCAAATGATGCGTCGACGGCATGGATCATCAGCGATGATTTCTATGGAAAATTTTCTTCTACTGTTTATCAGAGATTGACGGCTGGCGCAAGCATGGGCGGGTTGAAAATTGTTCGCGGTTGGTCTGATGTTAAAGCCAAAAAGGCAGCCGCTACCGCTGCTACTGCTAATAGTCCGCAAGCGGCAAGCGCAGAAGATAAGAAACCAGTACAGATGAATACACCAGGAGATGCGGCAGCGCAATTAGTTGAGGCACTTAAATCTCAGCGAGATGCCGAGGCCAAGTCTACCGCAGAAAACGATGAAGCTACTGATGATAGAATTTTGGAAAACCAAATGGAGCAAGATTATAAACTTGATGAGGATGAGGATCAGAACAGAGAGATAGACCATTTAATTTTGTGTGTTCATGGGATTGGTCAGAAACTTGGTCAGAGAATGGAAAGCGTTAACTTTGTGGGAGTAAGTAATCGGTATTTTTAAGAGACGCATGGTGAATATATCACTAATTGCATCCAGGACGTGAACAATTTTCGAAAGACGATGAAATCCGTATACTCGTTCTCTCCTGACTTACAGGCACTGAACGGCCGCACTGTGAATGATCCTGCAAAGCTCAACTGTCGTGTTCAAGTTTTGCCAGTTTGTTGGCGTCATCAGATTCAGTTCGGATTGAAACAGGAGTCTGAAGGTGCTGACCAGAAAGAGCAGGACATTGGCAACGCTCCTGACGAACAGAGTGCTGTGGAAGAAGAGGATGAGCCTGCTACTTTGGAAGATATCACCATTGATACTATCCCAGCTCTTCGAGGGTAAATATGTCTCATCTATATGGTAATATTCTTTACTAATCCCCAATAGTGTTATATCTGAAGTTTTACTTGACATTCTCCTCTACTACCAGCCAAACTACCGCGAACGTATCATGCGCAATGTTGTCGGTGAATGCAATAAGATTTACCGTCTCTATAAAAAATGGAATCCAGCATTCAATGGCCGTATAAGTGTTGCGGGGCATTCCCTCGGTTCTGCTATTGCGTTTGATATTCTATGCCGTCAGCCGGATGTGATTCCCGAACCTAACTCCAAGAAACGGAAAGATGACTTACGATACGCCCTTGATTTCGAGGTTGATTCGTATTTCGGACTAGGCAGTCCAGTTGGCTTGTTCCAGATGCTAAAAGGAAAAACTATTGCGCCTAGAATGACACGGTCTGATTTGGGACGTGATGGCTCGCCGCTGTCGCCTCTGGAATATGATATCGATAACCCGTTTGCCAATGCGGGGACATACGATATCAAAACTAGCAATCAAGCCGTATCGAGACCTCGTGTCGAAGATTTGTATAATATTTTCCATCCAGCGGATCCGATTGGATATCGTCTTGAACCATTAGTAGTCAAGCGAATGGCTGCTTTGAAACCGCAGGCAATTCCAGCCACTAGACGAGGGCTCAATAATCAGATTGCGAATCTAGCGGAGTTATCGTCGCGCGTAGCGCAGAGCGCTTCGAATATGTGGAGCAGCATGGCTTCCGGACTAGCGAGTACAATTCTGAATAAATCGCTGGGATATGATCAGACCGGCAGCGGAACAGCTACTGCGCCCCAACCGCAAGGATTCGGACAAACCACTGAATCCAGCGAGTCATCCGAGGGAACTGCTTCGGTTGAGACACTTTACTCCCGATTCCAACGCGAAAGTACCAAAGTAAGCAAGGAAACGGACACTCAAATTCGATTACAAAGAGATTCGGAATTAATCCATGGATTGAATTATACGGGTAGACTTGATTTCGCGTTGCCGGAAGGGTACATGGATATCACTATATTATCTTCGTTGAGTTCGCATCTAGGATATTTCAAAGATGAGGATGTTGCGAATTTCGTGATGGGGCAACTTCTTTCGAGACCGAATCCGAAAAGAATTAAGAGTGAGCGTATGCGCAGTTCTAGGAAGTGAAGGCTGTCTGCTTCAAAGTTATTCGGGTGTGTTGTATGGCGCTTGGTATTTTTCCTTTGTTGGCTTTTCCTTTTCCTGATAAATATCTTAATAAAGATTTTGTATATATTTTAACTGGGATTATGGTGCATGCATGTGCCATTTACTCAATCTGTAAATTTTTAGAAAGCCGCAGCGATGAGGACAAACGCACCGATATGGCTGCAATAAGTTACGACCACAACAGCAGTCCACTTCCGTTTAATCTCTATTACATCTCTGATTAAAGAACAATCTCACAAAGCCGACATGCCAGTACTTCAAAAACATATATTACTTGATATCGGTAACTAATGTCAATAGAACATGCATTGACTTCGCAGCTGATTTTATCTGATCTAGAGGGAACCGTCTGCTCGATTTCGTTCGTTCGAGATATTCTGGTACTTGCCGTATAAACCTTGCATCCGCAAGGCTTTACCGCTAATGTAAAATCACAATTTAGTTTCCCTATTTTTTGCAATCAATTCCATCGGTGCTGCAGCTCCATTTCTCGGCAAATCCACCTCCCGATCTACAACCATACATCGACGCCTTTCCGCCTACAACTCGTACATCATATGATGTTTTACACGCGCATATCCGCGAATTAACCCTCGCTGACAAAAAAGTTTCCGAATTAAAAGCGTTGCAAGGATATGTTTGGCGCCGAGGTTACGAAATGGGCGAATTGAAAGCCCCGATTTACCACGACGTTTATGATGCGTTCGATATTTGGGTATCGTCTGATGATGAGAAGAAGAGAAAATCTGTATATATATATTCTTCGGGATCAACTGATGCGCAAATCTTACTGTTCAGTCATACGGAGAGGGGGGATCTGACGAAGGGGATTCAAGGGTATTTTGATACAGTTAATGCGGGTATGAAGCAGGATAAAACCTCGTATACGAAGATTGCAGATATAATCATTGCCGGAGAAGAGCCTAACAATATATTGTTCCTGAGCGATAACGTCAAGGGTAAGTGGTCTTGTTCGAAAAGTGGCTGACTTCAGACTGACATATTGTTCAGAAATCGTTGCTGCTAAGGAAGCAGGACTTGAAGCATTCATCGTCGACAGACCCGGAAATGCACCTCTTTCAGCCGACGACCGCAAATCGCATGTCGTTATCGAGAATTTCCACAGCCTGTTATAGTTGCTAATGCTACATGTACAATATAATGCACAAATGTGGTTCAATCGGATAGTACTTATTAGATTGAAACAAAACAAGCAAAACTTCAAATTCAACAACATACGGCTGATTACAAAAAAACAAACCAAATCATATCATTACAAATGTACAACATAATCGAGCAAGAACAATGCGGCGCCAAACAAACAAAACTATAGACAATTAACAACAAAAATTACAAAATCTAGACAGTACTAATGGGAAAGAAAAAGCCACATCGACAACAATGTATTTGACAAACTTTTAATAATGAATGGTATCTTTTTGTAGGATTAAGTGTAGGTCTCGATCAGAGTATCTCTCATAGAACCAGTAATGGCACCTTGCTGGGCGTCTTGCAGCTTGAATATACTCTCGACAACGCTTAGCTCCGGCGCAGTTGTATCCAGTCCAGTGACCGCAAGCCAGTCATTGACAATCATTCCCGCTCCAACGACAGCAGAACCTCTGTTGATGCTTCCTGCTACAAGCGGTACTTGCAGCAGTGAAGATAGCTCGTCCTGATCTTGTATCGATGTCTTTGGATGAACGAGACCACCTTGATTACTTAGTGCGCAGTATGATCCAACAAGGACGTTATCAGCAATAGTTTGTCGGAAAACTTCGACACCGAGAACGTCTGAAATTAACTCTTCCGTCTCGCGTTCGATATCGGGGTGCACAAGTGCAACATAGTCATTGCAGCAGATGACATTACCGAGCGCAGATAAACGCTCTTCGACACGTTGAATCCGCACACTATCTGGTAAAGAATTTCGTAGGTGCTGGAGCTCTTGATCAGTTGTAGAAGTGGGAACTAGAAGGCCTCGACGGTTGCTATAGGTATATTAGAATCTACTGTCGATTGTATAGCGTGTCACGGTATGCTTACCCTGCGGTCAGTCGTCCGATGATTCTGGTACCTCCGATGGTAGTGTGGCAAATGGGAATAACATCGCCCAACTCAGCTTCCAAAACACTGAAAAACGAGAAACCAAGTCAGAAATAAATAACAAAAGAGTACAGAGCCCGATGACGACAATGATCGTTGGGCTGTATTAAAGGCAAAAGAGATAACAAACCTGTAAAAGTTCTCGGAAGCGCCGACGGCAACAAGAGAGTAGGAGTTGGTGAGAGTACCAAACACGCCAATTCTGATAAAGAGTATTAGTTTGCTGTATGCGGATTATGGAGTAAATTGCTGGACCGGAGCAACTGAATCATTGAGTCCGATCAAATTTAAAGAGAATTACATACTCGTTTGAATTTTCAAACTAAGGAAAGATGTTAGCAAGGTAGTTCACCATTTGAGCAGAAACGCAATAAATTGGTAGAACACATACTTGAGCACGAACAGCCATAGTCGATATGTTAGCAGTAATGGCAGTCAGGGAAGGTAGAATCGTCAAAAGTTTCCAGATGTTAACGTCCTCAGAGAACAAAAGACACGATAATCCAAAAATGAAAGAAAGACGGTAATTTGGAAGCCAAATAAATAGTCTAGAAAGCGCTCTGAATAAATCAGCGGCAGGATACTGGACAAATGAGTTGGGGGCAGGTCCTACAAGTTAAAGTAGCAGCCTGGCACGGACTGGAATTTTTTCTTTGAGCGGTGGGCGGGTTAAAGACAGGTTTAGGGGTTTTAACAACTGAAAATTATTAGCCGATGACATCACAGTTTGCTGTCGAACCTTATTTGTATGCGACTGCGGCTCACAGGTTCTCGGTAAAGCAGCTGGCACTTCATGACATTGCTCTGGGGAACAATGTGAGTCATGAGAACATGTTTTGTGGACGTAAATTAGCAGTCTACACGCAAATATAGCTAGCAAAAATTTATTATTGGATAGATAATATTGAGTGTGAGTCACACTCTGCTGCGTCGTGGCTTCTACGGATACGCTGCCCGGACTTTCTCCATTACGCTTCTCGCCACTGCAACGACCACATCCACAACTTTAATCCGCTACCGGGACATTATGTTCGCTGGTCATTAACAGTACTAATCACATATAGACGAGTATTTTGCTCGCAAAATTTCCATCCAAGCACGTTCTTCGAGAACTACATACTTCCCAGCCGAAAATCGATCACTTATTCGAGAACACAGTCACGAGAGCATTGAGCAGAAGATCCGCGTGCTTCTCTTCAAATACAAGAGCTGCACAAAAATTAATAAAACAATAAACTACTTAAAATCAAACAGAATGCACTTACTCGGTCTCAAACGCACTGACTGAGCTCCGCATCCACCGATATTGACACCGACGGTCTTCATATCCACCAGAAACTTATTACGTGACGCGAGATCCGGTGCATCCCAGGCAATAAATGTTCCTCGACCTTTACCCCTTAAATTTGCCATTTTGTTGGGAAATTTGTCTTGCAACTTCGATAGACCGTCATACAGGTATTCTCCTACCCGCGCGGCTTGGCTGACGAGGCTTTTTTCTTTGATTTCCTTTACAATTCCGCGAGCAATTAACGCCTTTGATGGATCACCACACCATGTGTTGAATTGTCTAAATGGCTGTTTAGGTCTTAAATCGTCGATGCCGTAGAAAAATCCAGCTGCTTGAAATTTCTTGGAAAATGTAACCATATCGGGAGGAGTAGACAATCTCCATTGCTCATGTGCCCAGAAGGTTCCGGAGGCAGCAACGCCGGTTTGGACTTCGTCGACAATTAGCAAAATGTTATTTTTTTTGGTTATTTCTCGTAATTGCTGGAAGAAATAGGGCGTCGCGTGATTATCGCCTCCTTCGGACTGAATTGGTTCGACAACGACCGCCGAAATACGACCTTTCCATTCTTCGATAATGAGCTCGAGTTCAGTGAGACAAGCTTCTTCTTCGTTGCGGTTGTAATCCTCATTATCTTCGAGAGGATACTTCAGAGCAGGAAAAGGTGCTTTGGGCCACTTGAAGGCAGGAATGTCGAGTTTGTGAATCGGATTCGAGCGCGTAGTCGACAACGATCCGAATAACCGACCGTGAAAAGCTTTTTCAAACGACAAAATCGCAAGATCTGGTGATCCTGGAGGACTATTAATCATTGTAGATTCCTTTTCGAGATCAGAAAAGTCGACGTCTTCCCCTCGTTGCTTGAGACGATGGTATATGAAGGCAGCTTTGTAGGCTGCCTCGTTAGCGTCACTTCCTGACATTGACGTCCAAATCTTGTCGAGGCCAGGAGGCGCAGCAGCAAGTAGTCCTTCACGCAGTATATTCTCCCATTGAGCGCTGGGAAAGTTACCAAGTGCGGGGCGGTTGACGATGGCGTCGATCATCTCTGGAGACTTTGCGATGTCGACGAGAGCAGGATTGTTATATCCGAGAGGGATTGAAGCTATTTGAGCGTACACATCCAGATAGAGATTGCCATCCACATCGCACAAGTAGTTACCAGCACTTTTCTGGTAATCACAGAGCATGTAGGCGGCTCTGGTATCGAAGATCTCGTCGAGGGATTTGAGACTTTTGACAGATGCCGGACCGGGGAAAGTCGTCAACAGACGGGGTTTGTCGGGCTCATTGGGGAAGTATGCCGCACAGGGCGAGTTCAAAGATAAATTCTCCGTAGCCATGGCCAACTATCAGATGCAATAAGGAGTATTAATGCCAGAGACAGAGTACATGAAGACGGGAAGAGGAAGTAGTGAAGCTTTTAAGCAAATAGACTCACATGCGGCGCCGGACCGATGACGGAAGAGTAAAAGAAAGTTTACGCTAGTTTTAAAACGAGACTAGCTCGTTTGAGCACGGACGTGTGGTTGACGCCTCTTTGATGCCTCCGTTCGGAGCTGAGGTTTGGTCGTGGTGAGCATGAGCAGCTGCTTGTATTTGGGCTTTTTACTACGCGGCGAATTACGATATGGCGCCAGATGCAGATTAAATGTGCTTGCAGGAATCTCAAGTAGTAGAATCTGTAAGAGGTCTGGTCGCCCAAGAACTGGCCGAATCAAACACAGTTCAGCAATATGAATTAACTTCCTCAAGGCGTACAGCAGCCTCGGCAGATAGAAGCCAAGTCAACAATTTGGCCATTGTCGACAAGTCTCCAGCTGTGCCGTCGGTACGCGAGTTTGTGCAAAACAAAACAAGAACTCTGTGGTGCGGCAATTAGGAAACGGGCCTGCTGCTCGGATCATCCGGCATTTGCTGATCTTCTTCACGCTTCTTCGCCGCCGTGCTTCCTTATGTGCATTGCTTTCCTAATTCATGCGCTGCAAACACCGCTAATTAATCGTCTAATCATCTGCTGCCTAGTCGACCGTCATCAGACCTCTAATCTACTCTTACTCTCTCCCCTGGCCTTCAATACCTTATTTACTCAAGCGAGCCCTAGCCCTGTAAGCAGCTAAGCACGCTCGCTTGCTTGCTTACCCCGAACACTCGCTGACAACCCAGCTCCACTAACTCCAAGCCACAGGGCACAATGCCTTCTCCGGGGACTTGTATCCATAGTTAGCTGCTTTCTACATCTATAGGGAAAGTTCTGTTCAACTTACCGGTGGCTCTATTGTTCTTCGCTACTCTCTAACTGATCATATCGAACGGTCAAGTTATCTGATTATCTTTGGTCGACCTGCGATAGCTCCGCGTCATGTCCTGGCGACTGACTTACCTCGCGTTTCTGCTAATCAGACTATATTTTACACTATCTCCTTCATACATACATCCCGATGAGCATTTCCAAGGTCCAGAGGTTTTAGCTGGTATGTTTACGTTTTCATTGTCTACTCTATACCTTGTCGCATCATTCTAATAATGAGCAACCGCCAGGTGAGATCTTTGGATGGAAGACAACAAAAACATGGGAGTTCACGAGTGATAAGCCTATCCGGAGTATTGTGCCTATCTGGCTTGCGTATGGCATTCCAATGACGATCATTCGCTGGTTCAAGGGTCGTATGTTTACAATACGTTATTTGCAAAAGTCAATGGATTCTTACTTCTATACAGCTGATGTAAGCGCGTATTTGGTTTATTACTGTCTCCGGATATTTTTCTTTGTGGTTTCGTTCTCTTTAGGTATGAATAACTGATGATGCATCATATAAATGCCCGCAGCTAACATTTTTACAGAGGATTGGGCCTTACAAGAGCTTGCCAGCACCCAAAAGATTCGCGCACACTATCTCCTTTTTGTATCTAGTTCATTTGTTACATGGACATTCCAGACGCATACGTTTTCAAATTCCGTGGAGACAGTCGTGTTAGCCTGGGCGTTAGTTCTGATTAAACGAATATCAAGTCGAAATTTTGGAGTATGTATGAATTTTCAGCCGATTTATCGAAGAAGTGAAATCTGACGAGAGCAGCATTCTTCACATACTTGGTCTTGTGTTTTACTTGGTAGTCTTATTTCGTTGGGCATGTTTAATCGCATTACTTTCCCTGCATTTTTGATCCTGCCGTTGCTTTATCTTATTCCCCGCTTCCTTAAGTAGTATGTACTTCACAGGTCTTGCTGAACTTTCTTCTAATGTCATCTCAGCCCTGGATCAATAGCATTAATTGCGACATCTGCAATTTTGACGGCTGCACTGGCAATCTACGCCGACACACGATTCTACGGCTCCGCGACTATGGTTATTACGCCTCTCAACAACTTTCTTTACAACACCGACACAGACAACTTAGCCAAGCATGGCCTTCATCCTCGATATACACATGTACTTGTAAATTTGCCTCAGCTTTTGGGACCGTATTTACTATTTCTGCGACCGCAGTTGTCTATTCATTTTCTTTCAGCGGTTTCTGGAACTTTAGTGCTTTCAATATTTAAGCATCAGGAAGCACGGTTTTTGCTTCCAGCCATTCCGCTATTTCTCACAGCTACCAAATTTCCAAACTATCTGTTACAGCATTCCGGCCGGAGACGAGTACTTTTCACGGTTTTTGGCGGATTCAACCTTGCACTCGCAACATTATTCGGCGTATACCATCAAGGCGGAGTCGTGACTACACAAGCAGTACAAATCGGACCACGACTTTCACATACCAGTGATGTAATTTGGTGGCGGACGTATTCGCCGCCGGAGTGGCTTCTCGGGCAGAATTCTCATGAAGTGGGCTTCGTACATCGTGGAGGCATTGATCATGTTTCTGTTATTCAGGATATAGCCAGCGAAGCGCGGAATTATAAAGGTGCAAGGATATGGGATATGATGGGGTCCGATACAGAGGTTATACAAGAGTTGCTCCTAAAGATTGTGAATGAACGGGGCAAACATGCAGAAAAAGATATCCTGTTTGTTGCTCCGTTGTCGTCTAGTGGGCTTTACAAATTTCTAGATAACCCTTCGTTGCCGTACTCTTTACATCTCAATTACAGTTATGCACGACATGTGAATATGGATGATATTGGAGTGGATTATGAAGAGGTACAGCATTATAGACGATTGGAGAAAACAGCGAGTGGTGAAGAGTCAGAAGAGTTGGGATTCTGGGATAAGTTGGCTGCGGCGGTCATGCAGAACAGGCCCGGTCTCGGCGTCTGGACTATCACGCCGAGGAAATGACCAGTTCGAGACGGTTTATGTAGTTATACGACGAGCATTGTATGAGTTTCCATTGATTTTGCCGCGTTTGTAAATTGTGTATAGTAAAGTTAGTGGAGAATGAAATTGCTTCTATTTCAAAAACTTTGTGCAGTTCCCCCTGATATCCCGAAAGAAAACCGTTTATTAATTCCAATCACACCCTTACCACAATGCATCGTCTAACCGAGATAAATCGAGTCTTAAGAATACTCTTGTGAGTCAAAAGAGGCGCAAACGAATATTGTTGATGCATAGGCAGACCGGGCCAGCTTGGCTAGACTTTAGACGAATAGGTTGGGACCATTTTTATCAGAGTGTTCGTAGGTGCCTGGATATGATACAAGAAACTTATACATGGAGAATGCAGGGCCACTAAGGCATACTGCGACTGAACTTTTCAAAAACTGATTTCTTTTCGTCGAAAGAGAATCGATGTATGCTGTTTACTCATTAAACGAAAAACTGAGGATTATGGGAAAAGACACTAACAGGCGGAGCAAGCCACAAAATATCGGTACTGTACTGTATAACTCTAATACTAGGGTTTGAAACTGTATTATTCCTGCCGCTGGAGCACTGTTCTCTTCGACTTTGTTCTATAGCCAGTCAGATTCAAATTACTTGGTCCAAAAGATGAATAGAAAAGATGGTGCTTGAAGAATAAAGTGACAATAAGAAGTACATAAAGGGTGATAGAAAGTGGAGACGCAACGATCAGTTACAACGGGCCGACACACCGTACGCAAATCAGCAATTTGAGACGCCTCCAATCAACCGTCTGCAGTGAGATATCCGGTCAAATGCCAGTCATCAATGCCAAATTCCAGGGTTTCGAACTGAGCATTGGATGACAACCGTTGTCCCATTAATTTTAGTAAGGAATCATCGACATTTTCTTGCCGTATCTACGATGTCTTATATCTTAGATCGCTTGTTTTGCCCCGATAGTCATCATCATCATTATTACGCAGCAAAACATGCGGATAATCCACCGAACCGCGTTCTATTCATGCAATTCCCGCATTTTCCCTTCACGCTCAAATGAGCTACAGTGGCTCGAACTTAATCTGTTTAGCCTATTTTTTACTCATTTTAGTCTGCGGCTGCACCTACTAAAAATAATTTTAGAGGAGCGAAGTAAAGTTCATTTTGGTCAAACTAATAAGCGCCTACTCAAACGAATACATTCAATCATATTACTCCTAAACTACAAATACTTTACAATAAACCATAATCGTGGCTCCTGGCTGTATTATCTACTGCTTCTAGCCGTATTACTCCGTCGCCGTTTCAGCGACCGGTTAAGATTTGAAGTAATCACTTTTCCCTCAGCATCCTCATTCTCAGTCGGAAATTTCGTTGCGTGTGCATTGTTACTGCCATACTGCGAGTATTCAAACCTATCACTGCGTTGTCCGCGATCCGCAAAATTGGGAACCTCGGATATTCCGTACGGGTGATGATGCGTTTGAGATTGAGTCGATAATGATGATGGCGGAGGTGGCAATGGTGACGGGAGAAGTGACGAGGCTCTTGGTATGTTTGAAGGAGGAAGATAATGAGAAGAGTGAGGCGGAGGAAAATGCGCCGATGGCTGTTGGAATTGTTGAGAATCTTGTCGGGGTGAATAATACGGCGAGGGGACCAGCATGGATGGTTGAAATGGCTGTTGAGGATAATACCCGTTTTGATCTGGGGCCTGGTATTGTTGCGGATGTGGGGTTGGTTGTTGCTGTGTAGAAATCCGGGCGTAGCCTTGTGGTGGCTGGGCATATGAGGGCGGGGGTAGTGGTTGATATCGCGCAGGCGCCGATGCAGACAGTACTGGCCGAGAAGATGGCTGTGTATTATGATTAGCATGATGGAGTTTAACACCATAAAGTTAGCTTAGTATACCTCATAGTATTGGTGATGCTCTTGTGATGGATAGAACTGGAAGTTTTGCGGAGGGGGAGGAGGTGGCAGTGGAGTAGCAGTAGGCGGAGCCGGAGGAGCAGGTGCATACTGACCAGCCATAGCAGATTCAGGATAATGCGACTGTTGATTACCGTAAGGCCCTTGCCGGTATTGCGGCTGTAGATTTCCCTCAACATACACCTGTCGCCCTTCGGGATACTGATAGTAACTGGCATGGGCGTACTGCCCATTAGGGGGCATTCCAGATATTGGACCAGCCGACGGAGGAGGAGGAGGTGGTGGTGGTGGCGGTGGTGCGGCAATTGGTGTTTGAAGCATATCCTGTTGCGAAGGGGCATATTGAAAATGCTGGTGTGCAGGGATTTGCCTAGGGGCGTTAAGATAAGGCGCTGTACCCTGCTCCATCGGCGGTGGAACTGGTGAACGCGCATACTGAGGAGCGGCGTATCCCGGCGGCTGAGGGGCAAGGGGCGTATGAGAAGATGCAGTGTAGCTTGGCAAGTAAGCTTGTTGCTGTGACGGTGGCGGTATTGGTTCTGGATGGGGGTACTGTGCGTAAGAAGGTGGTGGGGCGGAAGGTTGATGTAGAGATTGATGTCCATATTGCTGTTGAGGTTCATGTTGTGATAGAGCCGGGTGTTGAGGAACCATTATTGTGGGGTATATTTGGTAAGCGGCATGTGATGCAGCAGGATCCGATAAATGAGACTGCACAGGTTGTAGATGATCATATTCTTGACTCTGCGGAGGATACTGCTCGGGACGCGTTCGATACCCTTGCAGCGCTTGCTGCCTGTGTGAGTCTGATTGAGACACTGGGGACGGATACACTTGAAAATTTCGATCTTGCACCTGAAGCTCTTTAGAAGTATGGCCTGGCGACAAAGGAATAGCGGCGACAGAATGGGCCCTCTCCTGTAGCTCGACCTCGACAGCGGCCGCAAATAGATTATACATAGCTTCACCAGCTGGATCTAGTTGCCGTTGCCTAAGGGCGTTTGCATTAAGCAATCCATCAACAATTTGGCCGAAAACATTGTCATTAAACTCGTCCGATTCTTCAGAATCAGAGGATATGTCTGATATAGGAGGAAGGCTCGACATTGGTTCAGGATCTGGCGGAAAGTCAGTTATAGGCCTCTTTAGCAACTCCAAGTCGCTATCAATCTCGTCTGAATCCAAACTGGAGATTGAAATTCCCCACGATGATATCTTGGCTCGTTTGTGCGGGTGAAAAGAGCTTTTAACTGCGCTTCTGCCGATCTCGAACTGACGTCCTTCAGTATCGACAAACCATTTCCCAACCACTATATCAACGTCCGATTTATTACCCACTGACTCAGCTGATCTCCATTCACGACCTAGTTTTTCAACTTTTGCTGCCACCTGAGCTACTAAATCGTGCTGCAACTCGCCGCGCTTTTGTAAAAATCGCCGGTGGATAGTTTCTCTCTGCCCCGTCGTCTCACGCTGTATACGGTGACACTCAAGCGTCTTTCGTCGTTCAGCCGTGTTCAGCTTCTGATTAAGCGCTTCACGCAGAGGAGCCAGGTGAACATTCAGCGAGGAAACATCGTCAACCGCGTCGTCTGTCTTGCCGGCACTGTGAGCACCGGTGAGGGCGCCGAGTTGTTTAGTGACTCGGTTCGACAGTTGTTCGAGAACTCGCTCGGCGTATGTCGAGTATAGCTGAGCCAGCTGCGTCTGACGCCGCTCAATATTACCGAGTTGTTCCGACTGAATAAAATTCTCGCCTGGAAATAGAAGAAAGACAAGTCAGCAACAAAGGAGGAAAGGAGAGAGGCGATGTGCAACAAGGACATTGGACGACTAACGGGTTTTATCCGCAATGCTTTTCCGCGTGGAATATGGAGTCGGTGCCTCAGGCTGCTGCGGCGGTGTAGTGGGCGAGATGCTCTGTATTGACTTCCGCTTGCTGCGTGTGTCGCCCATTGCATTTGGTTGAGGATAAGCAAGAGGCGGAGTGCGGACTTTGGAGGAAAACGGGAAGCGGATGATTCAAGTGGTAGCGGCTCTGCACGAAGTGAGCACTCGAAGGTTTATGGCGTACCCGTGCCACGTACCGAGACAAGAGTGGATCGGTGGCCCCCAAGACTGCTGTCGTCTTTGCAAGGGAAGCGGCGTGAGTGCAGGCCTCGTGGATGCTAGAGCAGGCAGGCGTTGCGTTGAAGACCGATTGCGCAGAATGTGGTCGCCAAAGACGCCGGTTTACTGCCTCAACGCAGCCTTCGTGGCTCGTACCGTGGTTGATATTGCCCGGTTTTACAGTTTGCGCTAAGGCCCTCCCTGAACACACCGTCTCCGTCCTGGCCCGGCCCTGCTCTTCTCGGCCACTCTCAGCAGCGGCTACAGGTCAGCTCCGACTAGCGCGCAGTACACAGAAAGCGGCTCTGTGGGCATAAGTAGGTTGCCTGTCCTGGTCCGCAGGAGGCAACAGACTGCAGAGCGGGTACCGGTGCTAGTGTTTAGAGTTCGCTAGCGTCTCGCCAGGGCATCGGCCACCGATAGAGGCGGCTGAGGCAATCGCTGGAAGTCGGTTTTTCCTTGCTGGTCGAATATCGCGTTTTGGACAGCTCGGCAGTCGGCAGCGCGCCAGTTTTCTGTTAATATTGCGAGTTGTCGGCGTCGTTTTTGGGTTGGCCGCGAGAAGCACGGCTCGCGTGTGCCCGGTGTGAAATTGCGGTGACGTAAAAACGCGTCTTCACAATCACTAGGAATATGTAACGCCCAAAGCGTATTCTGCTATTGGTAGACGCCTCAAACCGCGGCTAGGCTCGTAATGAATAGCTCGACTAATGTCAGTGATCGCGTACTCTTCCTTCCCATTCACGCTCACTCTCACATCTTGCACATCTGCTTCGCTAATTGGGCTTCCCGACCGCAAACTCCAGTTCTAGAAAATGGTCAAGCTTATCTCGTCCGATGGCGAGACTTTCTCAGTTGGTACGAGTTCAACCCTGCTGTCTGTCGTGCGCTCTGGTGCTTGATCCAAGAGTGCCGACAGTGGTTAAACTGCAATGCTTCCATATGTTACTTGCAAATCTCTATCTTTGAGTTGTATAGTCTAACGCTTTTGATATAGAAAAGGATGTTGCCGAACGGTCGATTCTGATTAAGAATATGATTGAGGGTAGGCTTGTTACCGTCCATTAATGACATCAAGTGTAGCTTACACTAACCTGTACAGATGTCGGCGATGCCTCAACTGAGATTCCCATTCCCAACGTACGAATCTGCACATTCTCCGTTTTATTCATCCGAATGATAGTGTTAATAATATGAACAGGTTACCGCCAATGTTTTGAAGAAGGTCCTGGAATGGTGTGAGCACCATAAGTCAGACCCCGCGCCGCTCAACGATGATGACGATTCACGCAAGAAATCGACTGATATTGATGAATGGGATCAGAAATTCATGCAAGTCGATCAGGAAATGCTTTTCGAGATCATCCTTGTACGTCCTCCTTCTCTAGTAATCTACATCTTTCTAACTTATGCTACCTGCAGGCCGCAAATTACCTTGATATCAAAGCCCTTCTTGAAGTTGGCTGCAAAACAGTCGCAAATATGATCAAGGGAAAATCTCCCGAAGAAATCCGTCGTCAATTCAATATCCAGATGGATTTCACTCCTGAAGAAGAAGCTCAGATCCGCAGGGAAAACGAATGGGCCGAGGATCGGTAGATCACCTATCCCTTCTGATTGCCTAGTTTTTCTCTTTTGACATTTGGATTGCTTTTTGTTTGCTTGATATCCCATCTTTTTGGAGATGGTGGAGGGAATATGTCATTGTGTGCCGATTGAGAGCTGCTGGCGGAGACTTTCTGTCCTTTTCAGCTAATTTAAATGTCACTTACATATGCCTGCCCTTTCTTTGTAATGGGGTTGTGCTTTCGCTTGCGGAGAATTTTGTATTGCGTTTTGATTGCACGGTTGTATTTTATTAATGAAAAAAACGAAGCTATCCTTTTTAGATCATCGAGTTCAAAGGGATTCAATTGCATGTTTATCAATCAAAATTACGTTTGCAATATTCTAGAAACAAACAGAATTCACTAAATTACATTAAACCAAATAAAAAAAAACCTATAGACAGCAACAAAACCCAATTATAAATAAGATAATAAAACACAATAAGAAATTCGAGTGACTTTTATGATTTTCAATCACAGGAAACAATAGTTGGCGACGGACACACGTAAACCGTACTGGTAACATATTTCGTCGCTAAGTTATCGTCACTGCAATTCCTACATAACGTAGAAGTGGCAGTCGAAGTGATTGTAGACGTACGTTTCAATTGTGAGCTAGCTGGGAATAAAGAAGGAGAAGAAGAAATCGAAAACCTGGGACTAGTTAAGGTGTCTGTACATGGCGATATAGTAAACACTGAAATAAAAGTTGCTATACTGGTGCTCAAAGACCACTGCAGCAATGTCAGTCAATTGTAAACAAAATCAAAAAGATAGATTGTCTTGATGATGATTGTGCAGGGAGTTTGTGCGGATAGGGGGAAAGGCGTTTAATACGGCCAGTACCACCACCACCACCATGGGCGAGTAATGGAGGAAGTCTGAAGAGGAAAGGAAAAAATGTGAGTGAAAAGGGGAAAGGGAAAAGGGTGACAACAGGGGGGGCTAAATGTACCTTGGTAGACGTAGAAGTGGACGCAGATTTGGTGGAAGAAGTTATCTTGGAGGAGGTGACCGGAACAGAGGAAGAACTGGTAATTTTGGTAGAGGAAGTTACTCGGACTGAAGAAGAGACTGGAGAAGAGACTGGAGATGACGACGCGGGGATGAAGGAAGACGCCGGCGCAGAAGAAGACACCGCAGCGGAGGACGACACTGAAGTAGAAGAAGACACCCGAATGGAAGATGACACTGCAGAAGACGCTGGCGCAGAAGAAGACCCAGGAGCAGAAGAAGACACAGGAGCAGAAGAGGACACCGGAGAAGACGATCCAACAACAGACGTCGACAACGTAGACGGAATTGCAGACGACGAGACCGAGTGTGAACCGTCGGCAAACGAACGATACCAATTCGTCTCCGGATCACCGAGACATTCTCCGACAGTAACAACTGCAAAATTATTTAGTCATTAAGTTATTCAAGGCAAGTAAAGCAAATCTTACATTTGTAACCAAGTCCTTGAATGTAATCAAGTGCATATCCAGTGAAGTTGTAGACAGTCTGCCAATGAATATCATGCGCAATAGCAAGCATATCAGTGCTGGCCACTGTCAGACCTGTCATAGTATCTTTAACAATGTCCTTACTCTGCTGAATCAAATCGGCAGTCGTATGAAGATAATCCTGGGTGTCTAGATCAAACAAGACACCATGATATCCAAGTTCCTTCAAGACGGCCAAGCATTTGTCCGAGCACGCAGAATAAGGCGGTCTGAAATAAGTCGGAAATTTGCCAATGATATTGTTAAGTGCCATCTCATTCTTGTAAAGTTCATCTTTCATCTGATAAGGTTCGAGTTGGTCAAAATTGGGGTGAGACCACGCGTGAGAGGCGATTTGATGGCCGCCGGCGTAGGCTTTGGAGATAACGTCTGCCCAATAGAGATCAATTTCTCCTTTGCCAATGTTATTTCCTGTAATGAAAAAGGTCGCTCTGGCTGAGTGATTTGCCAAAAGATCCAAGAGATCGCTAGTATAATGATATGGACCATCATCGACTATCAGTCAAATTAGCACTAAACTCCAAACTAAACAAGCTCAAAGCGGCACATACAAGTCAAAGCAATATGTCCGCCATCGTGGCAATCGTCGATCAACTGCCCATACGGAACGTCACCAAAAAGTGTACGAATGACACTCGAAGTATTCTTGCCGGAAGGAATGGTATCCGCGTCGCATGTACCGTATCCAACTAAGCAATCGGGTGACGCGCAGTAATTAATGGTTGTGCCACAGTATCCGGCAGGCGAGCAGCACTGCCCGGACGGGCAAACGTATCCATTGTAAGCCGGTCCACAGGTACCATCTGGGGATTCGCCGCCTGGAGTACCTGATCCTTCACCAGTGCCAGGATCGGTGGTGTTGGTGCCACAGGCGCTGAAGTCAGACTGGCATCCGGTTCCACAGTAGTCCGCGCCCACGCCACACCAGCCGTTGACAGAGCAGCACATTCCGGTCTCGCAAATGTATCCGTTTGTGCCACCACAGCTCATATCCGGGGAAACAGTTCCATTAAAGCTGCCGGGCTCAGCGCAAGCGCCAAACTTAGACTGGCAACCATCACCGCAGTAGTCGACGGTAGTTCCACACCAACCACTAGGAGAGCAGCAGCCTTTGTCCGGACAGGTGTAATTGTTATCACCGCCGCAAGAGGTATCAGGACTGTAAACGACGTCGCGCGGGAGAAGAGAGTCAATGAATGAGCGTCTGTGCGACGAGTGCGCCGAAGCAGACGCGATGACTGCGAGAACGATGGGAATTAAACGCATGGCAAACCTGTGAAGACAGAGTCGAAGCAAACTCGATGTACAGAAATCAGACTACAGGACAGGGATAGTTGGGATATATATAATGGATCCCCTAAATGCGGGATCATCGTTTCGCTCGCGCCAACGAACTAGCACGGCTAAGGCCAGATTTGGATTTTCCAATTTCAAATCAATATAAAATAGATATAAAATAGCCGGAAAACTAGATCCAGTGGCCTCAATCGAGAGGAATGTTTACACGAGCAGTCTGAGAAGAGGCAGTTGCGTTCGACGCGCCGCCTCCTTATTCAAACAATAACATTCATACCATTCGCGTCTAAACACGAAATCTTGATCAGCTCCTCTTCTCGAGGAATATCCAAACCTCCCGGAAGCAAGAGCAATTAAGTGAAGAGTAGTCTATTCAGACACATTTCTAAAGAAATTAAGAACGCGCTGTTCGCGTAGAGAAGCCAAAGAGTTCGTTGATCACTAAACGTCCAAACTCTAAATTGTACACATTCAGCCATTTATTTATATCTGGCTGCCGAGTTAAATCAACATCCCCGAGAGGAAAAACCACGCGAACCCGATGATCCATCCAAACTAATTAGGCAAATGCCTTAATTTGATCTGCATATGACCCACAATACAACTGCAAGACACACAAACTGATGACAGCAGAACAAAATAAAACAAAGAAAGTAAGAACTAAACATGAAAATGCTGCAGTTTTCCGAAAATCACCCTACTCGTAATCGTACTGTGCTGCCTCCCACAGCCATGCGCTCCTCCATCTTCGAACCGGCCGACTCTCTTCAAGCGTCACAGCTTTCCAGTACGCGTCGCGCACTCTCCCAGCGTCCCCTACGCTTTCGTAAGCTTGTCCAAGTAAGAGCCATACTTCTGGCGAATCCCAACCGCTGAGGTTTGACGCTGTCTCTAGTAGCACTAGAGCACGATCGCGCGCCATAGGCTGCTCCGATTCTGGTAATGAGAGTAATACGCTTGAAAGACCGACGATGGCAGGAATGTAGTCAATAGACACGGTGAGGGCAGCCTCAAAGGCCTCCAAAGCCTCGCGTGACTGCTGCTGTGCGTGCATTAAAAATCCGCGCTGTAAACAAGTCAGTAAACAACTGATATAAAGTCACAAATCAACACAAACCTCTGCAAAAGTATCCTCCTTTGCACCACCGAGTTGTGTGGCTTCAGTAATTGCAGTAGCACTTTCCGCCCAGCGGCCGCACCGCCGGAAAAGACCCGCGACAAGAAGCCAAATATCACGCAAGCACTGCATGCTGATTGTTTTTAGTTCGGCATCGTCAACACTCAAGCTGTTTCTTAAAACCCTCTTTGCTCCCCCTTTATTTTTCTCGATAATCGCAGCCGCTGTAATTGGAACACGGGCGACTGATCGCACTGATCTGCGCGATGATAGAGAGACATCGGACAACCGCCGTCTAAGAGACCGAGGAATTATCAAGCTGCGTTTAGACATAAGACTTCGCGGCCGAGGAGATGATTTGCGGATCTCTGATAACATCTCAGCTGGCAACGAAGTTCCGGTTGATAATGGTTCCTGTGGTAACCGCTCGAGCTTTTCCGAGCTTGAAGGCAAAGGCGCATCGCCTTCTGAGTCCTCTTCTGAATCGCTGTCAGCAGAGTTGTCATACATATAAGCGCTGTTCCTGGGGGTCACTTGGATAGTAGGGGGTGCTGCTGTTGGTACAACGGAGTTCCGCTTCTTTTCCGGCGTCCGAGGAGGCACAGATATAACTGATGTTGATGCCTCGTGGATTTGCGATTCGACAGTGTCCTCGTCCCATGTAAAAAGATCATTGTAGCTTGCGAATAAACTGTCCGATACCTGCTCCAAGGCAGCTTGTACGCCTTCAATTGCTTCAGTAAGAGCAATATCCGTCATACGCAGTTGCAACACCAGGCGTTTTTCAGGCAACGACATCCGTCGCCTTAACGATTCTTCGCCCACAGTATCGCGCACAGCGACCTGGCATACCTCTTTAGCTTCCGCGAGCGTATCTGTTCGTGCAGATAGAGTCAAAGCAAGCATATGTGCGGCTCCGAGGTGCCCCGCGTCCAGAGCAAGAGCACTTCGCGCGAGATTCTGAGCACCTTCAAGATCTCTAAATAGTTCAGCCCGTAGTAATGCATGTTCATAGTGTGTCTCGACGCACGATGAATTATGTGAGCGTGCACCTTCGAAAGCTGCGTCTGCAACGGTAGCCTTTTCGTTTCTGTCGGTTGCGTCGAGTGAGTTGCGGGCTGCAAGTGCGTAAGCTGAGCCGTACGCTGTCCAAGCCTCGGTTATTGACTTTTCGATTGCAGGATCCTCCTTTTCTTTCGATTCGGACGTGGCGCTAAATTGAGCTACTGTAATTCCTATCCATTCTTTCAGCGTGTCAGCCTGCTGTCGGGCTTTGTCCGCATCGCGAACATGACGCACTAGCATAAACACGCCCTCAGTTGCCGTACGTAGAGTTGTCAGTACATCGTCGACATCGGCAAATGCTGACCCTTTCATAGCCATCAGCCGGCCTTTATCAGCGAATTCGAGATAGGTCGTCAGTGCCCGCTCTGCATCAGTGAAATTTCCTAGCGCAGCCAATACGGTCACCAAGCATCGCAAAATCGGCTGGCAATGGTAAGTCTTTGCAGCGGCTTTGTATAAGAAGTCGGCGAGAGCGCGTGCGGTGACGCTGTCGTTTTGGCCGCGTTTGAGCCATGACTGCACAGTTCGTTCGGCATACGACACAAGATTCGGGTCATTGGGTTCTCCCGAGCGAGGAAAACTTGCTTGCCTAAGTAGATTGGCCGAGGTCACTGGATCAAATGACTGCAAGGCCATTGAGCAGATACTGGCTGTGTGAGCTGTGGCAGAAGTTGACGAAGGAGCTGATCTTGTTTGAATACTATTCAGATTGCTCGGAAGCCGAAGTGTGTGGCGGTGTGGGGCGGTGCGGGGCGGTGCCTGGCCCATCTATTTACCTTGTCGCGTGTGCGTGTCTCCTCTTCTTTACGCGTCGCACATTCGCCTTCTACTTCTTGCTCTTTCTCTTCTTTTACGGATCGAATTTTGCTTTCAATAGTACTCAGATAAAGACTTAATGAGCCAGGTGGAAATGCAGCCCGCTGCATCTCAGCGGTCTCCTCCAACGCCTCCGGCATCTGCCGAACCTGATCTCATATCCGCGAGCACCACATCAGAAACTATTTCAGAGCTCGTTGAGAAAGTGACTGAAGCCGAAGCAACTCAGCTTTTGGAATTTACCTTTACTCAGAAGCCCGTGGAATCTTGTCCTACTGCTACGCCCGCTGAGGATGAGCAGAAGGAGGTGAGTGATACGGCCGATTTATCACAAGGTGCTGCAGAGGTTTCTGCTACTGCCGAGGGGATCGTTGCGATTTCTAAGGCCGATATAAAGAAGTCAACTACTGCTGTAGATGTGGAATCTGTGATTTCTGTTCCTCTTGCTGTGTCTGATTCTGTTGCTGATGAAAGGTTGAGCACAGAGAGTGATAGCAATGTTGCTGATATCATTGTCGACCACGCACCCAAAGAAGACACTAATGAAGATATCAATCTGGCAAGTTCCGAAACGGAAGTAAAAGATACTGAGAATGCTGCCGAACCGGAGGCCGACGGAGCGGAGTTGCCTACGAATCTAGAAAAAGATTCGTCGCCTGAATTTATTACTCTCGCTACCCAACCCAACGACCCAGAAGAGTTGTCAGCTGCTAGGTCTGAAGAGGGCAGCCAGTCTGTTGACCTTTCCGCAGATTTAGTCGAAGTACCAGCTACTCAGCTGCCGGCTACTCGGGAAATCACGGACATATCAGGCGATGCCGAACAAGAAGGCGCTAATACATTTGCAGATCTGCCTGGACAGCTTGCTGAAGGCGAGAATGTTGTTGATGAGATATCTTCGGTAGAGAATGCTGATATGCCTGCCGCTGAAGCCGTGCAGGCTGCAACTGCGCATATTGTGGACGTCGAGATACCCACAGACGCAGACGACCCGCAGGTTGATGGTGCGGGCGAAGTCTTTGCCAGGGTCACTGCATCTCAGGAGGACTGCGATGTCACGCCGCAGTCCTGCTCTGGGCCTACCGAAAGGCAAGACATTTCTCTCGAAGATATGGTTTTTGATGGTGAAACGACACTGCAGAGTGATATTGATGCCGATGTAGCAGCTGCAAGTCGGGTGTCAAAGGTGTTTGATCCATTTAATTCGCTACCCACAATTGGATCAGGCGTCGCGCGTGCACTAAGCGAGAACGGAGACTTGCCGGCGAAGAAGAAGATTAAGATTGAAGAGTCAGTAGGCGAGTCGGAGATGAAGCCGATTGATCCTATTGCAGCCCTTGAGGCCAAGGTGGGTGCGTGAGCGCGTTGATAGTTTATGGGGAGGGGGAGGGGGAGGGAGATGGGGGTTAACGCGTAAGGACAAGGTGTAAATGACTAACTCTGTCTGATGTAGGAGGACGCGATACGTGCACGGATAGCGAAGAAGATGGAGCTGAAAGAGAAACTCGAGCAGGAATGCGAGGAAGCAAGCAGGCAACTGATGTACTTTTTACAGACCAGACTACAGGTTGAGATACTGGAAGTACCTTAAGCTAACTGGTTATGTGTGTAACACAGGAATCCAAACGCGAGCCAGACTGTCAAGCGACACATTGATTTGTTGAAAGGATACAATGCGATACGAGATATTGGGCTCGGTCTGTTGGGGATGGCAAGAAACTTTGTGTGCTGCGGCAATATGATTGAGCCTTGATAGATGCTAACAGTAGTCTTAAGATAGATAGCCGATACGAAGGGAGTACGCGTAGCAGAAGTGATGAAGGAATATGGCGTTGATCTTAAAGATTGAGTATTATATATGGCAAACAAGCGATTGCTGTGCGAGAGTGTATGCTATGCTGTTTGAGATTACGTTGCTATCAATGGTGCTGTTTTTGCTGCAAGATTTGCTGAGAATTGCTTTGATAGATTACTAATGATACGATCTTCCAATTACAATTCTGCAAAAAGCCAAAGCCAGGTGGTTTGGAGAGTGAGTCAAAGTTTGTAGAGACTGTGTCGACGGAGGGGGTGGGGAACAAAGTGCGGCGTCTGCACGAGACCCGCGATGAGCTGTGTTGGCGCGGATCAATGTTGGTGGGCTCGCTAAACCGTCCTCGCAGCTCACCGAAGAACGAGAGAGAGCAGGCGAGGAGAGCAAGTAACGGCACTGTAGATGAAGACTAAGAAGACTTGAGCGGCTAGTCCGCTGCCAGTATTAGCTCTTAATTGGATAAAAGCAGCCCAGTATTTGTACATATTGCAGACCACACCCGCGATATATTGGCCCGGCGAAGAGGGAACCCCACGTTCCCCACCACCGCTTTTCCGGCCGCGCGAGAAGCCTCCGGCGTCTGCAGGAAAGGAGCTTCAGCCTGCACAACAGCAAGAAGCACAAAGCTCTAGGTCTTTGGACTTCGGCAGTCTGGCTCAGTCTGCGCCCATGTCGCCCGAGACTCTTCCGTCTTGTCTGTGTGTTGGTCATTGGGGTAGAGCCAGTTAAACTTCGGTTGCCCAGCGCCCGCCAAATTTTCTTGGGCCGAACCTTTGCATTTAAGGTCCCCGGTGCCTTGTTCTGTTTTCTCCACCCTCACGCACTCGTGCACTTTTCACGCAGCATGGACGAGACACAAGAGAAATACCTGCATCCTACGCATATCCGTGGCGAGCCCGAGAACATTGCGTTCGCGATGCACGAGGACGAGACTCTCGAGGACATCCAACCGCCTGATCCAGAGGTGATGAACAGAATCTACCGCAAACTCGACCTGCGCATTATTCCTGGTGTGTATTGAGCGCGTAGTGTTGGTTATAAATAGTATAGTTTACTAATTGTTTTCTTAGGCCTTTGGTGTCTGTACTTCCTTACCTCTGCGATCCGGTCCAATGTCAGTCTGGCTCTGACCATGAACTCATCCGAGGGCGACACAATCATCGACTATCTGCACCTGACCGCACACGACACCTCACTCGGCTTGGCGCTCTACTATGTCGGTTACGTTGTTTTCGACTTGCCGTTCAACCTGGTTATGACCTTCGTCGCGCCTCATGCGTGGATTTCTCGCACCGTGACCTGCATCGGTATCGTAGGCGCCTGCATGGCCGCCATGAAATCTGCCTGGAGTTTCATTTTACTCCGTCTTATATTAGGTATCATGACCGCCGGTCTCTGGCCCGGTATGGCGTACTATCTCACCATGTGGTATCCTCCTCACCGTTGTGCTCAGCGTATTGGCTTTTACTACACCGCTGCCCAAATTTCGGCTGCTGTCGTCGGTCTTGTGTCTGCTGGTTTCCAGTACATGAATATGGACCGAGGACTTCCCGGATTTGCGTGGATGTTTTTGATCTATGGATTAGTCGCTGTCGTTCTCGGAATTTCATTGCTTTGGTGGCTGCCTGACCGACCGTTGCTCTACAAGAGAGCTCGGACGGGTTGGGGACGGCTTTTGCCCAAGCAGAGGCCTACGCTTAGCGATGAAGACCTCAAGCTCCATTTCCGCGACATGAAGTCCACATATGTTGCGCAAAAATGGACTCTTCGCGACTTTGTTCGAGTCGTGATCGATATCAGACTGTACCCTCTCGTGCTGATGTACTTTGGGGTAGTCGGCACCGGAATCGGTCTTCAGAATTTTGCTACCGTGATTATCAGGTCAATCAACCCGAACTGGTCCTCAGTTGACTTGTCTCTTCTCTCGGCGCCAATCTGGATTTGCGATTTAATTGGAATTCTGATCGTCACCGGCATCTCTGACAAATTTCACAACCACCGGGCCATCTTCTTTGCCGTCCCGTGTCTTATCATCATGGCCGGTCTTGTCGTCACCACGTACGCTCCTCACGACTGGCCCCGCTACGCAGGTCTTTTGATCACCGGTCTCGGCCTCGGTCCCACAGTCCCCATCTGCATGACCTGGACCGCAGAAATCTTCCAGCCTCGCCATGGTGAAGTCGGAACCGCTGTCGCCACGGCCGTTGTTTCCGGACTTGGAAACTTGGGCTCGATCACTACCACTTATGCGCTCTATTCGGGTTGGGAAGGCGATGTTGCTGACGGGTACAAGAAATCTAATATGGTCATGTTTGGCATGGTCGGTTTCAGTATCGTTGCCGCGGGTATGTCGTCCGGCATCCGGAGGTGGTTGGGCGATCCTATGAGTCGCGAGGCGCAGTGGAAGCAGCAGCATGGTGCTAGAGAGGCTGCTGAAGCAGAGATTGCTGCTGCTCGGAGCGCGGCTGCGGAGGACTTGGCTGTTGACGGGGAAGCTGAAATTGGAAAATTCTAAACAAAGTCGGTGTAAGAACGAAAATTGTTTGATTATGTTGAGTGACATTCTGTAATGTGTAAAGTGAGAATTGGGATTATAGTGTACGGTTTTAGATAATTAGAGAGTATAAAGATTATTGTATTGTTTAATAATAATGGTTTCATCTATCGAAGAGTGCAATTATATTTATTAAATCCTACCAGAACACATTAGATAGTTGTGCACATTGTACTCTACACCAGTAATTTACATCCTTTTAACTAAACCATGCAGTCTCGTCTCTAATCTCCTTTCGTCCCATTTCCAACCGTTTCGTTTTTCCGAGAGATAATCTTATCCATATAAGTCTTAATGAAGCTCTTGACCTTCTTCTTCTTCTCATCGGAAAGCTCATGCACGTTCTTAACTGTATGCCCGGGCCGAAGTTCTTTCTCAACTAAGATCTTTGTGATATCTTTGGAGTACTTCTTGACTCGGTCATGTCCGACATCCTTCTCGTATCGCGCAACGATATTCGGAACATACTTTGCAAACGTTTTCGTCAGTTTGGCTTCCAGCGGCACGTCACCAGAATCCTTCTTCTCGACTTTTGATGATTCGTGGTGTTCTTTATGGCGACGGTGGCCGTTGGGTCTTTCTTCTTTTGTTTCCTTGTCGCGTTTTTCGTCTTCTTTCGCGCGTTCGGCAAGTTTTTTGTTTGCCTCATCGATGATTTTTTGTAAGTCAAGTTTCTCAGGTAAGGGAGTCGCCGGTGTGGTCGGAACAGTCGGCTCATCAGCAGTAGGCATCTCCCATTGAGTCTGATTGGTGATCTTGTTGTAGTAATATGTCATTTTTGTCGTTGGATCTTCGGCTACCGCCCAACTCGCAGGAAGTTTGGGACCCGAATTATTGCGAGATTGAGCTGGCCGAAATGGTCTGTTGCGAGAGCCGTTGGGAGTAGATGGTGACGCTGAATAATCGTTCTTTAATTTATCTGTCCTCACTTGCTGTTTCTTTGTCTGCTTTTCGGACTGTGACGGTTTCGCTTTTGCGATTGTATCTTTGAATGACTTTTCCCTTGCCATCTTGTCTGGTAGTGGCGTCTTTGGATCAGCGGTCACGTCCGGAGAATCCGAGGCCGGTACAGCCTCAATTTTTTTGTCGGCTTTAACTGGTCTTTCGCGTCTCGGGATGCGGTATGCCATCTCCAGGTTCTGCCACGCAGCAACTAATTCACTAGCAAGAATCTGTATCCGTTCATTCTCACTTTTCGACAATTCCTGCACCGTGTTCTCAATCTTTGAACTGGAGATCTTATTACGCGTCATTCGAGGCCATCGGGACAGAATTTCAAGAACGAGGATGATTATATCATCTTCACTCTTCCAATCGCGCAGCAACGTCCCCAGAATCTGGTATCCATGCATTTGCATCACGCGGCGCTGAACGCCCTGATCTTCGCTCATATGAATACGCATAAGGAGCTTACTGACAAGCCACTTCTCCTTGCACTGTAGCAATGAACTCATAATCTTGGAAACACCTTCTTCCTTTACAGGACGAGTAGGTAGTGTCGACACGTATTCTTCATCATCTTCACCTGCTTTGGGCTTCCGTTTCCGCTTAGGCGCGACGGCGGCCCAGTCATCTTCATCGTCACTCAATCCAAGCGCGTCGGCTAGAGCCTGCGGTAGCTTTGAAGCAGCCTCAGTCTGAGTCTTGCCGCCAATGAATCCTATACAGTTCGGTTCTCCGCAGTAGCATGGTTGCGCCTGTGCACCGTAGCGATCGACATTATAGTCAAAGGTGATTTCCTCCCCTCTTTGAATATCCCGTTTCGCAAAAATACCCATCTTCAGCTTATTTTTCACGACCCATTTGTCAACAAAACAGTTTGGATTACACGAATGATTACAAAAGCGCGCCAAGCAGCCCTTTTGCGTGGCGTCCACAAACTCCCCTTTTTGCAACATCATAAAATAGAAATGCTTGATTCCTTGCTCATCGTACTGCTGCATTCGTTTGCGAAACCGCCCTTCGTCAATGACTTCGCCTATATACTCGTAAATGAAGGTTCCTTGCCGAATATCTGAGCATGCACGCATTCCGTAGCCTTTCATGTCGGTTTTAATAATGTCGATATCTGCGTATTGTTTTCGTTGAAACCGCTGGTTTTGACATTCGTCGCCACAGTTGCAATCGTTGTCTACGCATTCCATCGATGTCATCCGATTGATACAGTCGGAGAATTCGTCGCATGCAGTATTTTTCGTGCCGTCTGTGAATGACCACGTTAGCTACAGCTGTATGTAAAGAGTAAAATACTTCTCTTGCATACCCCATGATTCGCGACAGTCACAAGTCATTATTTCCTCTTGTCCTGCATCCCCAAGATACTTATTGCCATAAGTGCACTCGTTCAATTCCTCAAATGTGATTTTTACCTCCTCGATCTTAGAAGGCAAATCATTAAACAACGCCGGCGGTCTCGAAGGTGTCTTTGCCCTTTTCCCGTTTTTCGCAGGAGGAGCTTCATTTTCACTCTTCACTGACTCGGAACTAGTTTCTCGCTCGGATTTGACGGCGTCGACGTCCATGGGTGACCCTGTTGACGATTGCGCGGACGAAGCGCGGGATGGCGTGTCGTCGTCGTTCTGGGAGGGCGATGTCAACTTGATTTTGGGTTTTGATAGTGGTTCCTCATCGCTTGATGAGTCTGCATATGTCATTATGAACGGTAACGAAGATGTTTGGCAGGCGAGGTATGTATATGAATGGCCGAGGCGTAAAGTGCGGAGTGCGGAGCTTCGCTCAAATCAGCTGTAATAGAAAGGAAAATACACAAAGCTAAAGTAAACTGATTAGACGAGATTGAACGTGTCTGATTATAAGAGGGATACTTACCGTTTGAAGATGTGAATTGCTGACTGAGCTTAGGCAGTGACTGTTTTGAATGCCACCTTCACTTTTGTAATAAAGGCAGAAAATAAGCCGCGAAGATGGCGCGCGGGCGCAGAAATTGCAATTTTCTTTTTTTTTTTTAGAGAAATTGTGGTTGACATTGGAATTATCGTTGCTTGTAACTAGACTTTTTACATTTATTTATTGCAAGATGGACTACAGACCAATCTGTTTGATATGATCAACGTATGCATGGCTGCAAAGGACACACTGCGAGCAAGAGAAAGACAATGCCGCCGATAGTGCGAAGGCTAAAGCATAGTCCAGCAAGTTCTCAGTAGATTCCATCCTAAACCCTTCTCATTGGTATTTATATATAGATCTAGAATGCCATCAAGGAGCAGTGAATACTGGGAGTAGTCAAAGAAGGGGGTATATAACTGGAAGACCGTCGGTAGATCATCGACTATGATTTAACATTTCAAGCAAGACGCTGGAGCAATAAAACTCCTGAGATACATCTATCTCATATTTCGCAAGAATCAGCTCGTTGAACTGATGTCAAGTGATTCTATGGATGGTCATAAGCAGAGCTGGCATCGAAGATCACTCAAATTATAGGAAATCACAGTCCGTAGACGCTGGCAATATCCAGGAACCCAACCTCGAGAACATCATTGCATCGCCACATTAAACAACTAAATCAAGTCAGCAATCTCAACAATACTTCTTGCCTGTCAATCATCGCCGCAGTCATAGCGATAGCCATAGATAGCGTAGTTCAACATCAACGCGAAAATACAAAGCACCACAAACCCCATAAATCCACAACAACCAGCAAATCTCCCAAACTTGACGCTCTCCACGCTTCTTTTTCCTACAAAACATCGATCAAATCGCAAATCAACGTTTGATTGCCTATTTTTTTTCGACTTTGATTCATAAACTGTGTATCTTTCTTGCAAAATAGGATATATTTTCTTGTGATTAAAGAGCAAGAATGCAGTTGACTCTGAGAGATATAAAGCGTCAGAAGTGGACTGTCGATGTCGAGCCTACCGACACGGTACGTTTTATTTTATGCTGTCCATAGCTGGTACTCCGGAGCAGATCAAGTATTAGCCAATGAATAATTACTGAGAGAACGATGCTTCTGCCTTTCATTCTGCTGTGTACTGTTTTCTCGGAGATTGTTGTATAACAAGGCTTGCTGATCTGCTGAATCAAACCAGCATAACGGGCGCTTGGTTTAATTCCCACTAACATCTTTGTCCAGATTGCTTCCGTGAAGAAGATCATTCAAGA
The DNA here is from genome assembly GCA_030568315.1 of Myxozyma sirexii. NCBI lineage: Eukaryota > Fungi > Ascomycota > Lipomycetes > Lipomycetales > Lipomycetaceae > Myxozyma > Myxozyma sirexii. The sequence goes on along the minus strand of JAJLTT010000009.1, from coordinate 237,756 downwards.
GCAAAAGGGCTGGGAAGCTGATTTACAAATGCTTATTTACTCAGGTACGTTAATATGAGCCGTGCAGAAACGGATAACTGCTGACTCCTAATGTAACAGGCAAGACACTAGTAGACGATCGAACTGTTGAATCATATAATATCAAAGAGACCGATTTCATTGTCTGCATGGTTAGCAAGGTATGTTCATATTCAAATATTCCCGATGATGGAAGAACTTTACTGATTCAGCATCAATAGCGGAAACCCGCTGCCGCAGCAGCTTCTGCGTCTGCTCCCGCACCGGCGACCCCGGCCCCGGCACCTGTTTCCACCCCTGCTGCACCTGCTCAGCCATCGACTCCTGCGCCTGCTGCTGATGCAACTGCTGCTGCACCGGCTGCTACTCCCGCGGAGGCTGCTACCCCTTCACCCGCCTTTAACGATCCTTCTGCTTTCTGTATGTATCTAATCAAAGTAAGAGAGAAACGAACGCTGCTAATTTTCGTCGTTTGATAGCTATTGGAAGCGCTCGCGAGGCTGCTGTTGCGAACATGATGGAGATGGGATACAACCGTGAAGAAATCGAGCGCGCTATGCGTGCTGCTTTCAACAATCCCGATCGCGCTGTCGAGTACCTTCTCGGAGTACGTTGTCACGTTTTCAAGAATACGAATATAAGCAAAAAATGAGTGGCATTGTTCTAATATTTACTTTAGGGAATTCCTGACTACCTGATGCGGGAGACGCCTCAGCCTGGCGCGGCTGCACCCGCTGCGGATGCATCCCCGGCACCGGTGTCCGCTTCCCCCACAGCACCAACAGCACCCACAGACTCGTCGGCTGGTCTGAATCTGTTTGAAGCAGCTGCTCAAGCCACGCAACAGCGATCGAATCCCGAGCCAGCGGCTGGCGGAGCTGCTAGTCTTGACTTTTTGCGGAATAGCAGTCAGTTCCAACAGTTGCGAGACTTGATCCGTCAGCAGCCTCAGCTTTTGGAACCGATATTGCAGCAGGTTGCGCAGTCTAACCCACAGCTTGCGTCGCTTATACAGTCTAACCCTGATGGCTTTGTACGGCTTTTGACGGAGGGCGGAGAGGAGGAAGGTGCTGAGAGAGGTGGATACCAGATTGAGGTTACTGCAGAAGAGTCTGCTGCTATTGACAGAGTGAGTCGTCTTACTGTTATTATTTTCAGAGTAATACTGATAGAGGTGGTACAGCTTTGCAATCTTGGATTCCATAGACAGGTTGTTATTCAGGCTTACTTTGCCTGCGACAAGAACGAGGAAGTTGCCGCAAACTACTTGTTCGAGCACGTAAGTTAATTTTTGGAATAAATTCAGCGATCGAGATGTGCTAATTGAAGGTATAGGGACATGAGGATGAGGAATAAACGTTTATGAATATATCTCTGAAATATGTGTGGTCACAATGATAATGTTTTGCTATATAACTTTTGATATGCTTTTGGCGACTCGGAAAGAAGTTGACGAATGAAATTTGTAAGAAGTTAGAAAGAATATTATGTTTTGTAGGACCTTCATGTATATTCGCGTTTCAAAGCATTTTTTTGTTTTACTTGTATAGCAGCGGTCGCGGCTCAAAAGAATGAGAAACTTGCTTTTATTTGTTTATTACCGAGTCGATAATAAAATTTGTCATCTCCTCGACACTTTCATACATCTATCAAACTTAGCGACGAGCTCGAGATCTGCCTAGCACGGTCGACACTTCACGTTTACTCAACGTCAAGCCTTTCTTTGTAAATTTACCCACGCTTGAGATTTTGAGTCCGCGATCACGTTTCTTGACTGACGACGGTTTCGAGATGCGAGGAGCGATAGGTAACACGATACCAGCTTCTTTAGCATCTTTTTCGAATTTTTCTTTCCGCTGATTTTGTTTCTGCACGATTCCTTTGCGCATATTCATTGGCATTTTTGATTTATTGAAGCGCTGGACTTGTTTTTCGAGTAAACTTTGCGGATTTAGCGAGTAGTAATCATGTTTCTCACGGCCGTGTTGAGCCGAGCTTTTGCTTCCGAGGGATTCGATTCGCGCGTCAAGAGTCTTTATCCTTGTTTTGCCAACCGGGTCGAAATTGAGTTGCTGGGTGAGTGAATCGGTTGATAGGCCGCCGTGTTTGTGGGCTTCGGAGAGGATATGGGATTCGGTTATGAGGCGCTGGAGAGCGAGGTCGTGTTTGAGGTTGAGTTTGTCGTCGTCGTCTGTTGCCGAGGAGGAGGAGGAGGATTTGGATTTGGATTTCGAGAGGAGAGATTGTTTTTCGAGAGCGAGTTCGGATTTCGGTACGCTTTCCGACTGTAGTGAGTTAGCGATGATGATGGGGGGAAACGAAAAATGAAATAGGTGGGGCGGGTACCATGAAATTCCGCTTTTCCTTGGACGTAGGCCTGGCGATTTGTTCGGATTTTGTGCCGTCGAAACGAATCACTATCGGAGCATCATCATCTGCTTCAGGAGAGTCCTTGACGTTTGTAAGATTCGCGTTTGGTAGTTCATTGTCAAACCCGGTGAATTCGCTGTCATCAGAATCTCCTTCGTCTTCATCTTCCTCATCAATACTGTCGTCGTCGTCGTCGTCGTCGTCGTCGTCGTCAAAGTCATCTTCTTCCTCAACTCTGATAATTCGCAGTTTCTCATTTCTCTCACGATTATCTGTCTTGTTCGCAGCCTTTGATTCTTTCATTCGTCGTAATTGCTGCATCACATCATCCGCTGAATCGGCGCTCTTCCTCTTCTTACCTTGTACCGGCTCTTGCTTTCGTTTATTTTGCTGCTTTTGGGCTTTTATACTAGCTAGCTTTAGCATCACACTAGCTGCCGATTCACCCATTATGCAACCCTTATTCCCTCTCAAGACTCCTTGTAGATGCTAAATGATTCCTCGTATACAAGTTGGGAGATGTAAAAATAATTTTCAGGGGTAATATCTAATCACGTGCGTCTTACCATAAATCCTAGACTTTGTTCAATTTCAGTTCGCCCTGCTCATGGGACAGCGATACTTTCGCTACATTCATAGAAAAGATGACGAGGTTCAGAGGATGTATAGATATTCACGCTGGACAAGTGAAGCAGATTGTCGGCGGCACATTATCTGAATCGAACGATTCATCAAGTTTGAAAACTAATTTCGTCGCCAGCTTGCCAGCGGGATATTTCGGTAAATTATATAAAGACAATAATGTTTTTGGAACGCACGTTATTAAATTAGGTGCTGGCTGTGACGATGCTGCGTTTGAAGCGCTGCAGGCTTGGACAGGTGAGGTTTCGTGATGAGAGTGTGGGGTTGAGATGATCGCTAATGCTGGTCGGTAGGTGGATTACAGATTGGAGGCGGGATAACGATTGATAACGCACAGGAATGGTTAGACAAAGGAGCTGATAAAGTATGTGGTTTGTGTTTTAAGATGTGCGTGATGGGGACTAATGAGGATAGGTGATTGTGACTTCGTATCTATTTCCAAATGCGAAACTTGATATCAAGCGACTCGAAGAATTATCGGCAAAAGTGGGAAAAGAGAGACTTGTTATTGACTTGAGTTGTCGAAGAAGAGGCGATGAATGGATTGTAGCAATGAACAAATGGCAGACGTTAACTGAGACCAAACTCGATAAAGGTACGCTACACGATTTTTTGATAGTCTGTTTTTATTATGTGAGAAAAATACTGACACAAACTCTACAGAAACACTCGAATTTCTATCTCGGTACTGCTCGGAATTCCTAGTTCATGCCGCAGACGTCGAAGGTCTCTGCCGCGGGATCGATCAGGATCTTGTTATCGCGCTAAGTCAGTGGTCACCAATCCCCACGACGTACGCCGGCGGCGCAAAACATATCTCGGATTTGGAATTAGTTGAAAAGTTAAGTGATGGGAAAATTGATTTGACGTTCGGTAGTGCATTGGATATCTTTGGTGGGCAGCTGGTGAAGTTTGCCGAGTGTGTGAAGTGGAATGAGACGCATTAGATAGGAAGGGAGTAAAATGTCATTCCAACGCCAGTCCGGGATATATACATTAATAGACTTTCTTTCCAGTCATACTATACATTAGAAATTTATAAGCGTTGTTAAACCATTTTCGCATCGCGGCTGTATAAGGTCAGTTAATTGTTTAATGAATGGTTTAAAAAGCTTCCACTCACCTCCGGAGCGGTTGCCGTTCTTTCCAACTTTCCCCAGCCACGGTCCGATAAATAACCGTAGCATCCGCATACCGCAGCCCTGCACGGCAGGAAAGAAAGCCTGGTCTTTAATAGTAATCCAGGTTATCGCGAGCCATGATCCATTTGTATTCGCTATCGATCGCATGTACGTCTGCTCGGCGCGCGCATCCATTGCTTTCGCAATATTGTAGAATTGCTCTATACTTGAGTGGAACTTGTGGAATGGATCTTCGGGGTATTCGGAACCGGAATCGATGGATTCTGAAGCGTCTGAGAAATCGATAAGCGAATCAGGATACGTTTCTCTAGCGTCTTGGATTTCCTCATTTGCTTCGTCGTCCATCGGTGTTTCTATATCGACGCTGCTTACAGTGTCACTGGGAGTTTGTCGATTTTGCTGCATTACTCGCAGAAGTTGCTGTACGTCATTATCCTCATCGTGCGGTTCGCTCAGGTTCAAAGATTGCGGCGATTGCTGCTGCTCTTGCACGAAATTGGCTAGTAAATCAACAAGATCTGCTTCTGACAATTGAACCGCTTGTTCGTTTCGCGGTGTGTGGTCGAATGGTGCAGACATTGGCTTGGTCTGTTGATTTTGGTGGATGAGTTGCTGTATGTGAGATTTTCAGTTGAGAAAGGTTGAGATGGCGAGGTAAGGTTTTCTCTGCGAAAAGTAAAGCTGTGGAGAAACAGGTTCATAATGCGAAATGCTACTTACTCTGTTTTCGAGATCGTCTTCTCCGTCAATTTGTAAACAATTGGCTAATGTAAGATGTCGTTTAGAGAATTTGAAGACATGATCAGAGAATACATGAGTGCTGGAGTGGTAGAGCCATTTCAGCTTACGATACACATCACGGTTTCTACAAGTGCTTCTTACAAACATTGCATTTTATTAAACTCTTGCCTGATGGCGCGTTTGAAGTAGCTTGGACTTGCTGTTAATTGGCTTGAGGAAGAGCGCTACAAGTCCTGGCAGAAGAAACGAAACAAATATACCGAGCAATATGACGCCATTCAGTTGACACTTCAGCGGTTTCCCCTATTTATATACAACATCCGCTCTACCTGAAACAGCAACTGACTTAAACCTGACTCAGAATACAGAGTACTTGCTGCTGAACTAGCATGCTCTCAGTCTCGTATCAACGAAGCAGCCATCGCATATAGCGTTGATCAGAGTCCCATCTCGTATTCCACTGCAGCCTCCATCACAGATAGTAAGCTAGCTTACAGTTCCTGCGCAGAGCAACGACAAGACCGGATGCATACAGCTTTCTTCCGCAATGGTGGGTTCTCCGCTCTTTACCAGAATTTGAAACGAAACTTTATTTGGCCTTAAACAAAAAAGGAAGCAAAGCCGTTTTCCGTCAAATTGGTGCAGTGAACAAGAGCGTAGATAAGAAGCAGCGGGATGTGCACAGCAACACAGCCGACTGCACGAGATTCGCGAACGAGGCGAAAAACAGGATGCTCGGACTTGAAGAGCAATTCTGATTACTGTCTGTATACGATTGATCGTCGGCAGTGTAAAACAAATGCCAAAGTAACTGTTTGTACTCTGTTTTAGCTGTTTAGCTCGCGAGCACTGCAGACGCCCTCGGCTGCCACTTGGCTCCTTCTGCGCTGCGCGTCGATGCACGGCCTGGTGGCAGCCGGCCATTGCTCTGCTGCCATCTGTTGCAAGCTGCTCTCCGCATCTGCGCTGTGTAGTGGACCGCAGCTGCTCATCCCGGGGCAGTTTGTAGGGGAAAGTTAATATAACCGATGAACTCTATCTTTGCTTCGTGGGTGAGGAATGTACCTTCTGTCTGGTATATTGACCAGCTTGCGAGTGGCACACAGGTCGTTAGAGCAAATAGGGGAGCAATTGCGTTCAACCTAGACAGGTATTTAAACGGCTGCAGAGTCAATGCACCGGTACCCATTGCAGTCTCAGTCTCAGCAGGCAACGGGTTCCCGACGCGAGGCTTATTCGCCCATCCGCGCGATATCAGGCGAACGGCCGAATAGCGCATCGCAGAGCAGCCAGACGTCCTCTCTAGCGAGTCTAGAAGGGCAAACGGCTGCTGGCCCTGCTGCAGCGCGGTCGCCGCGGCAGCCGCCCGTCTGTGCGTCTGCGAACTGTAGTGGCGCGCTATCTGGTGTTTATGATATCCGCAAGCCAATCCAGCTAGCCCGGTTTGTCACTGCGCTTGCGGACGCTGTCATTGCATGTGCTCTGAGCGTTCAAGTGGCCTGTCATTACCCGTTGCAGCTGTACCGGCACCTGCTCCAACAAAAGGGTACTGCGCAGCCAACCTCGCTGAGGCTCTCGTTCGCGCACGACCTGGCCCCGAGCAATCCATGGCACTGTAAGGCAGCTGCGTCTCGTATCAGCAGCCAGCAGCCGCGGGTCACTGCGCTGCGTTGACTATCCAGCGAGTGCACGCTCTCGTCTATTGCCGTCCCTGGCAGTCCGCCCACTTCTCCTCGCTTCGGCCTGCTCGAAAATCAAACTAAAATTCCGGCATCCAAACTCCCACCCGCTATCGTCAACCGTTTCCTTCCAATGTCCTATCTAAAAGCGCACTCAAGTCTTTTCTCTACGATAGCAATCCGCAAAAGCTGCGAAACAGCAGCTCAAGCCGTTCCCCAACCCGGCTGTCGAGCGCTATACTCGATTAGGCCACTTCGTCCCTTTCGCCCGTGTTCGCTTCTTTTCCTTTAACGAGTAGGCTTTTTTTTAAAAACTGCGCTGTGCTGCTCTGCAGACCTCTTGCTCTCCAACTCCTCGATGAATGACGGAAATGGAGTTGTAAATTACATGTACATACAAGAACATAATAAACCTCAACAGCGCCAAAAATAAATAAATAAATAAATAAAGCGCACTCTTCTAGTATGTGCGTATGCCGAACCGTCTCTACAAAGAGCCTTCTTCAACAGAAGACTCCGCCTACCTAATCATCTATCTCGCCTTTTGCTCTTCGCACCAGGACTTTCCAGCGATACCGCACAGTTTGAGAGTCTCGCTTATTCAGGATATGCGCATACTCTGTGAAATCCTGTTTCGGCAATGTCCGAAGCACTAAATCAATCTACATCATCATTAGCATTCGTCCATTTATTGGATCGACTATATGTGCTATCTTACCAATTGACTGTCTTCCTCCATTGTCCAGGCTGTGTTGGGCGCTTTCCGTCGCTTCGGCCGCAATCCGGTAAGATTGCTGTAGGTGTATAGTCGCTGTGCCTGTCCTTCTTGCATGTTTCCTTCGCTCGCGGGCCCGGAGGTAGTATCGCTCGTGTATCCATTCACTCCCGGCTGCTGCATTGTATCAGACTGTGAACGAATCGGCGGTGGTGGTAGTGGTGGTGGTGGAGGTGGAGGACCGCTAGGAGACCATTGTGGGTTGTATTGCGGGGGCCAGTTGTCGTAAGATGCAGCGTACATCTGCGGTGGAGGAGGTCCCGACAGCGGAGCAGCTACTGGTATATAGCCCTGTCCTGGAAAATATTCCTGTCTGGATGCTACTTGCCATCCCTGAGGTGGCGGCGGCGGCGGCGGTGGTGGTTGCTGCCACGGCTGAGAAGATTGCTGACGACCCTGCGGAAACGTGTAATTCGGTTGAGCAGCATACTGTGGAGGAATATACGGCAGAGACTGCGGGTACTGCGGGGGAATATATCGCTGCGCAGGATGCGGTGAAGCGGATGGTGTAGTTGGCGGAGCGTACTGCGAGGCATGCGGCTGCTGCGACGCCATCTGTAGTCCATCGCCAACCGACGCAGTTCTCTGATTACCAGGCCGTGAATCATCAGGCAATTGATTTGGCGAAATCGTCTTCTGGTCGATCGTATCGGCTGCCGTCGGAGTATTCAGATCGCGCGGAACTGCATCGGGATCAGCGGGTGCTATGGCGACAGGAGGTAGCTGCGTCCCCTTCTCGGTCTGCAGTCCTTGTCGCTTAGACTCATTTAGGATCTGATCTATATTCATAGAATTGCTCAAAATGGTCGTAATTAGGAATAAAAAAAATGGCTGCGAAGATTGGTAAATCAGTGCTGGAATGAGCTGGTCAAGAGGGCTAAACAAAAGGTTCAATAAGTATACAGAATTGGATAGAAAATGGGTGGTTGTACTTACCTAAATCTTGATTCGCAGAAAACCTCGCAAATGCGCACGCAATCAGGTACTCTGGATATGCGATTTCCGAGCGATAGAGAGCAGTTCAATGGTCCATATGCGCTGAAACGCGGATAGACACTATCTCGACGAGAATGGAGCAGAAGCGCAAAGAGGTTGCAGTAAGATCGCGAGCCAGACTGAGCGGTGTGCAACAATTTCTGATATAGGAAACAAGTGCTAGAATGGGTTAGAGGGCTTGGAGTACATTAGGAAGAAGCAAAGACGCAGGCGGCACGTTGATCTCGATTGGCAACGGTAGCGCATTGCAGTATTCGGTTCTCTAGCAGCAGAGTAACGCACCTTGCAGAAAACCAAACGATATCAGATCGGAACAAGAGAGAGTGAAAAGAAGGAAAGATGTCGGCGGAGGTGGAGAGAGGGCTCAGGAGGAAGCAGCTGATACGGAAGATAAGCAGGGGGAAACGATGCCAGCTGGGTATACCAGATGAATGTGAATGACTATCAAACAGCAGCAGCAAAAGCACAAAGCCGCAGTAGACCCTCAGTAATGTGCTTTTGGCAAGAGGCAGGGCGACACGACCAGAAGAGCGGCCGAGAAAGAAGGAAAGGCAGCACGAGGGGAAAGCGAGATGGTTCGACAAGCAAAGTTCGAAACGAAAAAGGTCTAAACGAGCACACTAAAACTTTAAGAAAAGCAGCCGGGAATTTGGATTTGAAAGTCAATCTGCGCGAGCCGTGGCTGCGGACGAGTACAGTATCCCCGGTACGGCTGGGGGCCGGAGCAGCCTGGCGCAGCCCGGCGCGGTGGACGCACGAAGTAGGGAAGTTGGATATCAGCAGCCGACGCGCAGCAGCAGCAGCAGCAACAGCAGTAGCACCGCACCGCAAGCTCTGCAACAGGCACCGCAACAGCAGGAGCAGCAGCAGCAGCGAAAGTAAGCAGAGCGAAAAGTACTCGAATCTGGTTGTTCTGACACGACGCTAGCCAAACTCTGTCGGCGCTGGAGTTCTACAGTGGCCAAACTCAGTCTGGCAGAAGGTTCCACTGAACTCAAACGCGGCGTGGAATCCACTGCGGCCGCGCATTTAACTCCCCTTCCTGACGCGGCAGTGGATGGGTCTGCGCAGAGCAGTTTATCACGACAGGCAGCTGAGCACCACTTCTGTGAACCCGGCAGCAGCGTTCGTGGCCTGCGCAGCCGTCGCAGCTCCTACGGCGCGCTTCCTCACATCCACCCAGCAGCAGAAATCCCCCTCTCCGGCGGCCGCCTGTGGCTCCTGCTGCTTCTGTCCCAATCCCCACTTGCGCGCTTCTCGCGTTTCCCTTCTCAGCTTTTCCCGCTATTTAACCTTTGTGCAATCTAAACCTTGAATCCGCTACTGTTTTCTCTCCTGTTTGCTGCTTACTCTTTCCCGTGCAGACAAAGCAGTCAATTACTTCTCATCATCTCCAGTCGTCGCTATCTGCCAAAACAAGCCTCTGCTTCTCTTTCGCCGTTTATGCATTGCGCACAATCCGTTTCCGCCTCGTCGCAGTTTTATCCGTAACTGGACCCTCCAAGCGAGACCTAACTTCTTCCCGCCGCTAACCCGTTTTCCGTTAACCTCCCGTCTTAAGTATCTCCAATGTCAGTTTCCCGAGTATATCTGATTCTACCGAGCGGTTTTGCGCTTCGTTCAATTCATATCATGCATTAGTGCATTCGATAAAAATATATTAAAACCAAACATGTAAAACTAGAAACATTCAACACTCAGTCGACCTGTGGCCGCTACTTCAAACTCAAACACCGCCTGGTACCGTCGCTGATAAGCTCACACCCTCGCAAACTGCTTATTGCAAGACACTTGTCCTCCGTACTGAACTCCATCGCCCCTTAAACCCCAGCAGTACTGCAGCCCGACCATAGTCGCTGCCTCCGCTTCTATCCCCTGCACGCGCCTACAGACGCCGTACACTCTCGTCATCGACAGCGCTCGCAACATTCTCGCTCTCCATCTCCTCTTCGTCAAATACATCTTCTAATTTGATCTGTTCGGGAGACTTAATCTTCGTACTCAGATACGCAGCTATAAGCGCGCCGACGCCGCTCAATCTGAATATCCACACGATACTATTATCCCCGGCATCACCGCGGCCCGGCTTTGCTAGTAACTTGAACAATATACTTGATCCCAGCGAACTTAGAACCTAAAATAATATAGAAAAGTTGTCGCTGTCAGCATCCTACCTTAGCTCCATAGACAGAAAAAGAAACCTTACCTGAGGCAGCGACACAAACACATTGTGCACGCCCATGATGATACCTGCTTCGTGCTCGTACTTGTACAGCATTGACGGATGTCTAAGCTTGGCTTTCACTCGCGCTACGTCCTCTGCTATGAGCGCGAACGGCGCCCATAGCGCATGGGCCCACGGGATTCCTAGCACGGTGATCATAATTGTAGCCTGCGCACCCGTCTTTATGAAAAACGTCGAAAACATCGCGGCGGCAAAGACGATATGCGAAAGCATCCATGATCGAGGTAACGTCAGCCATTTTATTCTGAACCGCGACGGTTGGGCAGTTTCGTCCGGGTGATTGTAGGATGGAGCCACCACGAATGGTAATACCAGATTCGCGACAAGCGAGGTGATTGAGTACAGTAGTAGAGAAATACTCGCGTACCGCGTCGCGGCTTCCCATAGCTTAACAATCTCTTCGTCAGAGAGCGGCGGAAGCGACTGAGCTTCTCGGCTATCCATCACTTCGCGATAATACATTTCGCCAACGTACGTTGTAGTATAAAATAACCTGATTAATTGTTCAGTCAGTCTCTGCACTCAACACCGGTAACCGGCCATGCTTACATTGGAAAGTATCCTACCGCGAATTAGTAATCGTTCTCAACTCATCAACTACATGATAAAGATACATACCTATCCACGCAAAAAACTCAGTGTCGCAAATAAGTCGCACTTGTGGACTCAATCGACTGACACCGCGCTTTACCTTCGAATAAAACTCCGGAATTGAGTATTTATGCGTCTCTTGCTCAATCATATAGCTATATATCTCATCAGTATTCCATTCCCAAAATCATACCGTGCTTGAAAGATAAACAAAAGGTGGAACTTACACGTCCAAATTCGGATTGCGCTCATGGATATACTTGCAAGCGAATCCAACCGAAATAATCAACGCCCAACTGGCAAAAAACGCCAATACCTGAAACTGCGTCTTTCCCAAAAATGGGAACCACTTTGGCAAATCAATAACTCCTAGTATAAATCCTAGGATATTTCCGGCGCCAGTTAGGACTGCTGCAAAGGCATTTGCAGTTTGCTGCTGATGAATCGGCGCGTTGTCGACTATGATTGCGCGCGAACTTGCTTGTACTAAATATGATACTCGAAGATTAGCCAGCCAGGTACCAGAGCCCCGCGGAATAAACAAAACACACATACCGGTTCCAATTGAGAAATCAAGCATGTAGACCATCAACACGGCAAACACCTGCGTGAGAACGACTAGATTCTGCACGGCCCATCCGAATAACCCCTTCACGATCTCAATCGACCAACTCAGCAGAAATAAACTGGTAATAGTGAACACCGTTCCTCCAACCATGAACGGTCGTCGCTTGCCAAATCGGGATTTACTAGAATCACTCAACATTCCGACAATTGGCTGGACTAACACGCCGGACAGTGGCCCGGCGATCCAGACTAGACTCATCAGGGTCTTTGACATTCCTAGCGATAAAAGAAATGGCTATACGCTTCCATTAGCCAGGCGTTCATGCACACGCAGCACGATCAAGCAGATCAAATACTCACAGTTCCATTCGAAAACTCCGTAGACCAGCTTATCTGCAATCCACCGATAGCAAGCGTAAGTAAAAAGATATACTTCATAGACCTCGTCGGCATCCCAAAGCGTTCGGCAAACGTCTCGCTCTGCATGGACCGCGTACGCAAAATCTCCGTCTCAAGCGTCTCCTCTGACGTCGCGGTCGTGTCAATCAGCGGCGTCGAAGTTCCCGAGTTATCGTCGGCAGACTCATCTTGATGCTGCGATAGCGGGTCATTTGAATGCGGAGGTGTCGATGCCATGCTCAAATTCGCTTTTCTAAACAAAATAATAGCCAAATTCCAAAACAAACGCAGTACCAAAAACCTATGAAACCTCAGAAACAGCTTATTTCCTGCCGCTTGAATAGTCTACTACGCCCTGCTCTGCAAGCGAGATCAATGCCAATCGATCAGTTTCCTATCGCTGGGAGATCTTCCGCCTTTGCGCCCACAAAGAGCTGATGACGTAATATTATTTGCTGACTAACATTGTGTTTGTGCGGCTTCACTTTGTCGTTTAGTTTGAGTGCTCGTCTGTTTGCAGTGATTCAATTAACTTTTTAAGAAGTAATAAGCATGTCTACAGTCTATAAGCACTACTGCGTACAGAATTGTCTAACTTTGGTCCCATCGACACCAACGAGCTCTTCCAAATACGCAACAAACGTCTCTGCATCAACCATATCCAAGACTCCCAGCGGAGTCTGCGTAGATAAAGGTTGTCCGCCATACAACACTCGAACAGCATACCCGTGCTCTCTTTCTTTTCGCCACAGCTCAAACACTACTTCTGAACCCATACCGGGCCATCTAAGATAATCAATCTGCAGCGCTCCCAAGAGCGGCGAAAGCGAGCCGTCGTGCGCGATATTGTGACGGTAGATAGTCGATACTGTGCCGGCCATTTTGCCTTTCAAATGAGCTACCAATTCAGCTATAAAAGCGCCGTAGTGGGCGGCTGAGTAAGCGGTTGAGTTCTGCGCTTGTCGGAAAATATAGTTGTATTCGTAGTCGCCGAGGCGGAAGACTTGCTCGGCTTGCGCTTGGGTGATGCATGATTTCGGGTCGGTTATGTTGCATGGTAAGGGCAGTTGATGACATGTGCGGGAGGACAGATTGTCAAAGTAATGGTCGAACCACCTGTGATGAAACAATGCGTCAGTGGGAAACTAAAGGATACGGGCAAGAGACAGAGACTTACGAATGCCATCCGTCATCGGTGGGATCGACGCCAGAAATACCGTCAAGCAAAGCAAACAGTTCCTTGGACATATTCAAATGCTTGAACCACTCATCCGTATCCTGATACGCTGCGCGGACATCGTCAGCCGCTGAGCAAGAGTATCCCGGTTCCAATGAATCCTGCGAGGCAACTTGCTGGTATACAGTAAAATCATTACTATCAGGATACAGTCCTTTAACCAGCGCAGCCGCGACTTGCGACGTGATTTGATTGTTAGTAACGCGAACAAGCATTGTTGCCGGATCGAATTCTTTAGGCAAATATTTCAGTTTATCGCCGTAGACGGACCAGATATCCTGACCGTGCTGCAGACTATCACCCAGACCAGCGTATGAAATCTGCGGAAATTGGCAGGTCGAATTAAATCCGTTGTTGACAAACATCATTGGATTATCTGCATCCACGTAATCTTTCCACCAAATCGGAGTCGTGGCGGCGCCGTTTTTGGTAGACGCGTAGAAATACATCTTTGTGTCGTCACAGTACATCGGGATGTCCTCGTACGGGAAAAGATTCGAGGCATACGGTGTACGCTTGTGATGGCGATGGATGATCTCCAGGTACTCGAGCAAATACCCAGACGGGACAGTGTACTCGCGAGCACGAACATGAGGCATATTGCAGTAATTATAGGCGCCGTAGTCGAGGTCAGAGACAGTCGATGAGTTGTAATATCCGCCATTTGTACCCGATGAAGCGGAGAACACCGCCTCGAGGTCGTTGAACGAGTTGTTCAGGGGCGGATAGTGCATGACTCCATCGTACGTGTACGCAGCGGAGACAATTGACGCCCCAGCGACGACGGCAAAAAAAATAGAAAGAGCGGCCATGAGTTATTTGCTGTTCTGTGCTCGTCGCCGCCCATGCGACGAAGAACCGGCTCTTTATAGCCATGCCGATATACGCGAAGTTTGAACAGTCTCGCCTCGGTGTACTGTTGCCCACGTGCCGCTTCCATTGAAGGCCTGGATGAATCTCCGCCAATGGCACGGCATATCGTAATAAGTTTGTCAGTTCACAGGTATATTAAACACAACGGCACCAGACGACAGACGAGTTTTTGCATGCACGTGGGGTATCCCACAGGCTGACGCAACCTGACGACGACCACGGACCGCCGCACGGATCTTCGTGAACATACAGTGCACTGTTTTTGTTGAGCATTTCTACATTGGGCACGATAATGAAAAAAAGGAGATTAAAGTGGGGTCACCTAGCGAATTGTAGCTACTTATATATATGATATATATATATATACATATGACAAAATTGCACTGCAGCGACTCCAAACGAAACAAATTATACAGGGAAATAAGAAAGATAGTAATAAAACCCAGAGAATAGGAGCCCATATAGATGAGTTCGCCCAATATTTATAAAGGAGATTAAAAGATTTGAATGAATAAATATCGACCTAGACTCCAAATAGATTCCCAAAAAAAAAAGACCAAAGACGAACGAAACGAGCGAGAGCGAACGCTCGTATGAAACAAAGAGAGAGAAAGGTGAATGTAAGATGCACTTTTGCAGAGCACAATAAACTCATAGCCAAACGCAAAACTTAAAAGTGAAGGCAAGAAAGAGACGGCTATAATACACTCTAATCAGCGCGTTGCGAACGGGCACGGCCTCGGTCTTCGCTGCCGGTAATTTTCTCTTTTGTCTTTCGCAAAGAGTAATCTAGCTGTCGTTTCGTGTACTGCGATATTATCCTGTACAGATGAAGTCAGCATGAGCAACGGTAATGAGCAAGATATAGGACGTACTTTGCGTATTCGACGCGAGCGCGCTCGGTCTCGTCATCGGGATATGAGAAATCGGCATCAGTTACGTCGCCGTCAGCGCTGTCGTCGAGGTCTTCGCGCGAAGTAGTTGGCAGGAGGGTGGCGGCCGAGGCATCGTCGTCGTCGTCGCCGCCGTCGACGGTACTGATCGTACTGGACTCGGAGATACGGCGCATGGAGGCGACCATGTAGGTAAGGTTCTCGACCGTGGTTTCGGTCGCTGATTTCGGGGTCTCGGTCATCTCGCTCGAAGCGGGCTGGGCAGGTGGGTCTGAGGGGACGGAAGGGGCGGTGAGGGAGCTGATCGGAGGCTGTATCGGCGGCTTGGAATCCGACATCGGTAGGGGGACAAAGCAGGGGTGGAATGGAGTCAGGCCAGCTGAAACGCGCGAGGCATGAGCGGGCGGACGGGGCAGGCGGGGCGGAGTCGGGCGGATGCGGGTCTGCACGGGACTACAGAGCAATACAGGGCGCGGAAGAGGACGGTGGCATAGCAGAGCAGCGCCGGGACGAAGCAGAAGATGACTGTTTTAAACGACGGAGATCAGAAATCTTTTGCTCGGCTCGGGGCCTGCGTCATCGCCGCCCCACCACGCGTCACGTGCACGGCCTACGTCATTCGCGCTCCTGGCTGGAGAGCGCTGGCTGCTGCTGCTGCTGCCGGCGAGCGCGAGGGCTGCGGGGCCGCGATGTGGCGACTGGCTGCGTCTGCCGCTCTTGGGCCTGGCGGGGACAGCAGAGGCAGGGCCGGGGACGACGTGTGGGCGGAGGCGAGCAGCGTCGCGAAGAGCCGGTTCCCGCCATTGCAGCGCCGACAAACAAATGCAGCAGCACTGCGCCGGCTCAGCACCGCCGTCGCGGCATCAGCCAAGGCTTATCTTCTACAAGTCATCAGACCAGGCTATCGGCAGCCAGATAGCGCGAGAGAATGCGCGCTCGATAAGTAGATTGGGATCACGTGCTGGCCTCTGCAGCGCCCTGCCAAACGCACAATTACTCGCCCTGCCTTCTTCTCTGATCAGCAAAGCAGCTACGCGACCTTCAGCCCGCGACGGCGTTGTGCTCGCGTCTGAGAAACCGCTCTGATGATGATGATACGAAGCAATCCGCGTACAAACGCTGGATCCTCGTGACCTGGCCGCACTAAATATGTAATGACGTCATTGGCTGGTTTGCAGGACTAGAATTACTCATCAGCTATATAAATCCGAGCAGTAGTTGTTGTTGTTATTCTTACAGACCCGAGCGGGTAGAATGGCGCTGAGTAATTGAGACTATTTCGCTGTGTACGGCTGCGAGAACAAGGCTCGAAAGGGTCCATCAATGCGCGCCATCCGGCTTATCCAATGTCTCGATATAGCTCTTAATAGCGCCTCCATTCAGCCGATGCTGATCTACTTGTGCTTGAACACTTGATTGAACATTAACCCACTACTAACTATGGATCTAATCTCGGTGCTCTGCTTAACGCTTCCTATTGCGGGTGGCGTTCTCGCGCGCGGACTCGTTCCTGCGCGGGCGCGTCCCTGATGAACTTTTAATCGCAATAATCTAATCGACTCACTTGCACTTGCTTTATTCGATTTAAACATAAAGTAATCTACAGTAAAAATACATCATCCGCGCTAACAACCCCCAGCTTTTCACTCTCGACTCTGTTCTTTCTCATACGCAAGACTGACTGCCTTCGTCTCAACTTTAAACCAGAACTTCAGACGGGACAAACTTGAAATCCTCTACACCTTTTGCGACTGCTGCAATGGATGCCCGCTACTGTTGCTGCTGCTGTTAGTGTTATTGCTGTTGGCACCATTTCCCCCGTTCACTGGCTGATTGCTGCCAAATGTTGCCGGCGAGCACCCTCTAGACAGCGTAGACACTGCCGGGCTCCGTGTTCGACGAGACGAGTACCCGTTCGCTGGCCTCGACACCGCGTACTTTGCTATCCGCTGCTGCTGGTCAAGTTCAAGTCTGCGAAGCGTGTCTTCGAGATTATTTATCTGCAGCGTCATCTCATCAATCACATTGTCGCGTGCTTGCAAGTCCATGTCCCGTTGCTCGGCTCGTAGCCGCATCGCTTCTCCCTGCGCCTTATGCTCAAGATCAGCAGTAACTTCTTTAACTTCCTGCACTTCTCGGCATAGCTCAGCAGCTTTACTTGATTCTTGCTGGTATTTCAGACGAACCTCGTCAGCCTCGTCGCCGTTGACTTTGACCTCCAATTTCAGCTCCTCGACCTCGTTCAGCAACCGTTTTTCCAACTCTTGTAAACTGGCAATCTCGTCATTAATAACTTGGTTGTTTTCATCTGTCTTATCCTGTACCGATCTCTCAGCCGCTTCATGACGAAGCACGAGCCGCTCAAGCTGCTCTCGCAGTCTCTTCTCTTCATTTTCCGCTCGAATAGCCCGTTTTTCAGCTTGCGTTGCTGAGTTCTCGCTACTCTTTCGGTTCTTGATTTCGTCGTGTATCTGGTCACCGTAGTTTTCGTACTTTACCAGGAAATCCCCGTGGATTTCTTTGAAAGCCGTCAGTTCTTTGTCGATCTTCGATATCCTCTCGTTGGTTTCTTGCAGGTCACGGCGGAGGTTCTGGCAGTTTGTTAGTACGCCGAACGAATTCTATATAGGAAACAACAGTTAAACTGCATGTTTCGCTCGACTATCATACAACTGCGGTACAATAAATCGTGCAGAAAAAGAGAAAATAGCAGTTCAACCAGCCTTCTTAACAATAACCGGGAGCGAAGAAAAAAACGGAAAACAACGAACCTTGATCATACTATTATGGTCAATAAGCTTCTCTAACGAGCTCACGCCCATCTGCTCGACCTTGATACCATCAGGTCCGTAATACGCCGAGAAATGGCTGGCGCGCTTGGTTGTATGGGGAACGTAGACGTCGTCGACGGGATCGTTCAGGATAGAGCGTAAGTCCATCACCGACGCGACGCGCTTCTGCTTGAACTCCTCTACCTGGGCAGCAGGCGGCGGTGGCGGCGGACGCACACGCGGGTCCGCACTGAGGTACGAGAAGACTGGGTACATTGCAGGGCGGCGGAGAGGGAGCGAAGGATGGGAAGGGTGGATTAGAAGATGGATTGGAGAAGGAGCAGATAGAGCCGGTGTCGGGCTCGGAGCGCCGCGCGCGCCGGGTCCGGGTAATACCGGGCTCGTACCGAGCCGTTGTTTTGTCGATTTTGTAGCACGAGTGTTATTTCGTAGAGCATAAAAATGATGAAAACCTGTGTATTGCAGTATTCTGAGAGCAGTTGCCGTATTAGTTTTGCTGAAACCGCCGAGTCCACGAGTAGAGAGGCAGAAACTAATGGCGCAGCTACGAACCGAAATTGAGCTTGGGACTTCTCCGAGGAAACCGCCATCCCCACCCTCTCATTTCTCCTTCCGGGATTTGCAAGTAAACTGGAGAATGACATATCGTTGCTATATATAGGAATAAAATGCTGTAGCAGATAGCATTAAGAACGCGACTAGAAACGTGAAAAGTGCCGTAAACGGCCGGCCGACCAGCGGCGGAGAACCCGCAGCAATGGTCTTATGCAGATTCGGCCGGCATTGTTCCCGCATCTTTGCTTTACCTGGCTTCTGTAAAAGGAAAATGTATTACTGCGTTTGTACTGTTGTAATAATATAAATCTAGACATTGACCAGAAGAGTCGCTGTGGTGGCGCCTCTATGGTACTTCCATGGCTGCGGGTAATCTGACTTCACAACCAACTCCACCTCCAGCTGTGGCAGAACTTACATCATTCAAGCAACTATTGCGCAATAACCAGTGTCCCATCATCTTCTTCTCACTCTGAACCGCAAGACATTTAGATATAGTAGGCTGTACGTAATTTGGATCGCCACGGTTATCCGCCGTCACGTGCGCTGAACTCCCAGCAGAGGACGGCCGTCTCCAGATCACCGACATCAAGACAAAATCCCACAACTTCGTTCAGTTTCCCCCTATGCGACCCCAGTCATGGCTTGGAGGTGCACCTCTACCACAAACAGTGGACTGGCAGATAATCTAGCTGCGTCAAGTCTCCTCAAAACACCCCGCGTGATCGCGGCTTTCAAAGCTACCGACCGCGCGCATTTCTGTCCTCGGCGCCCGTACGAGGATGCTCCGCAGTACCTCGGATTCGGCGCTACCATATCGGCGCCTCACATGCATGCTATAGCAATCGAATCCTTGGAGCCGTATTTGAAACCAGGGGCATCGGTTTTGGATATCGGATCCGGATCAGGCTATTTGCTTGCCATAATGGCGAAACTGGTCATGCCGGGCGGGAAAGTCTGTGGCATTGAGCATATCAAAGAACTCAACGATGCCGCGGTGAAGAGGTTTATCAATTCCGAAGGCCGCCAGATGATTGATGACGGCAGTGTGGTTTTCCACTGTGGTGACGGCCGTCATGGATGGCCGGATCAAGAGCTGAAATTCGATGCTATCCAGTATGTTTTAGTACCTACCGCTTGTACAGTCTCGCACTAATGAATTTTTTTTTTGGTTGTAGCGTCGGTGCGTCGATACCAGTTGTACCGGAATCACTTATCAAGAGCCTCAAGGCGCCCGGTAAAATGTTCATCCCGGTAGGCGACAGCGGACAAGCGCAATACATTTACGAGATCTCAAAGGATAGCCAAGGGAATGTGAGGCATGATCGGAAATTTGGGGTTTCTTATGTTCCTCTATCAGATGCCGCCTATTATTATGCCAAGGGCGATAGTCTTGTTGAATAGTTTATACATTCCAGTCAACTATGATTTACACAAAAACAGCGTCGACAGTACAGCATTGTCGTAAATTATTCAAAACCAACCAGCCACCTCTATCTCAGCATCGACGGCCCGTGCCGTAGCGGTTGGCGAGTAGACCAGTGCTCAGACAATGTGCTTGCGACTGCAAAAGAAAAGGAAAAACAAAACCTATAACGCCGTCATCGTATTATCATGCTCGATCCCAGGTGTAACACTCGATATGAACTTTAGGAAAATAACCAAATACTGATCAACCCGAACTGCCTCTTCCTCTTCAGTACCGCCTTCCTCGATTTTCTGCTCAGCGGCTAGATCTTCCCACTCCTCGGAATCTAAACCAAGACCTTGTATCCCGGCCATCAGATCCTCGCCACTAGCCGGCTTGCCGCTGGCAAGTTGCGCAGCGCGTATTCGCCGCTGTCTAGCTTCGGCTCGGGATAGGAGCATTTTCATGACACCGGCGTGACGACATGGATGAATCGAAATCATCGTCGAGTTTTCTAGAAACGGAGAGGTTTCAATCGTTACTGTCTTGTCTTTGTATTCAGAAACAATATCTTCAAACATCTCCTGCGGTGAAAGCGGCGATCCTGAGGCGTTGAAGCCAGACAAATACATTTTCGGCACGCGATAGGACGTAGAATAGGTTATGTATAAATTGTATGAACGATCTGGTAACGTGGTGTTGCCGTCTTCAGATGCTCCCGCATCGCGAACAAGGTATCCCGCATCATCCATCTCATCATCCATTTCATCGATATCGAAAATCGAATCATCATCGTCTTCCGCCGTTGAACTTGTATTCTCGGCTGCGACCCGCGTATTTTGAACAGCCGTGCTTCCGGCAGCTTGTCCGGAACCGTGCGATAGCGTCCATCCGTCCTCGTCTTCAGCCTCTGCGTCACCACCACCTGCGAGTGCCCCGCTCATGTACTCTCCTGACGCTGCCTGGGCGCGAACGTGCGATGCCACATGCTTTGTAACTAAAAACTGTTTATCCGGAGGCAAGAAGTCTCTCATTTTCGACGCCGGCGCAGAGGACCTATTGTTTTCATCAAAGTTAGTCGTGCTCATGATTCAAACCCACCAGATCAGGTGGCGCGCAAGATAACTGGAGAGCGCAGACGAACGTACCACGACCATGTCGGAAACTTGTACACGAGATAATCACCGGCCAGCACAAACTCTTCCGGTGTGATTTCACCCGTTTGCTTGAATGTCGAGACGTGTGTCACCGGCGACAAATACTCGCGCCATGACGAGAGAGTGGACTGTAATCGAAGCATTACGTGACTTGAACTGCTTCCTTCTCTTTGCTCTTCTTTTAACCAGACAAAAGACGCCGCAAAACTACCAGCCAAATAACAACTTGCTCATACAACCTAGTTACCGATAAGTTGTCGGAAACACTGCGCGCGCACAAGACGACCTTGCCGGCTCAGCAAGACGATCATCTTCTCCCACCGCCTTTGATCCCAATGCACGTGATGCAGAACTCTATTCGAGCCATCACTCGCTCGGCGGCGACCCCTGAAGATTACGGCCGGTCCATGAGTCGGCTAATTTGCCTTTGGCCAGTCTGTTTCGTGCCCGGCGTTTTCTGCTTTGGCTAGTACTCTGGTTCTGTTACTAATCTAGGCTAGAAATAGAATGCCTCCCCGTCGTCGGAGAGCTCAGAAGCAAGAACAGAACGATGAGCGAGCTGATACCGTTGTTGTTGATCCCGTCGGCGCCGTGCCTATCGAGGAGGTCGACGATGACAAGAGCAAACATCCCGGCAATTCCAAGTCCGCGACCTCGAAACGCAACAAAAAGGCGAGAAAACGGTCAGGTTCAAAAGCCGAGAAAGAAGAGTCTGAGAAAGATGAGAGTAAAGACAGCAGCGAGGAATCCGAGGAATCCAGAGAATCCAAGAAGACAGCAAAGAGAAAGCTCAGGCAGAGCCGTAGGCTGACATTTTTTTTGGGAGCGCTGATTGGCATTGGTCTTGCGTGGTACTTTGCTGCGTCGCAGGAATATGTCTCCTTTGATGGCTTTGGCGACTTCAACCTTGACTCGCTTCCGAAGTTCATGGAGGATATGCGTGATATGCTTCCTATCGGTATGCTTAAAGAGGCATCAGATATACAGAAACAAGAGCAGGCTAAATCCGGAAGCGAGTCATTTGCGGTCGGAAAGGCAATGTATAAAGAAGGTGTGCGCGCGCAGTTCCCGGTCGTGATGGTGCCGGGTGTGATTTCGACCGGTTTGGAATCTTGGTCGGTGATGGATACGAAGGAGTGTGGGTGTGAGACGTACTTCAGACGGAGACTTTGGGTAGGTCGTTATTACTTTTACTATGGCGCGGACGGAGATTAACTCGGTTACTGTCTAGGGAAGCTGGAGCATGCTACGTTCAATGCTGCTCGACAAGAATTGCTGGCTGGTAAGTCGAATCCATGCAATCATCGGTACTTCCTCGTAACTAATCTTTGACAACCAGAAACACATCATGCTAGACCCGCACACGGGCCTTGATCCTCCAGGCTACAAAATCAGAGCCGCCGAAGGCCTTGACGCGGCAGATTTCTTTATTACTGGATACTGGATCTGGAACAAGATCCTCGAAAACCTGGCCGCCATCTCGTATGATCCGAATAATATGTACTCCGCCGCTTACGATTGGCGTCTATCTTACATGGATCTCGAGCGCCGAGATGGATATTTCTCGAAATTGAAGTTGATTGTCGAGGATAATAAGCGCAGATTAGGACGCAAGACTGTGTTTCTGGGCCATAGTATGGGTTCTCAGGTCTTTTTCTTTTTTACAAAATGGGTAGAGGCATCTGGTGACCAATTTGGAAACGGCGGGCCTAATTGGGTCAATGACCACATTGAAGCATTTGTGAACATCGCTGGAACCATGCTCGGGACTCCAAAAGCGATCGTTGCGCTATTAAGCGGCGAAATGAAGGATACCGTTCAATTGAACGCGTTAGCAGTGTACGGACTCGAAAGATTCTTCTCTCGAGCCGAGCGCGCGTATATGCTGCGTACGTTCCCGGGAATCGCCAGTATGCTTCCCAAAGGTGGCGATGCTATTTGGGGAAGCGTCGACTCTGCTCCGGACGACGATGGTCAGCGGAACGTGAGTTATGGCAATTTCATTCAGTTTAGAGAAACCGTGTCTGCGATGAGCGCAAAAAATCTGACTGTCGCTGATAGTTTGGAATATCTTTATACTCAAGCGCCTGACTGGTTCAAGAACCGCGTTACGGAGAATTACAGTCACGGGCTTGCGAGGACAAGACAAGAGATTCAGGCTAATAATCAGGATTTCACAAAATGGGTGAATCCGCTTGAAGCGGCGCTTCCGAATGCACCGGACTTGAAAATTTACTGCTTGTATGGAGTAGGCAAACTCAGCGAGCGCGCATATGTATATCAAGAAGAGAAAGACAAGAATCTTGTGAAGTTGAATGTGACGATTGCCGGGGGTGGCGGTCAGGATTCGGTAATCATGGGCGAAGGTGACGGCACGATCTCACTGATCACGCACACAATCTGCCATAAATGGAAAGAACCGGGCAATAAGTTCAATCCCGGCGGTGCGAAAGTCAAAATTGTCGAAATGTTGCATGAGCCGGAACGGTTTGACGTTCGCGGAGGTGAAAAGACGGCCGACCATGTTGATATTCTTGGCCGCGCGGAATTGAATGAGATGGTACTTAAAATTGCAGCTGGAAAAGATGATGAGATTGAGGACCGGTATGTTAGTCGATTGTCGGAAATTTCCAAAAAGATAGACTTGGGGCCAGATTGAGCTATGGGTTCGGCAGTGTTAAATATGTGCCTGGCCCGGTAATAAGCTTAGAGTAAGATACGGTTTGTTCTATATACTACATGCATTCAAAAAAATATTTTATGTACAAATAAACTCCATTTCCAGCCAACAAAAACCAACAGTCTAAGTGTTCAACTTCTGCTTGGCATCGAATTCACCGACGGGGATTGTCGTTAGCGAAACAGGCTTTGCTTCAGATGCGGCCAAAAACTCAGACAGAATAGCGTCTGAATGTTTGTCTTTCATGTCAATTACCAACGGCGCTCGGTCAGCTAAGAATCAACCGTTAGTTCCTCTAAATCGCAGCGTTGCAGGAAAGTAACACTTACTGAATTCGGCTCGTAGGATTGCCGGCGAGGCTCTGGATGCTTCAATCGTCGCCGGATCTTCTTTTATCGTGACCTTGAACGGTACTGACGGATTATGAAATTGCAGCGACGGTAAGTAATGCTGAAAGAATTTCCTAGATATATTTGTTATCAGCACGGCCCTTGCAAACTCAACCATGCTGAAGACGCTGCATACCGGGCACCCATATGGCCATGGCTGTTCCGCTGCTTGAACTCCATTGACAGAGATGTCATGCGCGGCACGGTCGCTGCTGCTCTGCCTTGTGCAATTTTCTGCAGATTGCGCAGCTGTGTGGTTATCCTGCTCGGCATTGTGTGTTATTTCAGACGTATCAGGTAGAATACAGACAGTCGAATTTCTTTTCAGGAATGCGAATATCCCGTGCGCTGTCCTGGTGCGCATAGCACGGCGCATAACCTTCCCGCCGCGTTACAGATGTGCATGCGTAGCACGGAGAACGCGCGAGAAGGTTTGGTCACGGGAGTCAACGTCTGAGGCTGTACCGTGAACGAGCGAGATATCAACCGCTGCTCTCCCCAAAGCTCCTGGTTGCCACTGCGCTTTTCTCTGCTCATTCTCTCGCTTTACACACCACGCAAATGGCCCGTATTGGCCGCAAATACACAAGGGTATGTTTCTGTTCCGTTATGTTGTTTTATCGTTTAGTGCATCTGCTGACTTTGGTATGTTCAGCTGCCGCGAAATCCCGCTGGCACGGCTGCGTCCCTCGCCCGCCCTTCCACCTCCTCCACTCTCTCTGCTTCTTCGTCCGGGGCTCCGGCTACTCTATCTGTCCAAGATGACACTGCATCTGCTGCAGGTGTCCCGATTTCGCCTCCGCCTTCGTTCCGCTCGACTTCGTCATACATGCCTATCCAGCCGGACGATCCTCTAGCGCGCTCGTTCAACATGTCTGCCGACGATAACGACGAGGCCAGCGACGCCGATGAGGCCGACGACGAGTTCTTTGCCAGAAGAGATGCTGCATCGACGGTGACTCCCTTTGTGAGCACGTCTGCGGCTGCCGAGAACAGAGCCGAGCACGCTCGTCTGCTGACCGAGCCCGCTGGCACTTCATCCTCTTCTTCGTCTTCGTCATCACCACATCCCCATCATTCTGCGCCGTCAAACATCGATGGCGTTTTTGCGAATATAATGGCAAAGCCCGAGGCTGGCGAGAAGCCCGCTGAGGAGAATCCTCCTTCGTACGAGGAGGCTGCCGCTGATGCCACGCCGCCATACTGGGAGACCACAGTCATTGCTCCTGGTATGTCATCCGACGATATTTTCATCGAGGGACTGCCTGTTGGCAGCTTCTTCAACTTCATGTGGAACATGTTGATTTCAATGTCGTTCCAGTTTGTGGGTTTCCTTCTTACATATTTACTCCATACTACGCACGCCGCCAAGAACGGTTCGCGCGCTGGTCTGGGAATCACGCTTATTCAGTACGGTTTCTACATGCGCACAAATGTCGAGGACGACGAAGATGCCGTGACCGCCGATCCGGCTTCCGTTGCCGCGGCAGCGCTGGCAGACCCTAACAACTACGAATTCCAGGCGTCGTCGTCAAATAGCACTTCTTCGGGCTCGGCTGACGGCACGGCTGATAACAATGACATTTTGTCGTACGCGCTTATCTTTATTGGCTGGTTCATTCTGGTTAAGTCCTTGACGAATTTCATGCGTGCTCGGAAAATGGAGCAGGTTATCGTGCAGGGGAATAGCCGCGCTGCTATTGAAGCTGAGCCGATTGTCGAGGAAGTGTAGGTAAATTATGATAGAATTTGTCAGTTAAACGGTTTTGGTTTATCTTTTTGTGTGTTCGTCTTCTTTTTTGCTTCATTGTATCATGGTATTAGTATGGCTGCTCTTTTTGGTAATTTTATTTTCTTTGAATCATTGTTGTTTTTTCTCTCTTGCCGTGTTTTGTAACGCTTAGACATGTTTGACCATTTCAGAAGCCATGTCGTTAGTGCGTTCATCAGTATTGATGAATACACTGCGCTTCGATGACATTGGTATACAACAAAGGTCGTGTTTCAAAGCATTGCAAGCGTCAACGATATAACGGTTTTTTTTTCCTTTTTAATATTTGTCTCATTTTCTTTTTGGTCTATGCATTAAGTTATTGTTCATTATATTTGTCGTTTACAAATTTGGATGCGTGTATTGTGGTGACGGTACGGTGTTGATTTCGAATTATATTGGAGCAGCTTTGTGTTTTTTTGTGTGGAGAGGTTCAATATTAGTTTACTATTTTTCACTTACTAGTTCTGCTGTGGAATGCTGGGAGAGCTTTTCGTATTGCGAATCTCTAGATTGTACAACCACATTTATACTCTTACAGCACTCGGTTTTCTTGTATTCTTTAAATACATATACTATAACACTGCCAAATCTAATTTACATCAAATAGTTCTCAGTCGAGGCCTGCACGATAGCCGTACTCCGCTTCGCATCAATAAACAACTCCTCTGCCTCCTCGATATCCGCTTTTGTGATTTGCGGTCGTCCATTCACTCTCGCCAGAATACCAGCCGGGGCCATGAGCTGTAATGCGTAGCGCAGACTAGTTTCGACGCCTTGTTGCGCAAGTTTATCGATTCCGTCCTCAGTCATCGCGAGACCTTCGGTGGTCTTCCGCTTATCGATAATTTGTCGGATTTCGTCTTTATTGTACGGGAATGTTCGCACGATGAGTAATCGGTCGACGAGATCCGGCGGCACACCGTGCGGAGCAATGATGTCCTCTGTTCCGCGGATCGTGGCCATGCCGCGGTTCGAAGCCAAGACAACTACGGGGGAAATCGAAGACTCGAGTGCGCGGTTGAGGTATGTGAAGCATTCGATGTCGAGCATGTGGACCTCGTCAATGAACAGTACACCCGGTACAAGCTCGGCAATTCCTTGATCAATGTACTTGTTCACGATCTTGTTAATTTCCTGGCGCAGCTTATCTGTGATCTCGGTCTTCTTGGGCTTCATGAGTTGGCCCATCATCGACATGATATCCTGACCGCCTTGAGGACGCGCATTCGCGATATCGAGATCGTGAAGTGTCACGTCTTGTACGATTTCTTTCTTTTTGTGGACGTCGCCTTTTGGTAGGGGAACGTACTCTTCGGCCTCAAGATCAAATTCTGTCGCAAAGGCATCCGATCGGCCGACTCTCTGTACACGGTCTTAGTATTATAGTCTCTGTTAATGGTAAGGTTTTTTACGCACCTTGACAGCACCCGTGTTCGCTTCAATATATATGATATCGCCAACGGTAACTCGCTCCTTCTGGATAGATTCGTAGATACTTGGATCCAGACGTAATTGCTTCGTGCCCTTGAATGACTTCAGTCCAACAACAACGTGGCTGATGGTTTTGCCGTAACCGCCTAGTGGATTCTCAGCTTCCTCGGGTGTGAGTTCGGTGACCTCTCCTTCGTAGACTTCCTTCGTCTCCTTTACTCGCAATCCTATTGCACGTAAGCACTCCACCTGAATCAACATATGCACAATAAAAAATAAATACCGATAGCACGTCTGAAGTTCTCCATTAAGGCCTCTGTCTTCTTAACTTCAGTAGAGAAAATTTCGCTTCCGGTTATAGGACAAAACGGCACTTTCGGCCCGAGTTCCTGAGACATCGCCAGCGCAAGCGCAGTCTTTCCAGTTCCTGGTCCACCTGCTAAAAGAATCGCTCGTCCGGACATTTTCTTGGCTTTGATCATATCAACAATGATGCCGCATGCCTACGATGATCTCCTGTCAGCTCTGTGTTTTTTCCACCGTCCAATCATGGACTGTTCTAATAGATGAAAAGAAAATTGAAAAATTTATAAAAGGGAATATATACCTCGCGAGCACTAGTTTGTCCGATGAATCCGCCGTCGACGCGGGTTGCGAAGCCCTGGTCATCGAGTCCAAGTCCCTTGATGTGCGTATGCGTCGCGGTTCTGTTTTCACGGCCGCCGCCGCTTTTGACTTCATTGATCTTCACCATTGATTGTTGCCTTGTATCGTAGTATACCTCGAGTGTCTAGTGATGTGGTGCAGGCACGGAGATGTGGTTTACCAAGCGATGGCGATTTGAAAGACGGGACTGAGAAGCGGTGGGAGTAGAAGAAATTTGTTTTTTGGGTGAGGTCGAACATGCACATTCCCTTTCTGTCGCTATATTGCTTGTATTCGCTGCTCTCGACACTTTGTCAACCTCGCAATAGTTATTCAAAAGAGAGCTATTCTGGGCAGGATTGTCAAAAGAATTAATAAGGCTACATAAAAGCATCATGAGTGCCAGAGATCAATGGCTGCAACGCCTAGACGGTAAACACCCTCATCGATTCTCACACTCAGCACATTCTAACATCATTTCAGAACTCCACACAGCACCAGATCCTCCTCAAGAGCTACGGCAACAAGTTGAAACAGAAATACTTCAAGATCTGGCATTACATCCTCCGTCGCAGACATCACTACATCCATCCATTCCCGACATTCGCGAACCCAAATTCTCTCCCTTGATACAAGATGCACTGGACCGTCTCGCAGCATCCGAAGGCGACACAAGCGTTATACACGGCATCGACACATCGCGATATTCCAGTTTAAGTATGGAATCAGAAGACCCAGAGCAGCAAAAGGAAGATCTAAAAAGAGTCTACGTTGCGCTTGCATATACGCAAATTCGAAAGGAGAATCTGGATATCATGACGCTACTAGGCAAGAACCAATGGCTGCTAAGTAACGACGAGATTGAGCAGAATCTAAAGGATTTTGAGATGGATCTCGTAGCTGAGCAGAATGAAGCTGCGTTGATTGCGAGGAAAGCAAAGGGCTTGTAAGGTGTACTTTATTGATGCTAGTGAATGGTTACGGAATTTGTTGGATTGTACAGTAATTGGAAGAGAAAGTTAAATATTACCAGACTTTTATTAACACTTTTAGGAACCCGCATTAATCCACCAGGATAAATATAAATAACCAAAAAAGACCGGCGAACAAAGTATGAAAAAAAAAATGCCAAACAAAATGACTTGAACAAAATAAAAGGGGGAAAAAATAAAACAAAGAATATATACTATAGTACATCTATTCGTCCTCGTCCTCGTCATCTTCAGATTGGTCGTCCTCGTCGTCGGAAGAAGCAAGATCATTATTATCTTCATCTTCAGCGCCGGCGTCTTCATCGTCTTCGTCCTCGTCTATATCATCTTCTTCTGAAGAGTCGTCAACGGCAAGATCATCCTCGTCGTCATCGTCTTCTTCGATTTCTTCGTCCGAATCATCGTCCTGTTCGCCAGCAATAAATCCTGACTCGTCAAGTACGACTTCTTCGTCATCTTGTCCTTCAATGTACTCAACCTCTGAATCCACATCTTCTTCTTCCTCCTCGGTAATTCTCGCAGCAGCTTCTTTACGCAATTCGAGCTGTGCATTAAGCATGTCCAATCGACCTTGTAAAGCAAGCAATCGGTTCAGCGATCCGGCATGCCGTGAAAGCGTAGCATGGAGCGAGGAAAGCGTGCTCATCAGATTCTCTTGTCCGACGAGGTATCCACCATGCGCGACCATGATTGCGCGCACCCATTCTGTAAGCTGCGACGCACGAGTTGGCGTCTTTGATATTCGCAGAGCAAGTCTCTCGAGAAGTGTGGCTGCGAGCGTGGCGTCCAGTCTGTGGATTGTGCTCTTGATGACGGCATCGTCGGAGACTGAGAGACAGGACTCGAGAAGGGTCGAGTCGTTGGTGTGAAGAGCTTGTGTAAGCACTGTAGTCAAGGATCCGATGGTAGGCGCTACTACAACTGACGATTGAACACCGTTCGCCTTACTTGCTTTGGTCTGCTTCTTTGCTTTCTTTTCCCCGTTGATTTGCGCGCTGTAAGTATCGGATTTTGTTGTCTCAAGAGCAGTGACTCGGTCAGCCATGCTAAGATCCTCATCGTCAACGTCAGATCCAGCAAAAGACGAGGCGTCAGAGTCGTCGCCGGCATCGTTCATGTCGACATCGCGAGCCGTGGCAGATGTGATTTTAGTCGAGTTTTCTTTATACACGACAGGCTATTGAACACTAGACGTCAGTTGAGTCTTTTCAAATCATAGAAAGATCTTACACACCTTTATGCTCTTGCTCTTGCTCTTGACAACAGTCGCTTTCTGCTTCATTGTGAGATATCGCTGGCTAATAGAGGCAGAAATGCAATGAATGAAGGCAGACTATCAAATTTTACAGCAATTGGGACTTTAGATTTTTTATCGCCGCATCCAAATTTATTACACTAGACCCTTATAAAAATGTAAACACAATTGCCTATTTAGGATATTATTGCTTCAAACAGGCAGTTGTCTGTTTTTGGTAATAGTGTGGGTGTGGAGACCGAGGTTTGGCACAGTTTTCGTGTTTTCGGAAATTCATATTCTAGTGCGCGAGCTAATGCGCTGGCCGCTTCTCCAGAGTGAGTCTGGCTGCAAGGTGTGGCGCGGCTTTGCTGTGCGGAGGACGCGTCGAATTTTCGGTTAGACGCGACGCGTTTCCTTTACGCGTAAACAACACCACTGCTTCTTCTGTTCGCTGACTGGCACCCACGTTTCTGGTGATATTGTCATAAAACAAGTCGGCTGGTTTCCAATGATTCTGTAACAGACCGTTATTGTCCGATATACGCTGTAACAGGCCGTTATTCCTCCTTTCCCTCAGACACCAACCTGCCGCCGGCTATCGACCGTGCGGCGCCCATCCGCCACATTCCATTCATGGACTCCTTCATTCTTCGGCAGCGAATCTCTTTATGCCAGCCGCTGCTGTCTTCTAAATAACTCCAACGGTCGCGCACTCAATTAATGCGCAGACCCGATATCCAACCGTCGTCGCGAAATATCCAGGCAATTGAAGGAGCAAGAGCAATGGCAAGTCGAACGCGCAGAAATCCTCGTCGTCGCGCGATGCGCATTCTCATAACTCCATTTGCATTGCTTACGGCGTGCTTTTCTTCGTCCGAGGCGAGGAATGATCGCTATCGCTCCGAAAGAAAACCAATTGCAAAGACACAGGTCGACCGTGCTTCTGGGAAGGTCCTCATCCCGGAAGAGCCACACTCCAGCACAAGCAGTATCGCAGACGAGAACGAGAAACTCATCCGCACTCCCGAGTCCGCGTTCGCGACTCCGGCTTCATTGGAGCAATTGCCGTCACCTCCTCTGACGAACTCTCCTATTTCGCGACTACTCAAGAAACCGCCATCG
This sequence comes from Myxozyma sirexii, assembly GCA_030568315.1. Classification (NCBI taxonomy): domain Eukaryota; kingdom Fungi; phylum Ascomycota; class Lipomycetes; order Lipomycetales; family Lipomycetaceae; genus Myxozyma; species Myxozyma sirexii. The sequence goes on along the minus strand of JAJLTT010000009.1, from coordinate 206,406 downwards.
ATATCTGTTCAAATCCCTTCACCGCTGTCGAGATTATCCGCCGAAGAAGAGAGCTTGCTCGGAATTTACCCAGGGTCGCCGACTATCGTGTTAGAACCGTATGACCTTGTTGCTTTGAATACACCGGCTAGCGCGGAACCTCGTCACGGCGTGTCTACCGGCTCTACGCAAAGAGCAAGCGTCTACAGTTTCGATTACGGGATACAGGCGGTTTCTACTCATGTTCATGAGACGCAGTCGCCTCCGTTTACCGTATTTAGCGATAATGCAAGTAAGCGGGCATCTGTCATATCGTCTGCGTCGCCGGTGATGGATGAGTCGATTGAGAATCATGTTGATGATCTAATCGAGAACAGTCCCGCGAAAGACGTCGATGGTAGTCACACGACAGTAGTGTTGTCGCGCACAAAGATCTTGTCGGATATCACCAACGCTGGTGCAAGAATAGTGAATAAGCGTGTCAGCGTGCAGATTCCTACTGAAACCATCGTATGCTTGAATTTTGCCGTATTATTACAAGCCGTTAGCTGACATTTTTCCCAGGACCAAATTGACAGTGTTACTTGGGCACTTCTTCATCGCGTCGATGGTACATTCTCATTCCCTCCATCAATCGCGCAAATTGAGCAACATCTACAGCAAGACTCTAATTTCAAAAACGAGCTCAAGTCTGATTTACTCCACTTAATCACTCAGCGACTGGAAGTTGCTCAGGAGAGGTTTTTGAACTCAATGTACGCTATTCATTCTGAGACTGCTGGTAGTGATGTTGATTGCGACACTGTGTGTTTTGCTACGCATTTATACAGCGATTTCATCCAGCCGGAGAGAATTCGCGCGGCAGCAGCTCTCATGTTGGACGCCATTGAAGAAGAAGAAGACGACAGCGACGACGAAGAAGAAAAAGAGGAGGTTGATTACACTGTAGATCAACAAGTCCCTGACAAACGGTATCTTCAATACGCAGCTGTATGGCGTCGCGTTGCCGAAGAGATTGATCTTGAAGGACCGCATACCGCTGCTGAATGGTGGTCGGTTGCCGAGCTTAAGTTCCGGGTTATGAAGGCTCGTATGCGATACAGTCGTATCGAGGATATCGATCGTTATTTGCAAGATGTGTTGGAGCAAGATTGATAGATATGATATCGGCGTTTTTATTTATTTCTATGAATGTATTATATGGTATTACGACCCCGTTACGAAATTGCAGAGGAGGCTGATAGATGGTGGATGGTGTAAAATAGAGCGAATATAGGTGCTTATTATCTACACATACAGCTACTAAACAAATTTAGTATCCCCGAGCAACAATTACAAATGTAGCAGTCGGCGAGCAGAAAATATTTGGTTGCCGGTAAATATCGTCGTCGGTCTCTAGCAATGAATCCCACGGTCCAGCTACTTTTTTAAATGTGGTGCCGTCTTCTTCTTTTCGATGCGGTGGAGAAGTGGGATTGTCGAGTAAACTATTTTCGACAGGAGGTTGAGCAATGTACAGAGATGAGCGCCCTGCCGTTGAGTCCTCGATGACTAATGCCACATACCCACTTGCAACTCCAATGCTATGAACAGTCATATTCTCTTCTTCATCAAACTGGTCAATTATGCCGGCGACATCACCTCCGAATACAGAGGGCATTCCAATAATGCGTGCGCCGGACTCCATCCACCCCCATATGTATATATCATGCGTCTCACGCGACAAACAAGCCGTCACCCAGCCATTAGTAGCTATTTGCACCATTTCAATACCTTCGAGTGCCGGGACAAGTTGCGGAGCAAGCAACTGCTTTATACTTCCCGCTTTATCTCCTGCATGCGCCGGTGTCGGCCGAAGCAGTTCACCGTGGAGATTCGGCATGCCCCAACTCCAGACAAAGCCTTTATTATCCAATGCCACAAAATGAGATTCTGCGGCTCGCACACACGTGAATGCACGTTTGTGATGCTGTCTGAATTCTTTGCGAGCCTTGTGTGTAGGCACTGCGAGAGAATGCCGCTTGAAACTGCTATACGATTCGAATACAGTGATCATGGTCCGCTTAGTGTGGAGTACCGATACAAGCCCATTACCAGATACGGAGACATGTTGGATAGACTGTGCAAAAGAGTCGCTGATGTCAAATTCGGGCTGCAGTGTCAGGAATGGCTCGTTCGGAGATATTGGTGGGGCTATAGAGTATATTTCCCCGTCTGAGCAGACGACGCCTTGAAGCTCAGTCCATCCGTAGCCCGACAGTATGCTTATTCCAGGAGGACACAAGATCTGTACTGAGCCACGTTCTCCGGCACTGTATCCGCGTAGCTCGACGACGTGGTCGATTTGCACTATCAAAAGGTCAGACGAGCACTTCATTCAGGTACTATTCCGACACCAAATGAACTTACGCAAAGTATCATTCCAGCCTGCCCACAATATTCTCACAACATCCTGGCCAACTGCAATCATCTCTGCAGGCTGTATTATCGCAGTCGAGCGCTGCTCTTCGGCCGCAGCGTCTGCCCCGCCTTCACCGTCTTGTCGTTTTTTAGCGACAGGAGATCCAGAAAGCTGCGAGAACAGATCAATGCCCTGCGCAAAGAGCCATGTCCGCGGCATACCCGGCCGTATGCGAGCAGTCTTGTTCGACTGGCTGTTGTTTGTGTTCTTCTAAGCTTCCGGGGCTGCACACTGGTGTTCTTGCTGCTGCGGTGTGGTTTGATCTGGGGCAAGCGAGCACCAAGACCAGCTGGGGCTGACCCCTGAAAATAGAGTTCGTTAAATTGTGCTAAACATTTAAGGCATAAACGCAGAACTGCTGTGTGCGCAGAGTGGAAGCCTTCGAAGACTCTCGGTACGCACCAGGTCCGGTCCACCACAGACACACGACAATGCCGGAACTATCGGCAGAGGACAAAGCCAGGATCCGTCGTGAACGGCGTGAAGCGAAAATTTTAGCCGGAGGAACAGGCAGACTAGACAAAATCACCAATGCCGGCTCAGATGGCAAGTTCCAGCGCGAACATCAGCCTATCATTTCGACGACCTTGAACAATACTGCTGCTTCAGATACTTACGATGATCCGCCGGATGTATTTCCGGATGCGTTGGGCGCTCCACCGCCGTTGAGACGGTCGTCGACGGGGGAGAATCCGATTTTGAAGCTATTAGCTGGGCGACAGCAGCCTGCCAGTCCCGGTCCCGAATCGCCAGACATCGACACCGCGTTTCAGGACATATTCCAAAAGATGATGAAGGGGGACGGCGCAGATCTTGATATGAACTCAATGTTTGCCCAGATGGCGCAGATGTCTAATCAAGAAGGCTTCGGCGGAGGTGCAGCTGCGGGAAATGGCGCGTCTGCGACTGCTCCGGCAAGCGGCGCTTCATCCGACACTACAAAACTATGGAAGATACTGCATTATGTCTGCGTGTCCCTACTTGGCTTGTACGCTGCTATTGCACTCGGAGTTCGTGGCAGCCAGGTTGCTCGTATCGAGAGTACCGGGGCAGCCAATGCTAGAATCATGTGGTATTTCACAACAATTGAATTGGTACTGCAATCAAGCAGGTTTTTGATCGAAAAGGTGAATTGGCGTGAACTCTTTCTTAAATCTAATAGGATTTTATGTACTAACGCTGGTCTAAAAGGGACGTTCTCCATCAAAGTCGATATTCACAAAAGTCGCAGGTTTCCTGCCACCGCCGTATTCTGGATACTTGGTTCTCGCAGCTCGCTATACGCACATTCTGTCAAATTTTGCTACTGACTTTAGTTTACTGGTGTTCATTGTGGGTATTGCAGCCTGGTATCGTGGATTGGAGTAGATGCCCTGCTTCTATTCATATTGTACGTTTTGCATGTTTTTACATATTAAGATTAACGCGGGAAATTGATAATTGCTTAATTCTTTGCCATTGACTATCCTCTTTCTTGATACGTCGAGATTGTGCCTGGTATGTTTCAAAAGCTGATCTGCTCGAGCAACAAAGCTCTGATCCGTGCGCTGTCCCAAGAAACAATGTAGTTGTAATGATTTCTTCGACAGATTACTAGTCAGTACTAGACATCGAGCGCCCAATTGCACCAACTCAGTTAAGAATGATCTTTGTATAGTTGAAAACCCTCTACATCCATAAAACAACCTGAGATTTCAATTCGCAACTGCCGACGCCTGGCTGCAGCGTATCTCTGCTCACGTGACCCAGATGCTGCACACAATTTGAGAGCGTGCGTTAACTTGTACAAGAAGTTCACGAAGTTCACCATTTTACTGCTTCCTTTCGCGCCAATTGCCCTTCTTCTCGCTCAAATCCACCTTATTGCGCGTTGATAATTGTCTGTGACCTTTTGTTTGACTCTGAATGGCCACACTGGTCTCGCCGCTAGTCCGCGTCGAGCGCGGAAGTCTCCAACCAAAGATCATTGGACTCTATCAGTCACTATTCAAAGTCGGTTCTCATTCTCTACACCCGATTTTCTAATTAGCTATACTGACGAGATGTGAGCTTATAGGAAGGCGCTACTACACCGGAAAATGATGGCTATTGGGTTGAGTTTTTCTTGCTCAAGGCGAATATGCCAGCCCTGTCGGTGATTCTATCTGGATTAACTCCAGATAGTCTGCTCCGTATGCAGGTTCGACTCGTAATATTTTTCATTATTTTGGACCGGTAACTGACTGCCGTTGTTTAGGTTGTTACTAAGACTATTTTTACGCGTGCAGTGCACAGTCTCAGCGATAAGAATCCTAACGTTATAAAAAACGCGCTTGATGTGAGTACGCAATTGCACTAGACAACTACCGCGGCGACTGGACTAACAATGAACTCAAGACGCTTCATATTCTTACTCGCGAAGTTCTGGCTAAGCCGCTTACTAGCGCCGACGTTATTACAGTTCTTGTCGGACTAGATCAGGTGGATCAGGAATTCATGGAATTTGTCTCGCGACTCGAGTTACTCATGCGTCGAGGTCCGAAGCGTAAGTCGACGCGCTCTTTGAAAGAAGATAGATTTTCTAACAGTTAATAGCTGAATTGAGATCAGCAGCTTTACATACTTCTCTTTCAATCGCTTGTGGCGCGTACCGAACTTCTCTGATTAATTACTTCTTACATCGTGACATTTTCCCCGCCTTAATTCAAATCATGTATGAGAGACACACCACAAAGCATACATTTGAAGCATTTGTTCTTCTTGGTGTGCTGTCAAGTTGTGACAAGATGCAGGCCTACAATCCATATCAAACTCGCCTCGCCGATTTCGTTGATGAAACAGTGATGCAGAAGATTGTGATCTCGATCGGAATGTCATGTCGTGACGCACGAGACGAGTATCTGGCCATTCAGGACGACTCGGGCGACCAATTTTCGTTGGAGTCTTTACTTTCATACACTGAACTTGCTCGGAGGGCGAAGAGCGCATTTTCACCACAGGATCAAGAAACTAAGATGAATTCGGAATTTGCTGCACTACCGCCTCTATACATGACTGTCATTCTTGCAATGAGTAATTTCGTTCATGCGAATAAGTTTTTCTCTCGCGTGTTGACTGAGACAAAGACTATCAATAATGAAGGTCTGTTCTATACTTTTATCTAAATTGAAGATTGATGCTAATATGTTTTAGAAACCCCTTTTGGCTCTGTGATTTCAGTCTCTTCATATATCTTACAACATCAGCACCGCTCAGAAAGAGCTGCACAGTACGCTCGTCTGTTGATGCTGATAATGCGTGTCTTGGTGGAAGATCAAAGTACGATGATGCGTCTAACTGGAATCGAATGTCGTTCGTCGATCCGGATATGTCGTCAGCGTCAGCCTGTTTTGCCTCGTGTACAAGGTGAACGATTTCTTGTTGAAGGAATTTTGGATTCTCTGATTGGCGCGTTGCGACATAATATGAAAAAAACGTTAGATATTCCAATGTACTTACTTGCGGTGCGAACAATCCTAAGAATTATCTTTCAACTAAAGAAGTTGCGAATACGTCTGAAATATCACTGGTCAGAACTCTGGAAGTCGGTATTCTCATTTCTCAGATTCTTGCTATCGTCTTCGAAATATCTTCTTTCATTGGATGGCATATCTGACCTTGTCGACGATACGATTCGTATTCTCGTACTTGCATTTTCTGCCGGTGAATCTTTCCTTTCGGGCGCATCTGACTACGACGATTTATTCTACAAACTGGTTGAAACGGGCGACCTACTCAATCGGATCGCATCGGCATATAATCTTCCGCCGACACACTTGATTAGTACACTAATCTCAATTTCGGAGCACTACAGAAATTTGATCAAGGAAAAATCATCGATGTTTTCTTCAGGACACTTATCATCCGAGCAAGTATCCGACGTGATTAAGAGTGGATATGATACACTGTCTATTGCTGCGCAGCAAGGAATCGACGTATTAGATCGATATCGCGAATCTGACGAGCGGGTATTCCTAAAAAAAGCAAGCTGGACAGCCATCTGTGACGCGCGCGAGCTTTTAGCGCGAAGATTGATGCCGGTGGGCAAGAGCGGTGGCAGCAACGCAAACGGAAGTCCACCAAATGGATCTGTTTCGCCTGTGAGTGCGCGGAGTCGAACAAATAGTGTTGTATCTGATCTTAGTGATCTTGGGAGTCCACGAGCGAATGGCGACGGAGCAGCGATTTACATTAACGGCAAATAATAGCTTGACGGCATAGATTTAGCGGTGTTATTTACGTTCTTTATGAAATTTGTATAATACTAGAATTCATTGCATACTGTACAAACACGTTCCTTACTGCTAGCCCGTAAACTTTAAAACGCGCTCTCACAGTCGATGAGCTCTCCCAACGCAAGGCCCGAGATCCCTGAATCGCACGCAAACAGGACTGTCCACACGGGACATCTATGCCTAGATCTTGTCCAGGGTACCTACAAATTGGCTGACTGGCTTGTAAATTCAGTCGATTCTAGCTTATCTGTGAAGAGCGCGGCGAGCAATTCTCGCGGTGACAGAAAGTATCGTTGACAACAACAAGCAAAGCAGTCGCGAGCTGCCAGAACATTTCAACATAGTCGACGAGCTTTCCAGTCAATCACTTGCGCCATGCCTGAGCTTTCATTTAATGACCTGATGGGCAAAGACATGACCTTCCGGTCTCCTTTTCCCCGTTTCTCGAATTCAAATGCTGCTCCTGGTGGACCGCCTACGCCGTCAACGGCTGCGCGACGCACACCGTCGTTCGTACCAGGCTCTACAAAGGCGACAGCGGCTAGTGGTCGTCTGGTGAATGCAGCACCTGCGCCGAAATTTAGTTTATCGGGCACGCCGGGTTCTGGCGTGAAAATAGTGGCGCCGAGTGCAAGGAGAGTGGGAATGGGCGCCAATGAGGACTTGCAAAGACTGTTCTATCAAAGTCCTATGCCCAGAGTACGTTCCGTGATCAGTTCTTGTATATATTCCATAATGCTAATTAACCATTTTTCTAGTTTAATCAACAATCAAACTCCTCTTCGTTCACACCCCGCAAGTCTGCAACAGCCGCACCGGCCCGACCAAATTACCAACAGCAACAAGAAAAAACATCAGGGGAGCTGCGAGACTTCTCTTCGAGTTTTTCTTCGGAGCAGAATGGAGAAAGAGAGAGGATAAACTCAGGTCCGATTCCTCCACCTCCGATTCCGGCAGCTGAACCGCCTCTCAGATCAACCATGAGAAGACAAACAGCGTCACCACAACTCAAGGATAACGATGACACCACGAGTGTGAACGATTTGACACCTCAACAGAAAGCAAGCCAGCAGTTCTCAGTTCCCAACGATATCCGCGCCGAACAAGGTCTTCCAAAGATGAAAGGATCGCGAGCATCCTCGCCCGAAGATAACAACGACTCGTCAAGCACCTCCGAGCCGAAGAGTGTGACTACGACTCCAAGTTTACCAACTACTTCGGTGCAGGATTTAAAAGCAGACTCTGCCTCCTGGACCGGCTACGGTGCTCTAAAATCTCTACTCTCGCCTTTTAAATCAGCTTTACCTTCGCGAAACAACTCAGAGCCGATTCCAGCTTCAACGGAGAAGACACCTGAGCCGGTCGCTACAACATCTCCGACTACTTCGTCGGCAAGCAGTCATCCCGGTCCATCGCCGGGATCAGCTCGTCGAATTGCGAAACGACGTCCCGAGAGTCTCACGTCACAAAATAAACCTCAAGTAGCATATATTGCTCGTCCTAGTAGCACTGCTCCGCGATCAAGTGAGAGAACGAAACAAGCTGGTACTCGAAAGTCCCTACCTGGTGAACTTGAGCAAGCGCAGAAATTTGACGATGAGCGACAATCCATGCCAAAAAGTATTTCTCGAACACGAAAGCGCGCAGAAGAGCCAACAGTTGAACCACCTAGCAGTATAGCGCGAGCGTCACCGGCAACCGCATCAACCAAAAAGGCTCGGTTTCTAGCCAAACGACATCCGCACACTGCGCCTCCACCGGAGTTCCAGCTACCGATTCCAAATCCGTCGTCAAAATCCGCAAAACCAGCAAGTGAATCGCCGCACAGAAAAGCGCATTCACAGCCATCTCCAGCTAAATCGAGTCCGGCGTCAGAACCAGGCAGTCCTTATAAACCGTCACAACCATCGCAGTCAGAAACAGCACCGCAGAAACCAAGAAGAGTATCAGAGAAACTGTCCATAGAGCCGGAATATGTGAGACGATCTGGTCGTCGGCGCGTTAAGCCTTTGGAGTACTGGCGTAACGAGCGTATAGTGTATTGCCTTGTTCACGACGAAGATGGAGATGTGGTTCCTACGATCAGACAAATTATTCGTGCGTCGGATAAAGAAGAAGACGCAAGCATTGCCGATAAACGGAAACGACGAAAGACGACGTAACTGAGTAATGATACGCAGACTTGTATAGTTAATGGATTACTTCGAGTATAACGCTACAAATAAGAACTTTCGTAAAGTCTAGTATATACAAAATTTCATCATTAAAATCTCCAACTATTAATCCACGCCACGATATCCGATCTCGACAGCTTTATCATCATCGTTCTTTTTCCGTAATCCGAAAATATTATTCAAAACATTGATGAACTTAAATGAGTTCTCGTATAATTGAAACATAAGAACACTGCCTACAGATACACGCACAAGACGAGGCACCAGGCCCGAAAACAGGGGTTTAAAGCCTTCCTGTGTGAAGATCTGGTAGGCGCAGAGGAAGCCGCTGCTATTGGCACTTTTTCGGCCGCTGAATGTTTGCATGCGTGTTTTGACAACATCAATTGGCATAGTGCAAAAGCTATATCCGACCGTCAGCGTTTCATACAAAAAAGCAATACAAGAAAGAAAAGAAAGACATACACGGCTGCATAGCAGGCAAAGAGCTCAATAGCACCAGACATGGTAGACGACATCCGTTCACCAGGAGCCACGAATCCGTCACCCATTTGCCGCAATGAGTTATATGCAGTAAACCTCAGCGCCGAAGAGCAACCCTGTCGTAATAACGTGGGCACAAATCCGTAAAAGAGGCCAAATGGACCGTGGAGTTGAAATATTCGTGTGAAGATCTCACGGGTGCCTGGGGGTGGTGATTTCAATGAACTGATCTGCCGGACTTTGGCATCTGTGGAAAGTGTCAGCCTGTTGCCAATCAACCCAATTTTACCAAGCCAACTCACGCTCAAAAGGAACCAAAAAAACCGACTCAGCAAATCCTAAAACCGAATCAGCACCGGAACTCGCCAACAACATAACTCCAGAAACTAACACATACCCGCGCAAAGACCGGCAGCCAGCGCCTTAGGCGGCGACACATTCCCATTCTCATCCTGAAACTGCCTAACCAGATAATCGTACATGCCAAATCTAGCAACCGTTCGGCCCGCATTACCGAGCATCATCGTCCCGCAGCCGGTGTATATCATCTTTGTCGCGCCGAGTCGTCCTATACGATTCGATAACCCCGGCGGTAACTGTGACCGTGTCTTCAGGTATTCTAGCGGATCTATAGTCATTCAGCATCCATTAGAGACGTTTTACATCAACAAAAGAGAAAAAGTAGACGTACAGGTGACGGCGATCTCTGCCGTGCCCGCAAGGACACCAGCAGTCATAAGTCGCCATTGCGATCCCTAAAAGAACAAGTCAACACTATTTCATCACATATGCAATGCGCAGCCTATCGATTCAATACCTCGTCTTTGGTAGCTTTGCTCATCTTTGGGATCAGCAGTGGTTAGCAAGCAGATATTCGCGAAAGAGCCGGCTTGGTTTATCGAGCCGTAGTGCATTTACTACCATTTTACACGAGCGTGCGGCTTTGCATCCTCTTTGCTCCGCATCAGCCACTTTTCGCATATCCAATATTGGAAATACCATTTTCTACGTTCAAATCTTTACGAAAGAGGGGCATCTGCCCCGCAGCAAAGGCCTTGTATTCAACATCAACTAAAAAGATATACAAATAACAGACAAAAGTAGCACTCTAGTACACAGATAGTCAGAATCATAACGCGCGCAGTGGTTTAAGATAAAACACAACAAAAATCCACATTCGCCCTCCCTAAAAATACATAAACCATTAACCATAAGCATGCAATACTGCTCCTAGAAGTCAAATTGGAGGACAAAGTACTGATAGCGAGTCCACTTTATGCTTGTCTGTGGTATACACGTCTGCCGAAAAAAACACAAGTAAATTGCGGAAATCAAATACAGGTACATAAGAATTCGTCATTGTGAACATGGGCCGTTGCATCCTTTGCTGCGAGATATCAGGACAAATACCAAATGAGGTAGTATCTAACCCTCTTTCATAAAAAAGAAAAAGACAGGGTTTTGCAAGTTTTCTAATTTTTTTGTCATATTTTCCACCGACATTGATAAGAGTCCTTTTTTCACAACTCAAATTTAGCTTTGCGCTATCAAGAGCATTGCTTGTTTCAGTTCAAAGGAACACTCGCGCACCATCCGAAATAAGGCGCTAACCACAAACACAGAACAAGCTGCTGATGAGCTCCATCCAATATACATTAGAGCAGCATCAATCAAACAGCAAAGCAATTACTAAGCAACAGGCAAAAACCAACAACACAAACAGCAAACAGCTACAAACGTGCGTCTAAATTAGCGACGTACAGGCTGCTGCTGCTGCTGCTGCTGCTGTTGCATAGGATTAGGCACGTGCTGCGGTTGCCGAATTCGCTGGCCCTGTTGCTGAGGCAATCTGCGCTGATACATTTGGCGCTGGCCCTGCTGAGGCTGCTGCTGTTGCTGTTGTTGCTGTTGCTGTTCACGCTCGCGATGCTGCGAAAACTGCTGCTGAGGTTGTTGAGCAATCTGAGGACGAGGAATAGTATCGGGGGAATCATAGACATATAGACGCTTGTCAATGGTAGCTGGAATAGGTGCAATCTCAGTACCCAGCTCCTGCTCGATTTTGTAAAGATTAAATCTGTCTTCCCAACTGATCAAGTTAATCGCAAGACCCAAGTGACCAAAACGTCCGGAACGACCAATACGGTGCAGATAAGTTTCAGCGTTCTTGGGGAAGTCAAAATTCACCACAACGTTGACGGCTTGAATGTCGATACCACGAGTAAGCAAGTCGGAGCACACCAAATTTCTGCAGACGCCGTTGCGGAAATCGTGGAAGACGCGATTACGGTGAGCCTGAAGCATTCTCGCGTGACTGTAAAAACACGAGTAGCCCAGTTCGGTGATTTTCTTGGCCAAAAGTTCAACTCGGCTAGTAGAGTTGCAGAAAATGATAGATTGATTAATTTGGAGCTTCGAGAAGAGAGTATTTAAACAGTGGACTTTCTGCTTTTCTTCAACAAATGCGTAGTACTGGGTAATACCACGAAGAGTAAGTTCGTCCATAAGATTAATTTCAAAAGGTTTGTTGAGGTGTTTATCCTGTGGTAGCTGTTAGATAGCTCTCAATCAATAGTGCAAAATGTGCTAATTACCATGAAGCTTTTAACGACGAGCGGGAAGGTGGCAGAGAACAATAGAATCTGGCGCTCTTTAGGGAAATGAGAGAGAAGTTGTTCGATAATGGGAGTGAACTCGGGGGAAAGAAGCTTGTCGGCCTCATCCATGATGAACATAGGACATTCGCTAAAATCGGCAATACCCTTGCCAGCAAGATCAAGGATACGACCGGGAGTTCCAACAACGACGTGAACATTGTCGTGAAGACGGATGATGTCATCTTTGAGAGTTGTGCCACCGGTGGTGACCATAACGTTAATGTTGAGATGCTTGCCAAGGGTTCGGCAGACTTGCGAGGTCTGGAGGGCAAGCTCACGAGTAGGGACGAGTATAAGAGCCTGGATCTTGGAGCTCTTGGGGTTGACTTTCTCGAGCGCAGGAATAACAAAAGCAGCAGTCTTGCCGGTTCCGTTCTTTGCTCGAGCGAGAATATCGCGACCAGCAAGCGCAACAGGTATGGACTCTTCCTGAATCGGCGAAGGTTTCTCGAATCCAGCCTCGAAGATGCCCATCAAAAGTTCTCGCTTGAGGAAGAAATCTTCGAAATCACTGCCCTTGGTATCTGTGACATCCTCGGTTTGTGGTCGGGCATCGCGGGTAGGTCTGTTGATCTGGTTTTTCCAGTCGTTGTCACTACGACAGATAGCGTTAATAAGAAGATCGACTAGCATGTCGCAAGACAGTCAAGTACTTTAGGGAAGTAGATTCCAGCTGGTTTGCTAGAGCGGTAGTCATGGTTTACTCTCGTTTGCTGCGCAGGATCGAGTGTGAGCGGGGTGTAATTGATCAGCAGGTGTTGCGGATCTGAGCCAAAGCAGGAACAAAGCCAATCAGGCAATATCAAATAGAAGCAGGCGAGTAGAAGTAGAAAAGAGATTGATTGGCACTAGAGATGCGATACATTCAAAAGAAGCGTGGTAAAGAAGGTGGAAGAGGAGGATTCGGTGAGTCCGCGCGGAAAAAAAGAGAAAAGCCACGCCAGCCAACCAATCTGAGTCACATGACGGGCACCCTGTCCTGCCGAGCACCTGAGCTACGAACGGTCACTAAACAGGCAATTGCTTCTACGCTGTATTATTGTCCCGGAACAAGACAATAAATGCTCTTCATTCCGCCCCGTGCAGCACCGAGTTACACAACGTTAACAATTATCGTCTCTCGAAACCCCTTCATAGCAACAATCAACCAAAAACGCCACACAAGGAGCCGCACTAACAGCACACTTCCACTACTCCACCGTAGCTCGCTCTGGATCAGCCATGCGTATGATCTTCACGCTGTCGTTCAGTCTCACAGTTCCCATGTCCTGCGGTGTAATGAAGATTGTCTGTACATCGTCAGCCTTGCCTGCCGCGTCAATCATCAACTTTAAACTCGTAGCCCGGTTGATCGCATCCATGTAGACGTCGCTAAACGCAAGATATTAGTATTCCAATTCACTTGCAGGACACTATATAAATGCTTACAATTCGTCAAGACCGCGAAGTGGACAGTTCATGGCTTCCCATAAAGCCAACAATAAGCATATCTGTGTAAACGACTTCTCTCCACCGGATAGCGTCTTCACATTTCGCTGTCCGTTCTCATCGGTATCCACGGGTTGCACTTGAATATGAAGCGTGCCGTTTTCGTGGTTTATAAACAGTCGGCCACGAAAGCCACGGTTCGCAAGTGCAACCTTGAACACGTCTTTGGCACGCTGACAGATCTGGTTGCGGAATTTGAAAAAGTTATCAATGCGCTCTGAATATGATTCACCAATATCCTAAAAAGATTGTGGATCAGTAACGCTTATTAGTATGTCAACCGCAGCGAAGCTTACAATGAAAAGACTGCCAAGATCAGTAAGCTCGCTATCAGCCTTGATGTACTCTTTCTCAGAATCAGTGTACAGCTTCGTAATAGCCTCTACACTCATAGGCAAATCATCTCTCGCTCGCTGGTATTCCTGAGTAGTCTGCTCTATTAGCCTCATAATCTGCTCAGGGTTCAGGCCCTCCGTAGGCACGGGTTCGGGGCAGAAACTTTCAGCTATCTCTTTGACTTCAAGAAGAGTTTGCTGAGCGGCCGAAAGTTCACCATCAAGTCGCTCGACGGCAGCCAAACGATCCACAGCCTGACTCTCGCGGAATTTCAGTTCCGATGATGTTTTCACGGCCTTTTCAACAGCCTTTGAAAGAACATTCTGCAGTTATAAGCCAGAGTTAGTAGGTTGTACGACAGCGATATATAGAAATGTATCATTGTGGTATCATACGTTCAGCCGAGTTAGTTGGTCCTGAGCAACCTCTAGCTCTTTTTTCGCTTTTTCTACTCCAAGGGTAGCAGCTCTCAAGTCGGCCTCGCGCTTGTCCTTCTCTATGATGACCGTCTCGTAACTGTGGACATATTTATCGTGCTCTTCTTGAATTTGCTGTTTAGTATAGTTAGTAGCTGTCCTATTTCCACTAATGCAAACAAGATCTCTCACTCTAAGGTTAAATTCCAGCGACTGTAACTTTCCAGAATCTTCAGTTTGAGTCAACTGAGTGGTGAGATCTTCAAAATCCATCTCAGCTTGTTGAATATCTGCATTCAAATTCTCCAATTTTCTCTAAACCGATTTATCAGTAATTCATCAGTCAACTAGAGCAGTTGTGATACATACCTTTCCGGCCTGTATCTGTCGTCTAACATCATTGAAGGTTTGGTCTGCTTGGCTGACCGCACGATTTGCTCGTTCAAGTTCGTTCTCTCTACGTTGCTGCTCACTCTCCAAAGAACTATAAATTAAGACGCAGTTAATAATCACCATCGGCAAACCCAATTTGTAACAGGAATAAATACCGAATTAGCATTTCTGCATCCGTTTTCATTCTGGGTGGTTCCTTTCTTTCCCACACAGGGGTGCTGATAGATGATCCTCCCCTGTAACAAATATCAGTTAAACCCTTCTATAGTTTCCATCATACAACTGAACTAACCTAGAACTCAAACGAAATCCGCCCTTGCCTCTGGAGTTCACAGCCAAGCAACTCACGACGTTGTGCGGTCTCGTCGCCATGACTTTGTCAGCCTCTGCTCGCGCCTTGATCAATATAGTTTTCTCAATAGTATGTTGATCAATAAGAATAGTTTTGACAAACTCGTGATCAATCTATGTATGGTTAACGTCGTTAGGTGATTGAAGTCTTTGGACAATAACGTACCTCCAAAACGTCCAAAACGGTAGTGAAGTTTGAAGCGGGCATATTGTGTCTATAATCTATGGGTATATTTCTGCGAGTGAAAATAGTAGGAGAGCTAAACACAAGTCAGCATCCAGTAATACAAAATTATGGTTTGATGCAACTTACGCTCCATGCTTGGCAAATATGGAACGAAGCACCCGTTCGTCCTCGTTGCAAGTCACAGCGTATGCATCCAAACTGCGGGCGAAGAAAGACTCCAACACCCCACTCCAAGTGGAATCTGTTAGACGCACATGCATACCTAGGGGACCAACAGGAGTATCTCGGAACTGCTTGCTCTTCTTTATGTCTTCGAGAATAGCAGGCGTCTTAGGACCAAATACAGACAAATGCTGATTTGCAGTCTGCTGAACTTTCCGGATTCGAGTTTGCACATCGATGAGTTCGTTTGATGCAAGTGCCTGCGACGCACTAGCGTCCTTCCTGGCGTCTTCAGCCTTCCGTAGCTCTTCATCCAACCGACGATTATCAGCTTGAACAGTCTGACGGTTCATTTTATACTGTTGAATTTCCTCTTCTAGAACTGTATAACGAGCTTGCAGGGCAGCAAGATTGCCATCGCCTTGTTCGTTCTGGCGTCTGCGCTCCTCTTCAATCTTGGCTTCGGCTGCCTGAAGGCGGACTTTACAGGATTTAATGTCTTGCGAAGTATTCCGTTCATCCAGCTAAAAACCCGTCAGTATCCTATTATTTTATAAGTGAACATAAGTGTACGTACAGCAATCTGATGCGTGTAAACCTTTTGCTGTTGCATCCCGTCGCGGAGATCCCTGAGTCGCGATTCAGCAGCCGCAATGGTTTCCTTCACTTCATCACAGGCTTCGGAAGCTCGCATGATTTCTTCTTTTGCCTCTTCGTTTTCTTGGTTAGCGTCTTCAACAGCTTTTAACGCCATCGTGTGCTCCTGCTTCTTGCGACTTAGCTCTGCTCTTGTCTCTTCTATAATTTCTTCTTTCTCAGCAACGTTCGCCCACGCGTACTGAAATTGTAAATGGTCCAGTTTCTCTGTGAATCTCCTGTGCGACTGGGTGCGGCTAAAAAGCTCCGCAGCTTCAAGTCGTTTGATGTTCAACGCCTCAAGGTCCTTTGCCTTACTCATCAAAAATCGTTTAGTGTTATCCAAAACGACGTGCGTATTGTCATAATCTCGTTTCAGCTCGTCAAGTCTAATACCCTTCATAAACAGCTGATACTTTTCTTCGGGAGTAGCGTTAGTTAAAAAAGATCGTGCCGTATCCTGAGAAAGAAGGGTCATAGGATTATCAACGACAAGCATAAAAGTATCCATCATCTCAACGAGCTCGTCGCGAGAACGCGAGCAAATTCGCCCAGCCTCGTCTCGAATGATATATTGACTAGTCCCTTTGGTGTCGAACGAGCGCTCAACAGATATTTTGCTTCCGTAAACATCATACCGGAAGCCATGTGGGCTATTAAGTAGTTCGCAAGTGACCGAGGCTTTAGTCATGCCGTACTTCACGAGACCTTTGATACTGCTGGCGCGTTGAGTCGCAGCAGCTTTACCGCCAAGGCAAACGGTAATACCGGTCAAGATAGCACTTTTACCACTTCCATTATGACCAATAACAAAATTAATGTTGGGGCCAAATTCAAGCTTCAGATGGTCGTGGCACTAGACGAGTGATTGTGTGAGCTAGACAGAGGAAGGCTGAGAAAAATATTGCATATTACCATGAAGTTTTTTAGTTCGACGGAGGTGATAATTCCGTATTCCGCTGGACGTTTCTATAACATATTAATATCGCACTTCGTAGTGATATGTAAAGAGGGCAACTTACATCAGGAAGGTCGGTAGCTTGAGTCTGGAGCTGCTTGAACGCCTCGTCCTCTGAGTCTTCAGCGGAATCATCCTCTTCGTCCTCATTTCCGAACGTGCTTAATCTTTTCAAATTATTTGTATTCTTAGCTTTGAGATCGATTGAGCTTTCAAGAGATCGCCTTCGTTTCGAGTCCGGTGTAGAATCCTGTATCACGCGTTAGGAACAAATGCATATCAACAACACGCAAAGAACTCGCCACTTACTGAATCATACTCATCATATTCTATCTCAGTGTCGTTCACCGCACGCTTTTGCACCAGCCCAACCATATCTGGGACGTCCTTGGCGACGCTTGGAAGACGACTGGCGAACGGAGTTGTGTTGATAACAATACGAAATAGTTGAGGCGCGCCACGAACGCGTCTTAGTCCCAGTCCCAAATTTTAATTTAGGCGCACTCGAGCGAACGCTTGAAGCAGCAACTGCTCTTCTCAGCTTTTGTTCGATTTCAAAAGATAGATTAAAAATACTTGTCAATTTATTTGATCATTAAATTAGCAATCACAAATACTGAACGCCTTTCTCCTTTTAAGTTACAAAGAGCCACAGGCCACCGTCCAATCCAAATCATTCATCCCATGTCCGCTGGATCTTGACCCTGTCAACTCGTAGCTATATAATCCCCCATCTAATCAAAGTGCCATATGAAGTGTTTTTATTCTATCATCGCGCCTCTTGCAGGTTTCCTATCTTCTTTCTCAACAATATTGTAAAATGTGTCGGTTCCCTGTGCAAAAAACAATACGCACATCTTTCGTCCGGCGTTCTCCAACGAGTATGTATTATTTCTCGGAACTAGGAAATGGCCGCCACGCCGGACCTTGAACTTCACTTCGTCACCGATACAGACTTCAACTGTTCCTTCGATGACACAGAATACTAGAGAATTCAGCCCGGTCTTTTTCTTTCCTTTGCGTCCTGTGGTGGCAGGTAGCCTTACTATACCTGACGCGAGAAATCCACGCTCCTCCTCAAACGTTTTCATGAATTCAAAGTCGGCAAAATCATTATTAACGGACACATATGGAAGCATCATTGAAGGAACCGCGACTCGTCGAGGTAGTCGCTTGTGAGAAATTAAATCTTCAGTCTCGACTACAAAGTAGTCAAACTCGTTGTCGTCTCTCTGCTCCATATCCACGGCGCTAGACCTAGAAGGCTGTCTCAGAGTATCTCTGAAGCTCGGAGAAGCTCCCGAGGGCAAATCTGAGGAGCCGCTATCATTACGAGAGCGCGGGTGGTCATATGTTTTTAATAGCTTGCGACGACCAACGTCGACTCCATTTGATCGCTCAGGAGTAATCGACGCTTTCGTTTTTCGTATTGATTTGGTTGCGGTAAACTCTGCTCGTACAATTGACTTAATAGCCGGGACAGTTGCACCGCCAATTTCATCGTCGCGGACAAGGTTGTACACTATCCGCTCATTTTTCCAGTATTCCAATGGTTTCACTTTGGTTCTGCTAGATCGACGCTGAATCGTTCTGCCACAAGCTTCTTCGTCGGACGATGAGCCGATGGCCGACTGCTGTGAGTGCTTGCGTTTACGCGACCTAAATGACTGCACCGGAGAAGACTGGGCAGAGCTTGCCGGCGAAGAGAAGAAACTTTGGCTGTCATCGTCAGGAAGAGATGCCGAATCGGATGTCAAGTTGGTCATGTCACCGGTTGTCGAATCGGCATCCTGCTGAGGCCTTAGCAAATCATCCGACTCCGTTTCCGAGCTATTCACAAACTCCGCAAAAGCTTCTTCGGCATCTTCATGTTTAAAATCCGAGTTCTCCCGATCTTCCTCATCTTGATGCTCTATAACGCACTCCACGCCTTCTGCTGCGTCCAGCACAGTATCCAGCTTGCCGCCTAGCAAATCCTCAGAATCGTCGACCGCGGCAAAGAACCTTAGTGCAAGAGGCGATGTGCCAACATACGGAGTAGGACTGGTCGGACTCGCAAGAAATCTACCGGGCGAAGGTGACGAATTAGGCGGTGTCTCCATATGTGAAAACGCGCTTCCCGGTTTGATTCGTTTAATAATTGACGAGAATATAGAAGGCGATAGGGATTGAGCAGCCTGAACGGTCAGGTTAGCTTTATCAGCGGAGAGATTGATGCAAGGAACAAAGGGGTAAATACCTCGTCACAGTCGCGGCGATCGCCTAACGAGGCTGACAAAAAGCTGTCCTCCAAGAACGAACTATCGCCCATTTTGTTATGCCAATAGCAGCGTCTGTCTGCCACGGAGTTGGTGTGTTCGCGTTGAGAGCAAAGATAAGCGACTCCAGCCCGGGCGTATCGTCCTGTTCGTTAATTGAATTGGCCAACGCGCCAAAGCTTCTCCCAACACGCGACGCGTCTGTTCTCCCGCTCCCATTTTACTCAACCCTAATCCCTATAAAACCCTAATATAGGGTTATCAAAAGCAGTCACACTTGCTGCGAAAACTCTGGGCAGTCAGACACAAGGCGAGCAGAGCGGGTACGCGGCTTCAGTATGCATGCGCGCGGTACCCAATCCTTCGTGAACTCCCTCGTTTGGTCTCCAAGTTCCTCTTCCCAGTAACCCACACGGCATAATTCGACAACCATGAGCAGCTACGATAAAGAGAAGGTCGCGGGCGGCGAGGGCCCTAAGCTCCAGAAGTTCCGCATCACTTTGACCTCGCGAAAGGTCCAGCAGCTCGAGAAGGGTGCGTATTCGGTCGTGTTGTCGGACGATGTCTGTCGTCGACGAAGAGCATGACAAGTTCCGTGAGCATCCAGACTTCTGCGGTGCCAGTTGTTCACGTTCTCGTCTTGTTTTTCGTCAGTGACGCATTTGCTAGAGCGCATGCGAAGGCTAACACGATTCCGCAGTCTCCAGCGAGCTCATTGCCCGGGCTAAGAGCCAGGATATGAAGATCAAGGGACCCGTCAGACTACCAACCAAGTTCCTCCGCATCTCGACCAGAAAGAGTATGCTTTATTTCCAACTGCTATTCTATTACAAAAAAAACAGTCAGATCATTAACAGCTTGTTTTAGCCCCTAACGGTGAGGGTTCCAAGACCTGGGATTCGTACGAAATGCGCATCCACAAGCGTATCATCGAGTATGTCTTCGTCCACTCCATCAACTATTTCCACTTGTTCTAACATGTCTTATAGCCTCGTTGCTCCTTCCAACTCCGTCAAGCAGATCACTTCTTTCAACATCGAGTCCGGTGTCGAGGTCGAGGTCACCATTGCCGCCTAAATTCGCAATTCAATTTAAAACACAATCATCAAAAAGTATATATGCGCAGATGCTCAGATAAAGAAACGCCGATTATTTTAGTGGAGGAGGAGCGGTTTCAAAGAAAACACTTTTGATATTTAATCATAAAGGAAATTGCTGCCTGAACCAAAGTATTAGGCTCATGTTCCCTTTTTTATTCGTTATCTATTTAATCTCGTTCTCTTTATTGATGTCTTGCGTGTGTGTGTTGCTCATTGTTATTTTCGATGTTTCTGCCGGTTATGTTTGTTAGGTCATGTATTGTAACAAAAAAAAGTAAATATTATTCAATCAAACAAATGCTGTGACGCCTGGTAATTCTATTGCTTATGCTATTCAATGCCCTACTAATACAACTCCCCATGGTACCTGTTTACATATCCATCATGGATCCGGCCTATATACCGCTTACAGCACCCCAACCGTAAAAATTACACATACCTCATAGGCGGCAGAATCTCCGGTACTTTCCCAATCTCAAACTTTTTAGCAGCAAATGCAGCCCGCTCCTCGCTCGTTAAATCCGCATCGTCCGGTAAATACATTGGCTCACCACTTTGCAGCGTAATCGAATTGCCCGTTCTGGGATTCCTCAAGTTTGAATTCACTGATGGGCGACCAAGTTCGGCGAAATGAGCATTCATCTGCTCAATTAAAGTATACGGTCGCGGAGGTAAAGTTGGAAAGTTCTCGTTCTTTGTATGATTCTTAAGAGGAAACCGTTGCATGGGACGAGTCAAATATCCGCCTGCAGGCGGCTTGACAGTTGCTCTAGTAGTAGCCGCCTCTGTCGTCAACGATATAGGCGCAGGCGAGACTGAAGATTCCTGCTTCTTGGAATCTCCCAACATCTGTGATCCAGGTGGTGATGGATCTTTCTTCTGTCCAAAGGCAGACGTAGTAGAGGTCTTGATCGAAAACACGGATTTGGGAGCAATTGCGGACCCACTGGTCGAGTTCAATGCTGCCTTACTATCGCCGCCACTCAGGCTTAGGCCATCAAGATCAGTGATCTCCTTCTGCTGTCCAAACGCTGACGTACTAGTTGTCGCTGTACTTCCAGGCGCTGTCTTATTCCCTAGAGTCGCAGGGCTTCCAAACGCAGATGTCGCCACTGGCTTCTGTCCAAACGCCGAATTTCCAAACGCTGATACAGCAGGCTTTGTATTGTCCGCGCTAGTCTGGCTGCTGTTTCCAAATGCAGTACTACCGCTCCCCGAAGAGAACGCAGATTTTACCGCAGCATTGTTGTCTACGTTGCTATCGCTAATGTCTTTCTTCGCTTGATCAAATGAGAATGCACTGGTCTGCTCGTTGCTACTGCTGTTGTTGTTGTTCGATCCAAACGACGCAAATGGCGATGCGCCGCTACTCTGCACCTGTTTAGCAAATCCGCTAAATGGCGACGACCCAGTAGTAGATCCCGCTCCGAACCTGCCAAATGGCTTGTCCTCGCTCTTATCTCCAGATTGTGCGCCATTGAATGAAGAATTTGTCGTATTGGGTTGATTACCAAATGCCGGAGCCGATCCAAATGAAGTTTGGCCAAAGGCTGGCGCGCCTGCGTTGGATCCTAACGTCCCTCCTGATCCAAATGCTGGAGCTGGTGAGTTCGACGCAGGCGCTGATCCAAACCCAGATGGCTGACCAAACGCCGGCGACTGACCAAATCCAGAAGATCCAAACGCTGATTTAGCCGAATTATTCATACTTGCAAATGCTGATGATGGTGCAGTTGTTGTCGGCGCGAATGATGATTGCGAACTAGTAGCTGCGGGTGAGCCAAATGATGATTGTCCGAATGCCGGAGCGGCGGGTCTTGCACCAAACGCGCTACCTTGGCCAAATGGAGCTGCCGGCGACGGAGAGGCGGCCGCTGCCTGTCTTTGCTGCCCGAATGCGGACTGCCCAAATGCTGGAGACGCCTGCTGCGATGAAGTTGTGCCACTCGCAGCTAGAGCACCGAATGGTGACGCTTTGGTCGCAAACGACCCAAATGATGATTGTCCAAACGCATTAGCCGCATTCTGTCCTGGAGGCGGCGGCAGTTTTGTCGCCGAGCTAGCGCCAAATGCTGATTGTGGGTTATTCGATGCAAAAGGAGAAGGGTTGTTGCTATTGCTGCTGCCACTGTTGGCAAACCCACCAAACGGTGATTGCTGGTTGTTATTATTGCTATTGTTGCCAAATCCGCCGAATGCACTCGAATTGCTGTTGTTGTTGCCAAACATGGCTGGTGATTGCTGTTGCTGTTGCTGTTGTGTCGGCGTGGATGAAGAACCAAAAGGCGACGCCGCGCTGGGACCAAATAAGTTACCCGCTTTGCTACCACCAAACGGGCTCCCAACCGCTACTGAGGTGGCAGTTGGAATATTTATCTGAGCTTGTAATTGGCCAAGTACGCTTTTATCTCCTTGAAAGTATCTAATTGCGAGAGGTCCGGTCGCATTTTGGTCCTGAAGCTCGTCGCGTGGAAGATAGTCGCGTACTTCATTGTCAGGTCGTTGACGCGCCATGTCAACGTATTTGGTAGCGCGCGCCGTATCTGACAAAATGAATTGAAAAAGAGCAAGCATGTCTTGCCTAGCTGTATCTTCGAGTTTGGTCTTTTTGGTGTGTGGCGGTTAGCAAAATAAGAGTCTGGTCAATCAAAGATAGCACATACGTAGAGTTGTTCTTGGCCGTTCTCTCTGGCTTCGTAGTACGCTGCTCGTAGTTCTTCGGGTGAGATGTCCCGGTTGTTTATGATCCCGCGTCGAGCACCTTTTGAAACTCCGTAGCTGGAGAAAAAGTAAACAGGAGGGGTCCTCATCATTTGAGCTAACTCAGTCTTGTCCTCGTCTAGATGAACCCGTCAGCTTTGATCTCACTTTCGGTGGATCTCTTCAAAGCACTTGGCTAATTAACCAGGTTGTCCGGAAGTATAAAAACGTGGTGCTCGTTACCTGAGACTTTAATGTTTGCATCAGGCATCGCGCCCGGCGACTGTCCAGCTGGTCCCTCATGCAGGAATTTACAGGCGCTGCCTTTCACGCATTTTCCTATTTATCAATACAGATGTAAGTAATATATTCTAATAATTTGGAGATTACTTTCACCATATGCGCGCTGTTGGCATCGCAAGTGAAATCATACCTTGCGCGTAGAATTTGCAGATAGTTGGCTTTTGATTCCTCGACATCTCGCCGACTGGCAAAGGTCGCAAGAAATCAGATACTCCGGCAAATGGTGCCAAACGTATTCAAAAGGAAATACCCGTATTGCTTATATTTGTTGTGGATTGTAGCAACCTGCGCAGATGTGGATGACCGAGCTGTTAGACACAGAATTAATTATTTGTGGGCTGAAGAACAGCGAATTCCCAACCACAAAAAAAATCCGCTGGGAGCTAAACGCCAAAATTGCATTTCATTTCCATCAAATATCAACAGCAAATACAACGGCTGGACAGCACACATCGCAAGGACGCATACAAATAACGAAAAATGCAAAGAATTCAATATGCAATCCGACGAAAAGTCGGCCACTCGCAGTTTGTGCGAAAGTCATCGTCAACCTCAGGATTCCTCGCTGACGAGCTGCGAAAGCTTTCAAGTCACGAAGCAGAGTATCGCCGCTCGCAGACCGAGGCAGCGGAAGAGGATAAAAATCGCCCAAGCATACAGAGAGAAAAGTCAGATTACTCCAAGCTATATGGCATGCAATCTAGCACCGAGAGTTCAGATTGGGGGTTTCTGATGTCGGACGTGCCGATAATGAGCCCGTTCAACTATACAGAGAGTGCGAACAAGGCAGACGAGGAATTCCACAGACAACGGAGTCTCCTACGTAAAAACACAGGAAAGAGCAGTTTGAAAGAGCGCGAGGTGTTTGAGCGCGTGTTTCGCGATATAGCAAGAGGAACTGTCGACGAGAAACGGGATCCCAGTAAAAGCAAGTCGCCAAAAAGCCTCGGCACATCGCAGTTCCAGAGAGAAACAGTTGTGTTCAGGAACGAAAATATGTTTTCTGGACGAAGACCTGGACTGCAGCAAAGTCGGGGAAGAACATTTCGCGGAGATGACAAAGATCCTCTTAAATGGTTGAACCTGTCGAGTCCAGATGTTGACGTGAACATGTACCCGCCATCACTTCGTGAGATTGCGAAGAGCCTGCGCGATATTCGCGGCGACCCATCCGAATATTACCAAGCACAGGACCTCAAACCTGATGAGATCGAATGGGAACGCAAAGAGCAATTGAAAGAGATGATCCAACGTATGCGGGCATGCGACACTGATCTTGAGCTCGATGGTCTGTTGGAGCGGGAAGTCTACAAGCCATTCCGCGAAGCGGCCAAGAATTTCCGAGGACAGGAGGCCCAGATTGCACCTGCAATTGCTCGCAATTACCCAGCTCTATTGTTAGAGGCGATGAAGATCATGCTAAAGACATTCAGAGAAGCATATGGCGCGCTTTCAATTTTCTACAGGGCGCGGGATTACGGAGTTTACTCTTACATGCTCGGCTGTACAATCGACGTCTACAACCAAGCGCTAAAGATACAATGGTATACGTTTGAGGATATGTTTGAGTGCAAGAACCTGCTAGAGGAGATTGTTGTGAACGGTGTCGAAGCAAACTCGGAGACGATCGGAATAGTCGAGATGATGCGGCGACAGACTGAAGAGCGGGTAGAAGCTAATGAAGATGGGCCATTGAAGATTTTGACGCAAGAGTCTGACGAAGATGGTGCCTCGTATCGCAATGTGCGATTTGTGTGAATAGTTGCAAAGTATAATAGTTCAATATAGATCAATTGGAAGAGGAGGCAGAGTTCAATTTGGGAATGGGCAAAAAAATCATATGCGATTATGCAGAAGTTTGGAAGTTCATTGGTTGTTTATCAAGATGTAGAATAAATGTATAAATATGTACACGGCGAGCGAAGGGAATTAGACGGCTGCAGAAAAAACAATTAGTATGAGAGACAAAACAAAGGGATCAGTGAACCACGAGTCACGATGACATCGTAATCACCAGACACAACAACAAACAGATAACGCACCATCAGCCTGAGCAAGAATGTAGTCAATGGCCTGACCAACGGACTTGATTTCGTCAGCCTCCTTGTCGGGGATCTCGATGCTGAACTCCTCCTCGATAGCCATGACGACCTCGACAGTGTCGAGCGAGTCGAGACCGAGGTCGGCGGCGAATGAAGCCTCGGGGGTGATTTTAGCAGGATCGGTGACCTTGTCAAAAGACTTGACGACCTCCATGATGCGAGCCTGGACTTCCTCACGGGAAAGCCCGGCGTCGGCGGAGTAAAATCGGGCGAAGCGGGCAGGCAGGGCGGGTGCGGCGAGTCTGGACGCCAGTGGTCGGGCGGCGACGATCTTGGGCGACGCACGCACAGCCAGAGAAGCAGCACGGCGGATAGCGGCCGGAGCAGAGCGGGAGAGGGCGGTTCGCAGCATTGTTGAGGGTGTTGATGGTGGAGAAGATAGCAGGAAGTTGACGAAGAGACGGCGAGAAGAAGCATTTGAGTTTATCCGGGTAAGGGTTAGTTGGACAGCCAATCACGCCCCAGCCAAATCAGCGCTCAGCTGGCGACGAGCTTTGGTTTGCGTCGAGGAACTTGCACACAAACACTTTGTGGAGAGTCTACAACAGCATTCGCGGCAGGATTATACTGATTTCTTTTGATAACATAGACGCATCAGTATTCTGCTCATACACACACAATGCTTCGTCTTTTCGGCCGTCCAGTGCGGGTAGCCTCAGCGCCTCTTTCCACCTCCACCGCCTCCACGACCACCCGCATGCTCTCCTTCTCAGCTCCAAGAACAGCAAAGCCAGCACCAACAGCATACCCGCGAGATTTCCGTGTAAGGCCGGCAGAGAAGTGGAGTGAGGGCGAGTCTGCCCTCGACCGCGCCGGACGCTTCTTCCTCATGGCTGAGCTCTTTCGGGGCATGTACGTCGTTCTCGAGCAATACTACCGAGCACCCTACACAATCTACTATCCCTTTGAGAAGGGTCCGATCTCACCCCGTTTCCGCGGCGAGCATGCTCTCCGCAGATATCCCTCGGGCGAAGAACGTTGCATTGCGTGCAAGCTCTGCGAAGCCATCTGCCCTGCCCTCGCCATCACTATCGAAGCCGAAGAGCGCGTCGACGGCTCCCGCCGAACCACTCGTTACGATATCGACATGACCAAGTGCATTTACTGCGGACTCTGCCAGGAATCATGTCCTGTCGATGCCATTGTCGAGACACCTAATGTTGAATACTCGACAGAGACTCGTGAGGAACTGCTTTACAACAAAGAAAAGCTACTTGCCAACGGTGACAAGTGGGAGCAGGAGATCCAGTTCGGTCTCGATGCTGATTGTATGTTGTCCTCGTTTAATTTCGCTTTTTTACAGTATACTGATTCTTATTTAGCCCACTACCGCTAAAGGTAGTCGAGATAGTCGAGTCGTTGTAGACCTCATAGATTGGATCCCGGTGTTTTTGCTTTTCATGCTTTTTTGTTCATCATCTCGCACTTTGCCGTTTACGTCATTGTCATGCAATCTTGTAATTATTTTGTGTACAAAATAATAAAAAAAAAAAACTACTACAGTCAATCTAAATCCAACTCATGCTCGTGCGCGGCAGTACCGGTCCTCGATCGAGATTGCTTCATATACACCCTCCATCGACGTATATATACTATACGAGTTCTCCTGTACATCTGTCACCGTATGCGTCTCCAACACCTTATACTTGCCAGACCGCCCAACTTTCTCGCTTCGCGTATAAGTAAACGCAAACGGCGCAGTACCCTCAAACTCAAACTGAATCTCGGCCCGGTCTCCTTCGTGAATATCAGACACCAAGGATGTACCTTCGTTAACTCTCACTGTCGGAACCGGATGAATTGACTTTGACAAGTCACCATGTACAGCAACCTTGCATGTCGACGCACTGTCTTTTACGCTCGTGATTGTAAAGTTTCCCGGGCTAGACGCCAATCGCGAAAATGGAGAATGCGTATTAGCTCGTTGCCGCTTGCCGTTAAACTCATACTCGACCTCGAAAGGTGGGACACCCGTCAATACAAACGATATACGCTCGCCGACACAGTAATCCACGCGGGTAGAACTAGGCATTATAGTCGGGACATCAGCGACAAGAACTGTAACCTGCTGAGGCTTGAACGCAGTGCGTGAGCATCCGCGTCCATCAGTAACATGCGCAATCGTCAACACATGCTTTCCCAGCCCCAGACCACCATATATCGACCGTAGACTATATTCATTCTCGCGGATATTCGAGAACGTCATAGTCTCGCTCTGACCCTCAGTCTCATGCCTCACGTTTAAAGTCAACGCAAACGGTCCATCGCCATCAAATCGGATCTTAATCGGCTCAATCGACTTATCCTCCGCCTCTGCTTTCCAGCAGCTGCGGTACGTTGCACCCGGCTTTGCAAAAGCAGCTTCTGGCCGGCCATGTACAGTCTGTAATACTTTCAGCGGCTCGTATCCTCCTTTGCCACTCGTTTCGTACACGGAGTCGGACACGCCTTCGAAAGTGTACACATATTTGCCTTGTTTGCCAGTTTCCATTTGCACATTTGCATACTTTGTAGCTGCCTGTAAGTCAAACTTCAACGGCCTTGATGATCCGCTTCCGCCATCTCTACTCGCAAGTGCAGACGAAGTTGAAATGGTGTCGTCCGCGAAATACTCACGCTGATACAACACTGAGAACGGCGGTGCACCATACAAGGCAATTTCTAAAGAGTCCTCATCACCTTCGCATACATCTTTACCAATCGCCGTCAGCTTATCTTCAAAGACCAATCGATCACTGGCGACTAGTTCCATTCGGGGTCTCTCAAACCAGCTTACTTGAAAAGTACTTCCAGTTTTTGGCGAGACAGATGCGCCAGGACAGTACGCATCACGCACATCAGTAATCTCGTAAATGCCTTCATCCGTAACTGTGATGAATTCTCCATTAGGTCGGTATTTTGTCACGGTTTCAACTTCTGATACACCGCTTGAGCTGTTGTGAGCGTATGAAATGGTCCACGGCTATACACTATTAATATTATCATCTCGGTGGAGGGAAAAACATTACTTACCGCTTCTCCAGTTAATCTTAACGGAATCTGCACACTCTGACCCATCAGCGCCTTGACACTCATTCGCCCATCCACAGCTCCAAACTGTGCAGCAGGTCTCTGTCGCCGGACTTCAACGTGCGCATCAGCCTCACTTAGCGCACGCTTACATCCATTACCATCTTCGACAGAGAGCAATGCAATAACATAAGTTCCACCTTTTGTCAGAGGTGGCGTAGTTAGCGTATATTGCGAATCGGTAATCTCCGGGATAACCTGCTGTGTGCGCTTGTTACCGTTCACAATCTCGTACGTCAGTGAAAACGGACCGGTGCCGTGCAAGTCAACGTTGAGGGCAGTAGAATCTCCAGTACAGCATCGCGAACGCAGCGAATTTTGAGAGAATGCGGCGCCAGCAAGCACCTTCACAGTCTGCTCGGTTCTAAACTGCGATCTGTCAAGTTGGATATTCTGATATAAACTATCACTCAGCATGAAGAACTCGTAAGTATAATGTCCAGCCAAATCAGGTCTGAATTGCAATTGGTGCCTCGTCTTGTCGATAATCAACCGCTCAGTCTTGACTCTTTGACGATCAGTGATAATCTGATATTGTAGCGTAAAAGGAGGTGTACCCGTCAGAGTCAAATCAACAGTAACTCCGATCGAGCCCGCACATTTATCCTCGATATCTTCAAATTTGACGGCAACCGTGGGTTCCGCAGGGGTTAACGCGAGACAAGTCGATGATTCAAGCACATCACCGTCACAGTATTTTCCGCGTATACTCTCAATGATATATGTACCAGGTTTTCCCACCGACAAACGTTCCAATCCGTTGCGCATATTGAGCTCGAGCTCTCTTGCTGCTGGAAGTTTACTTATAGCAGTCTCGCCCATATCGTCATCTTCTATAGGCTTGTATTGCAGCTTGACCATATACGGACCTTCGTCGATATTTCCAGTCAGCTGCAGCGGAACATTCGCCGACTTACCCTTTGCAAGGTTAACCGGAGCTTCGGGGTTACAACTGACAAACCGTACTGACGGCCTTGGATGCACCAAGAAACCATAATTGAGGCCCTTCTTTGCCAAAACCGGTGACTCTTCACGATCTTTTTCTTCGTAAATCTTACTGTAATTGACTAAATTTCCCAACCCATCCTCTACCTCATCAATCATATAAGCCCATCGGCCAACAGTGTTCAGAGATGTATCCAGAGCTATCTCGACTGTCTCTGGCTTCCCCCATTCGAGTGTTTCACCAGCATGCCACACCCGTCCCTCGCGCGGTAGTTTTCCTTGTAAAAGTGGCGAGGAAAAATGATCTGGCTGTATACTCTGAACTGAGAACATGGCGTCACGGCCCTTGATTGAGCGACTGTATTTAACACGCAACGGTGGAACGCCACTAACAACGAGTTCCGGCGACTCGAGAGCGCCTATACAGCGATCAATTGCTGGCTGTCCGCTTTTCGTCGTCAGTCCTGTGGATCCACGGAGAGAGGCAGTGGGACAAGACGAAACTACGACATCGGCCTGCTGTAGTTTGACATTCAAGTTAGACGTATCAACAACTTTTGCTAATCGATAAAGTCCGGGATCTTTCAACGGCAGTTTTATGCTTAGTATTTTTGAATCATGTTGATGTGGATCACTTAATGCCACGGTCGTCACCTCTGTCCATTTTCGTAGCTCCCGCTTTGTAAAGTTAAGTAATCTATAACTCGCGTCATCGAAGCTAACGTGGTAAATCTGCACCAGACTTGGCTCCGTCGTATTGAGTCTCATCGGCACATAAACAGGTCCGGATCCATCGAGACAGAATACTTCGCCAAGAGGATTCAGTCTGGCGGTACTTTCGGGAAGAATATGAACAACATGACGACCTGAGATGTGATCTGCTCTATGAACAACGTCTTTGGCGCGAATGCGGTGTTCTGTGATTGAAAGCTCGCGATCATAGATGGTACGGCCTATTGAGGCGAGTGTAGCTGCTAGAGGAAAAGTTGACGCAGCCGATAATATTATGGTCACTACCGAGCATCCTATTATAAGAAGTATGGTGGTCACTGGTGTGAATGTGAGCCACGGAATGCGAAATACAGGAAGAAGCTAGAGTAAATCGTCAGCTTGATAAATCCACACAGAAATCGACAACAAGCACACTTACGAAAACGTAGAGTCCCTCAATAAGCATATATTTGAAAGCAAAAGCAAGTTCCATATCAAGTTTGTTTTCATAATGGATTTGAAAAAGCTCATACAGCTTGAACGCCTGAATAAGCACAAATATTCCAACCGCATACAGACGCTGCGATCCAGCATCAATGTACTCTTCAGGAATCAACGGCGGATACACGGTAGTAGCCTGACTACTCCTCCCCACGACAACCGCCGATGAAGGCCGTGTACTAGCTCGCGAAGTGCGCTGTTTTGGCGGAGAAGGAGGAAATCCTGATGGCCACCTTGCTGTTGGATCGGTAAAGTACTTTGCTGAACTTTCTGGCGACGACACGGGTCCCGGCGATTCAAACCGGCCAAACAAGCTGTCACTCTGTTCGATTGCACGCTGAGGTGTGCGTGTCTTCGGGGTCCCCGGTCCAGGAACAGATCTTAGTGACGATCTACTCCCATGTTCCAATTTCGGCACCGGCGTAGTAAACAATGGCGATATCCTACTCGACGAAACAGGCGTATGCGGTGAGGATAATTGCACAGTATTACCGGTACCTTCTCCGGATCCAAATAACGACGAAAATCGGGCCTGCTGAAAGACATTGCTGCTGCTTGTGTTGCTTGAGTTGCCGTTTCCACGACGCGTTCTGCCCGACGACGATGGCGTCGAAGTTGGCGACGCCATGTATATTGCGATTCGCGCCTAGTGCAAACCTCTATCTATTATCTAGACAGTTCGGATGTCTGATTGCTTTTATAAGCCAGCCGGGATAGTGCCAGTATCTAAAATAGTGGAGTGGGCGCTTTGTTGATGTCTGATCAGGAATTTTTACACAAAGAAATGGACCTTACCCTACACACGTCATTTGACGTACGAGGTACATCTACAAGTCGACAGATGAGCTCGAATGCAGCCTCAGTTTCTATCGAATGAGCCAATGAGCTCCTAGAATTATATATGATGGTGACGAAAAAGAGGTCACCGAAAGACGAGTCTGTTAACGAAGAGAATGGCGCCGAATCAAAGCGTGAATCAGATTCAGATATTGAGAAGGACGCGGTCGACAAACAACAGCCTTCATATGATCACTTACCCTATGATCCAGATATTTTGATGAAAGAAAAGTTGAATCATAAACGATGGTGTGCTATAGAAAGTGACCCGGTACGTCTGTGTGCCGTTTTTCCGTAAGGAGCTTACTGATCGTTTTTCAATCAGGCTATCTTTACGCAGATTTTACAGGATATAGGCGTCCATGGCGCCAAAGTAGCAGAACTATACTCTCTAGATGCTCAAGAAGCGCTATTACTCCCACCAATCTACGGACTCATTTTCCTTTTTCGGTGGGTAGATCAATATGAGGACGAAGAGTTTGATACGCATACCGAGAATATAGACGATAACTCGTCCTCAAATAATTCACAGCATCCCTGGTTTGCAAGTCAAGTGGCCGACAACGCATGCGCCTCAGTTGCGCTTCTCAATATTATTCTTAACACAGACGCACAGAGTCAAATTGATATAGGTGAGTATTTACAGGTCTTCAAAGACTTTACCGCCGACTTCAACCACGTCAACTGCGGCCTCGCCTTGGCGAGCTTTGATCGTCTACGCTCTATTCACAATAAATTCGCGCGCGCCTCAGATATTCGCGAATCTGATCTTGAAATATCTCGACTAGCAAAAGAATACGCGCGAAAAAAGCGAAAACGGAAAAGCGAAGGGGAAGATGAAGACGCGTTTCATTTTATCGCGTATGTACCTGTCGATGGGGTACTTTGGGAACTAGATGGGCTGACTGGATCACCTAAACGAGTGCAGGATTCAGAAAATTGGATCGAGAATGCGATTGGCCGCATTCAGCGACGGATAGAGCGTTACGCGAATGATGAGATTAGATTTAACTTGATGGCTGTTGTCAAGGATTCTCTGTATGAACTGCAGCGTCAAATTAGGGCTCACGATGCTATTCTCCGCGCCATTGAAAACCGATTATCTATGATAATGCCCAAATGGCAGGAATTAATGCCTGCAGAACATTTGGTGGCTCGATTTCGAGAAAAAGTCAATATGAATATAGCGTTGGTTCTAACCCAATCCGAGAATCAGGAAATACAAAATATCAACGATCAATCTGATGATGTTGCTTTACTCAAACTACATGATACAAAAAGAGAAGCGCTAGTCCGGGCGATAAACGAGGCGAAGTCGGAAGAAGTTAGTCGAATAGATCAACAAGTGAGGAATCTTGTCATACTAGTTTATCATAAATCTGACAAAATATTTAGAAATACGCAATGAAGCGACAATTCGAGTATACCTCATTCATACGCACATTTATCGCCGAGCTTCGTGAAAACAGCAAAGATTTCGTAAAGCTGCTGAACAGCAAATGAACTATAATTACATTTATGGGAGTTTAACGGTATCGGAACTAGGGATAGAAACCAAAAAATATAACTTTTTGAAACAAAAATCCGATGCAGAGAAACAAACTATAGCGCAATCTAAGCTCTATCTAAAGGTAAAAGAAATCCCAATTTTTCTGATTTTAATCCACAAAGACCAAACTTAACTCGAAAGATTCTTCAGAGCAGTAGAAAACACCTGAACAATCTCTTCAGTCGGTTCCAAGCCGACACTAATCCGGATCAAATACGGGTCAACACCATACTGCTTGGCCCAGTCCAATTCAAGGAAGTGGGCGAGAATAGTGTATGGACACAAGAGCGTGAAGTTTGTTCCTAGACTTGGTCCCTTGGCGGTTTCTACTGAGTCGAAGAACTGGATTGCGTGCTTCGGTTCGTGGAAAATGATCGATAGCAATCCGCCGTATCCACCATTCTCAGTCCGGCAGTCGTCGTAAAAAGGTCGCGTAGAGCTGTGCTTTGGATAGAAAAGGCTCTTCACTTTGGGTTCAGCGAGGAGAAGATCGCAAAGTGCCTCGGCATTAACGTTGATACGAGTAATACGCGATTCAAAATCCCGCGAGTTGCGCTCCAGGAAAATAGCATCTTCAGCCCACAAATTATCCTCATACTCTTTCTTCGCAGCTTGCTTGAGTTGACTGTAATATTTGCTCGTAGGACTGACCACCAGACTACCACCCATAACATTGCTATCCCCGGAAAAGACTTTTGTAAGCGAAGAGGCTACCATATCAGCATATTCCAACAGATGAATATTCTTGAAATTGCCAATCGTCTCGTCAACCACAACAGCAAAATCGTATTTATCCGCCAACCGCCGCACTTCGCGCAAATTAGGACACTTTAGCAACGGGTTCGAAGGGAACTCGCAGAATAGAGCCATAATTCGCTCACCAGATTCAAGCAATTTCTCCAACTCGACAAGATCTTCGGGCTCACCATTTCCGTAAAAATGGCATCCAGGTCCCCATTTCTCTAAAATCTTCAGAGTATCAGTATACGGAAAGCCAAAACAGACACTCTTCCGGTTCTCGAGACAAGAAAGTAAAATCTGGTGCGCGTTGAAAATAGAAGACATGCCGGTAGGGTATAAATATACATCATCCTCAGTCAAGCCTTTGACATTACGCGTAGTCTCATGAGGCACCATGTTAATCACCTGCGCAACATCGAGGTTTTCGTCCAAAGTACCCGCAATACGACGCCGCAGAGCAACCTTAACCTGCGTGACAAACGAGATATCAAGATTTCGTCCAAAGCGCTCTTCAAGATACGTGGCAAACTCGCGAGAATCATCTGAGTCGTCCTCGGAGCTGGGAGTAGTCGGCGTAGGACTCATAGCCGCAGCAGCCTTCTTTGCGTAACGCTTGAACGTGTGCGGAGCAAGTTTGAAGGCTTCCACAGCAGGCTTTGGCTCAGATTTTGCTTTTGACGCCGTGTCGGCGTGCTTTAAGCTGTCGAGACAGTACTCTGCAAGCCGACTTGAGATGCCATCGCCCGTATGCTGCCAGAATAGCTTTGCGAGGTTCGCATCTGCCTCTGGGAAAATGACGCATGAGATGTTGGCAAAAACACCTTTGGAAGGTGACGGAACAGCTACTTCAACGATACGCACGTTGATGTCTTTAACTGTCGAGTATTGGGATAAGAAGGCTCGGCATTTGCAGGCGACAGTGTATGAGGGGAAAATCAGTGATTTCTCGCCTGCTTGGCAGTATCGAGACTCAGTCAATTGGATAAGCTACACATTGTCAGTATTCAATGATAACACAAAATAATTAAGCAATAACATCATCCCAAGGATGACATACTTGTTGAATCTTTTCATGATAAAAAAATCTATTCATCCGTCAATATTATCAGCACTCCAACATATAAATATAATTAAAAAATAGACATACCTAGGATAGCCCGATCGCATATGTTTGAAAACCCAGTCCTTTCCCTCTTCATACGCAACATTTGCCTCCCATGATGGAAGTGTAACCGATACAGCATGCGGGGTGTTCGCCGGTATAGTAGAGCCGATGGCCGTCGGGGGACGATCGATAGAAGGCATTTGAGCTGTCGGCAGAGCAAACTAGTTTATTTAACTAGAAATATCCTCAAGTATACAAAGTAGTATCGAGAGACAAGGAAAAATAGTGAGCCAGAGTTGTGGATATATATATAGTGAGCCTTCTTCAGTGAGCGAAGTGAGTAATCGTCGATGACCCAGAAACGAAAACATTTTGGCTTCTGCGATGACACC
Source organism: Myxozyma sirexii (assembly GCA_030568315.1). Lineage (NCBI taxonomy): Eukaryota > Fungi > Ascomycota > Lipomycetes > Lipomycetales > Lipomycetaceae > Myxozyma > Myxozyma sirexii. The sequence goes on along the minus strand of JAJLTT010000009.1, from coordinate 171,159 downwards.
AGAATTAGAGTTTGTGCTTGAAAGCTAATTCAGTATATTCCTATCGTTCCCGCGGTCTTGCTGTCTGTTGATAGGCCTTAAAAAATAGTGTATAGAAGTAAATATGCGATTGTACATATTTATGTACAAATTGGACGCTGTTGGAATTGTTTGAGGGTATAACCGTAGGATTAATTCCTTTCGCGGGCTGAATATGGTTTAAAGATGGCCGAACCAAGTTAGCTTCGTCAGTTGGGAGCAAAAAAAAATTGGAGAGGAGGAACTCGGCCTCAACGAAGTTTTTTGTATAAATTCTAGAGAACCAGTTATCAATCTAGTATTCAAAGCCAGATCCTTTAGAAAGCGATCAGGAATCAAAGATGGTGAAACGGAAAAGAGAGGAGCAGGTTAAATCTGTCGTCGACGGCAAAGAAACCGCGGAAGAAGAAGTCGAGTACGGATCAGATGGCTTCGACAGTGATGGCGACGATTCTGATGTCGACGAAGCAGATGAGATGCTAGTTGACGGCGCCAAACCGGCGAAGAAGCAGCAAAAAAAGACAAAGGCTACGCATCTGGCTGACGACTTGCGAAATCTACAGGAAGCCGTGCAACTTTACAAATCTAATATTTTCAAGATGGAGATTGATGAACTGCTCAAGGAACTCAAGGTTGATGAGAACAAGACAAAAACTATTGACCGCGTCCTGCATAAAATCAAGGACTTTATTGATGAGATACCGGCTACCAAAGAGGAGCTATTGCTTGCTGATGCAGAGAAGTTGATTGCAAAGAGCGGCGTCGCAGTCCCATTTCCTGACCCAAAACCCCCCAAGGAAGCACAATTTCGATTCGCATACGCAACACCGTCTGACTTCAATTTAGTTGGACGCTATGCTTTAAAGACAATGATTAAAAGTCCAGACCGATTTGCGGTTGACGTGGTCGTCGAAATGCCTCAGGCTCTGTTCTCTGAGAAGGACATGCTTAACTACAGATATTTCCACAAAAGGGCATTCTATTTGGCTTATGTTGCAGCAGCGTTTAAGAACAGCTCTGAAGCCAAGTTTGATTTGAGCTACGAGTTTCTCGATGGAGATCATCTCCGTCCAGTCCTTCGACTTGACTCTTTAAAAGGTAAGGATATTTATTCAACACACTAAAAGACTTGGCTGACACACCTACAGATGGCAGCGACTACGATTTCCACAAAGCAAAGTGCTACATCCGCATTATTCCTGGCATTAGCAAAGACACATTTCCAATCGCCAAACTCTCGCCTGCTCGTAACTCTGTCCGCTATGCATCCGCTCAACAACAATCACTAAAACCAACTCCGTACTACAACTCCAGTGTTCTCGGCGACATGCAATTTTTTGAGACCACTGTGTTTATCAACCGCGCTATCAAGGCAAGTGAAGGTTTCCGTGACGCAGTCAAGCTAGGTGATATATGGCTACGACAGCGTGGATTTGCTCCGTCCATGGTTGGATTTGGCGTCACGGAATGGGCGCTGCTGATGGCATCTCTAATGATTGGTGGAGGCGCGAAGGGATCGAAGGTTTTGGCCAATGGATTCAGCAATTATCAACTTTTCAAAGCTACTCTTGGATATCTTGCCAGTACGGATTTAGCCGATGCTCCTGTTGTTATCAAACGAGAAACTTTGGGATTTGATAAAGAAATATTCGAAGGACGACCGATTTTGGTGCAAAATGATTTGAATCTGAATGTGCTGTACCGCATGTCACCTGCAGCGTACAATAAGGTAAGCAGACTGAATTATAGAAATTTGGTGAAACCGTTGCTGATTATGTTCCTGTAGCTCCGCCACGAAGCCTTTTTGACGGTCCAAGAACTCGACGATGTAAACGGCGACCACTTCGATTCAGTTTTCCTCGAAAAAGTCGACAGTTTAATTTACCAAGGTGACCTTACGATTTGCGCTAAATTTCCGTCTGAGGATAAATCATATCGTGACCTGGGACGCGTCTTCAATCCTTCTTACTACAGCTATTTCTGTGCGCGTATATACGATATTTTGAAAAAGGGTCTTGGCGAGCGCGCAGAGTTGATTACTATTCGAGCGAGCGAGAGTGAGCGATTCTCTCTCGAAGAACGTAAACCATCTTCAGTTGGCGAGCCGACGTTCACTATTGGCTTTGTGCTAAACCCTGAGTTTAGCGAGCGGTTGGTCATTCACGGTCCTTCGGCAGAGGACAAGCAAGCATCAGCCGAATTCCGGAAGTTCTGGGGCCGAAAGTCAGAGTTGAGACGATTCAAAGACGGAAGTATCACGGAGAGTGTAGTATGGGAGCCCCATCAGGAGAGGACTGTTGTTACACAGATCGTAATGTATCTTCTTGAAAGACATATTGGCGAGACAATTCTCAAGGGCCTCTACGTTGTCGGCAATGGCTTGAGCCAGATGTTTCAGCAGGACAAAGACCTGGGAGAGACTTTGGAAGCAAATGCGATCGCGCTGTATCAGCGAAATCTGGATGATTTTGATTTACTCCGCAAGATGCTGATTGATATAGACGACTTGCCGCTGAAGGTCAGCGCTGTACTTCCTGCTTCTGAACGGTTGCGATATGCTAGTGTACGCACGCCCAACGAATTTTCAGTGTCTTCGGCAGATGACTTTTCGAATGTTGTAATCGAACTAGAAAGTTCTGCGAAGTGGCCCGATGATTTGAAAGCGCTGCAGCATAGTAAAGCGGCGTTTTTGCTTGCAATTGGACAGGCTTTGCAACGAATAGACCCAGTACTTATGACGGAGGTTGGACTTGATAGAGATCTCGACACTATTGAAAACTTTGCGTACCTGAGCGTGCTTATGCCGAGTGGGTACGCATTTAGAGTGCGTCTGCATACTGAGCGTGAGATGGCGCTGCTGCGAAACTACAAGCCTGATAAGGATCTTGGTGTACGTGCCGTAAGGACGATAGAGCGCAGCGCAACTCTGGCCGCCAGACACACGACTGAGTTTGCTACGCTGTGTCATCGCTACCCTTTTTTGTCCGCCACTGTCCGCCGGGTCAAGAAATGGTTGGCGTCGCATTATTTGTCTGGTCATATCGATGAGATCACGGCGGAGATGCTGGCGCTGGCTGCGTTTCTCAAGCCATATCCTTGGACGCCGCCTGCTTCGGCTCACGCTGGTTTCCTTCGCACGTTGTATTTCCTTGCGAATTGGGACTGGCGAAGTGAGCCATTGATTCTTGATGTTGACAAGACGTTGACGATTGCTGACATACAAAGTATTCGCGACGGGTTTAGACTTCAACGAACCAACGATCCTGAGTTTTCACAGACGGCGCTGTTCATCGCAATCAACTACGAGAAGAGCGGAATTATGTGGACGCAGCCTAATCCGACTAAAGTTATTGCCTCGCGCATGACTGCACTGGCGCGGGCTAGCTGTGCGGCGCTGAAGGGTAGCGGAGATGCTGCAGGCCTTGTATTTGGCGGCGAGGCAGACGAGTTTAGGAAATTATTCGTATCGCCTCTTGAAGACTTTGATTTTGTGATACACCTGGAGAAAATCCCGCGAGCAGAAAGTGCCTATCCACCGCCGGTCGAGAGCCTCGGTGATCCAGCAGAGCTGTACTTCCAGGAGCTGCAGGCCGTGTTTAGTGGCGTGGCAGTGTTTTTCCGCAACAAGCTTCGCAAGGACGTTGTTGCTGGAATTTGGGATCCGCGAGTGCTTGCGGAACGCAGCTGGAAGGTTTATCTAGGATATTCTACGCAGCCTGCGCAGAAGAAAGTGAGCAAGGACGCGACGCCGACGGTGACGGCCAATGTGAGCGCGATGGTGCGGGAGATGGAGAGGCTGGGAGGGGATATGGTCCAGCGAGTTGAGATTTGCAAGCACTTGTGAGCGTAGTTTACAGAGGCGGTGCAGCAGTTTGGAGAAGTAGAATACAGAAGTAGCAGTAATGTATATAAGAACTAGGAACGCACGCTAATTGTTGTTGAGTTTCCAACCGAAACAGGACACGTGACCAATAGTCTAAACTGACGCGTGCCAGAAGATACGCGCCGTGCGGGTATTTTGTGGCACGCGGGTGTGACGAGATTTGGGCCAATGGCGTGCGGCCGAGAAACCAAAACAAAAAAGCTGCCGATCGAGGGCAGAAAACGCGCGAATTTGGGGTAAACGGAGTTGCTTATGTAAGCACGCGCGCTGAGCAGTCGGAAACGATGACGACGACGATGAAACCTACGCCGAACAGGACTGATTTGGGTTGGTACAGCCTGTTTACTAGTTGATGGGCAAAAGCACTGTACTGGCGCTGCACAGGGGCGATACACGAAATTAGACGCGTGGGAAGCGTTCAGCAAGAATGTGCGGTATCAAAACAGAGGCACAAGAATGTTTACAGTGTCGGGACAGAAGCCCGAATAGACGCAACGCTGCATCGGGCTAAATCAAAGACCGAATCGACAGCAAAATGTTTGGAAAAAGGCATAGGATTGATAATAATGTACACGGGACTAATAAAACACAGGAGCCAAGAGGCTCAAGAAATGACAAACACTGACCGGCCCATAATAACCCATAACCAACAAAAGGACGAAAGATACACCAGAGCTATTACTATATTCCATTACACGTCACTATCGTAAACCACCAAAGAGTCTATTGCTAGCGTTTACTTGGACGACGACGAGTACTTGGTAACGGCCTTGGTGCCCTCAGCAACAGCGTGCTTGGCAAGCTCACCAGGGAGGATAAGACGGACAGCGGTCTGGATCTCGCGCGAAGAGATAGTGCTCTTCTTGTTGTAGGCGGCAAGCTTCGAGGCCTCAGTGGCGACGCGCTCAAAGATGTCGTTGACGAACGAGTTCAGGATGGACATGGCACGGTTGGAGATACCGGTGTCTAGACAGAGTTTGTTAGCATGACACAGACGCGGACAGGCAGCAGACGGAGATCGTCGCGGAGATAGGAGAGGCGCGTACCAGGGTGAACCTGCTTGAGGACTAGAGAGACGCGTTAGAAAACTATAGAAGCGCGTGCAAATAAGCCAGACAGCTCAAACATACCCTTGTAGATGTAAGAAGAGTAGGTCTCCTTGCGGGTCTTTGATCTCTTCTTCTTGTCGGAGGGGGCAGTGGTCTTCTTGCCGGCCTCCTTCTTCTCGGCGGGCGCCTTTCCGGCAGGGGCCTTTCCGGCGGTGGCGGGCTTCTTCTCAGCGGCTTTGGGAGGCATTGCAAGTAGGTGTTGGGGGCGGACTGGTGTGGGTGTTGAGTGCGTGTGTGGATGAAACAGAAGAGCGGCAGGCGGCGGCGGGCACACGGCCTGCTTTTATACCCAGCCCGGCCTCCGCAGCATCAACCGCGCATTCCACGATAACCCTAACCCGGGTTGATGCGGATTCCCAGCACAGCTCTATAAAGACCGCTTCCGCCCTCGCCGCCCGCTCTGCCTCTCTCCCACTCGCTCTATCCCACAACACTCACTCCTCGTTTCTCTCGACAAACCCCCGACAAAACTACTTCTCACAATGTCTTCTGGTGGAAAATCTGGTGGAAAGGCTGCTTCCGGCGCCAAGTCCTCGCAATCCCGCTCCGCTAAGGCCGGTCTCGCCTTCCCCGTCGGTCGTGTCCACAGACTCCTCCGCAAGGGCAACTACGCTCAGCGTGTTGGTGCTGGTGCTCCTGGTATGTCTTGGCCTGTTATGATTTGTGCATTGAAAACGGTGTGGTCGTCACATGACAAATTTTAATTGGATTGGGTTGGTTGGGTGTTCCAGCTCGATTGCCTTTATTTGATTGTGACTGCTTCTCATCCGTGTCAATTGTTTCTCAACTATGAGTCATATGCTGACTGCTCCGCTTTAGTCTATCTTGCTGCCGTGCTTGAGTACTTGGCCGCTGAAATTCTCGAGTTGGCTGGAAACGCTGCTCGTGACAACAAGAAGAGTATGTTTTGATTCTGGCTAATTCCTCAATCCATTGTGATCTAACAGTCATGCAGCCCGTATCATTCCCCGTCATCTCCAGCTTGCCATCCGAAACGATGAGGAGTTGAACAAGCTTTTGGGACACGTCACCATCGCCCAGGGTGGTGTCTTGCCCAACATTCACCAGAATTTGCTTCCCAAGAAGTCTGGCAAGCCCGGCAAGGGTCCCAGTCAGGAGTTGTAAGTCGGTTGTCGGTGTCTTCGCCTTGACCTTGTATTACTATTCTCGTCAGTTGTTTTCGGTATCAGGATGCTTTAGCAAAGGTTTTTAAAGTCGATATCGGCTGGTGATTTGCTGTTTTTGTTTGGGACTGGTTTTCATGTAATGGTAATTACATTGTATATTAGATTTGTCTGCGGATGTGTAATGATATATTCCCTATTTTATTTGTCCACGCATTTTCGTAGAGTCTGGCAATTCTCACGATAGCAGCCGCAGACGAGCATTCTGACATATTTGCGCATTGTAAATCGGGGCATGCTCCTCGATCCGCGCACGTGAAAGGGAAGCAGGAAGACCGAGGCAGCCAGGCACAGTCGGACCTGGCCCTGCGTCTTCTCGCTGTCCTCTATTCATCCAAGTGATGCCGGCCAGCTTCTTCGTCACTTGAAGAACCGCACGCGGCAATGCCTCACACTCTCCTTCTAAGGCCGTCGCTCGCTCGCCGCGTCCTTCGCGACCCGGCTGTGTCTCCGTATGCTCTCACGTCTTGATCTGTCTATATCGTCGTCTTTAACATACTAACCCCTCTCTTTTTCTCCAGCGCTCTTCTTGCTTTTGCTTTGTTTTATGTCTCTGACGTTGGTCCTCGACTCTTTAGCGCAATCGTTCGCGCCTGTAAAAGTCATGACCAATTCCGGCAGCTCCCCAGCGTGACAAAACATATCCTGCTCACTGCCTTCTCTCTCAACGAGCTCCCTATCTTCTGGGCGTTACTTCTTGGGTCTTCGGTTTCGGCTACACATGCAATTGAAGCAATTGCTATCCAAGCTGGCGGCCTGAAACAGCGCCGTCAGTACCACGGAGCGACCTCTTTCCTCGGCGCCGCTGTAGCGAGTTCAGTTGTCATGCGCTGGCATCAGCGGCGAGTACGCAAATCGCCTGCTGTCAAGGAGATAGAGTCTGTCATTGAAGAAAAACTAGACAGTCACGACCGCAGTCGTACTATTGATACCACTCTGTTTACCTTCACCTCTGCGATCGATTATCTCTTCAGACGGAATGTTCTTAACCGCGGTCGACTAGCACTTACCGAGGGCACGTACGATATTGCGTCATTTGTAGTCTCTTGCTCTGTCGTCATGTATGCGTGGTTCTATAGACCAGATAGACTACCAAAGTCCTACAATACCTGGATTACCCGGTACGCTGATCTTGACACCCGTCTGCTCGAAATGCTACGCAGTGCACAAAAGCACACATTCGTCTACGGAGCTGATAATGGGATATCAGAGATGATGGAGCCTATGTGCAGAAAGCTGGGTTTACCTCGCGAGTGCGGTGATCCAAGCGTGTCGATCCCGATCCCTTGCGTTTTGATACATGAAAACATGGCCAACAATTGCGAGATGCATGCTGTCCTTAGGTTTTGGAAGTCTTTCAAAAATGCTATGATAATTTATTTACCACTAAACTTAGTGCTCCGCTTGCGATCAAGAAAATCCTCCGAAAAGATCACGCAAAGATTGCTGTTTGTGCTGCGTGCTTCGGCGCGGTCGTCGTCCTTTCTGGGACTGTTTGTGACGCTTACCTGGTATGGCGTTTGTTTGACTCGGTCACGTCTTGGCCCTTGGTTGTTCCCGAAGGCGAAGCCGATTACCTGGGATGATACACTTGGTCCTGCCTTGGGCTGTCTTCTATGCGGGTGGAGTATGTACTCTTTAACTTTTAAACATTTTGTGCGCTTATTAACTTTTACCATAGGCGTATTGCTTGAGGTGCCTGAGCGACGCGGTGAACTTGCGCTCTTCGTCTCACCCAGGGCGCTTGGAGCTTTACTTCCTCTAGACTTTGACCGCACGTACGAATGGGCTGAACGCGCCATATTCTGCTTTTCATATGCGGTACTTTTTTCAGTGGCGTCTACTGCACGGCTGAATAGATTTGCTGGACAGCAGGATACGCTTCGACTGAGGGGCGTTATGGGTTATGCGATCAACACCGTTATGAAATGAATTGTTTTTGTATATTTTATGGATACATGGCGCATAGATCTTTTATGTTTTACACAATTTTTGGTAGTTTCCTGGATAAAACTCAAATGTCTGCCTTTGCAATGTTGTGCACACGTAGGTGATGTTTTCGCGTCAAGACGCGATAACTGCACGTGACAGCGTGTTTGAGGCCATGTGGTTAGGGCAACAACGCGTCTTGCGAGTAACGCAGGCTCTTCCGAAGCAGACAGGCACCTCTGTCCCAAACTGATTCTGTTCAACGACTTTCGGTCTTCTAGCTGATTGGAATTGATGAATAAAGATACTGTTGCAATACTGTTTGGGGATCGGACGAACGCTGATCGAGGGTCGAGCTCGAGTGGTGGGAAGGTTGCTGCTGTGAATGCGTCGCCTTCACAACTTTCGTCAACTGAGAAGCGGGTTCACAGTATTCACGGTATCTCAAATGCATTCTCTATAAAGCTGTATTTGTAGCTAATGTGTATGCATATAGAACAAGCACGGAAAGTGTATAATAAATTCAAAGATGGCTCTATGGATAAAAATGGCCTTGTTCCATTGCTAGACTCGACTTTACTTGCCGTTGAGCAATTCCTAGCATCGTTCGCAACAAAGGATAAGCCTCCTACTGCATCAAACTACCCTGAACTAGATGAAATAGGTGTCAAATTATGGAACCAAGCTACAGTTGTAAGTCGCCAGGCAACAGACGAGGCAAGTCCCGAAATGCAGATTGTATGCGCCGTTCGCGCTCTAGCGTGCTTGATCATCGAATGCTGCGAGCGCTTGGCTAAGACTATTAATGACAATTTACGAGTTTTCAAGACATATTTGAAAGCGCTGAAAATGTGTCTTGATAACGATGCTATTGACTCGTTGATGAAGTTGTTAACAAGAGTTCCCAAAATTTATGAGGCGGTGTTGTCGCATAAAGAAGAACCTGCGAATAAAGAAGCTATATACGCTATGAGTATCGAATACTGTGTGCTCAGGATTTATGCTGTATGCTTTATTGACATGCGTTTGACAAGCTGCAAACTAACTGGATTAGGCATGGAAGACAAGTAACTTCGAGCTCATGAATACCTGGGTCAACAAACTGCCACCAACAAACGCCGACATCTCGTTGTCTCGAAGAAAACTGGAGTATCTAGTTGAAATTTTGTTCAATATCGGGACTGATTTTAGTCATAAACGAGACTTTGATCACTCTGTTACATGGCTTGAACATGCTCTGGCCTTATATTCCCGTGCGAACTCTCATGATGACGACGACAGTTTGGAGTCTGCACTTGAATTGAAGTACAACGTTATGCGCAGTCTCATAAAAGCGCTTTACAGCAATGATGATAATTTCGCATATCTCGAGAGAGCTAAGCTATTGCTGCAGCAGATGAATGAGGAGTACTCGAGCACTATTTGGTCATCACTGCTAAAATATGAGATTGCTGTCAAAAGTGGAGCTTCTAACGATATGTTATATGACAGTGTGTTGATTGAGATTACAAAGTACCCTGGTATGTTGCTGATATGTTATAGTTCTCATGCAAATGATCTTCGTTGGAAATCTTGATGCTTCGGCATTCCAAGCGTGAGTTCTCTCCCTTGCTTAGGATGATTGCCTGCTAATACTTTTGAAAAGCATTATGTCAAAGGCACACAGCCTCTCGGATACCAGTCCCCTCCATGCCTGCAAAGCTTTGGACTACTTACTCACGAAAAAGCTGTCATTTGATGAACATAAAGAATGGATCCAACGCGTCTTTCTGAATAGATTGTCTGTTGCCGCAAAAGTCAGCGTTGCTAAAGAATCTATTACCTCTCTTGAAAAGCTATTTTCTGGTACACAGTTGTTTTTTATTAGTAAAGGTGCTGAGTTGCTGATGAATTTTAGATCTTGAACGGCTACTGCCTGCTCCTTTACCGTCTGAAACTGTTAATAGTGCGCAAAGCGTAAGTTCACCGTTCGTTTCTTTGCAGAGAAAATATGCTAACGCAAAGCTAAGATAATTTGGAGTATAGCTGCTAGCTTTTTTGCAAACGCAGAATACGAAGTCGCAAATCAATGGTTTCGCCTCGCGATATCTTCAATCTTCATCAATTGCGGTGAAATTAATTGTGCGAAAATTGTGCGGAAGATTATGCTTTGTGAATTATATTCACAGCGTTATGAGGAACTTATTGATCTCTATGAGAAGAAGATGCCGGAATCAGCGAAAGAATCTCCGTTGACTCAGTTTCTCGTGTTTGAGACTGCATTAGCTATGTTTGATGATTCACTGGGTCTGTGAGTGCTCGTTTGATCGATAAGGATAAAGTGGCTAATTCGTGAGTAGCTCTGAAGTGTTTAAATCAGATTTTCAACTCCGCGGCGTCGGATTCCAAAATCCTATCAGCTTGTGCAATGGAAGCTCAAGAAAAAGACAACAAGGCAGTAACACTTGCAGCTATGCAACTGATTCTTCGAAAGATCAGCCAAGAAACTCTTTCGTTGGACGAAGATAAAGACGGCTCAGGGATCCATATTCCAGCTCTTCTTCGCTGTGTCATTCGACTTATGATATTCGATGTCGAAAAAAATTCTACTGATGTAGATCGAGATGAGAAAATTGACCAGCTGTGTCGATATTTTGAGAATTCGTACGACTTGGCAAAGCAGTCTCTCAGTCGGAAGGTGCTTGATCCAGCCTTTGTATTTGATAAAGAAGAATACGAATGGTTTTCGCGAACGGCGTATAACACCGCTCTAAGATCATGTAAATCGTGGCCCGCTGAATGTACCTTACGGTTAGCGGAGATCTCACTCAAGTTCCTTGAGTTATATGAGCAAACGATGAAAAGCACTGGACTAGTCAACGCCGGTATTGTTGATATGATTTTATGGCAGCAGGTTGCTGCCATGTTTTTAGCTAGTTCAGCGGCTGTCTATATCGCTCGAGAACGGCTTGCTATTTTTGAGCAGCGAGAATTATATCAATCAACACTACGGCATACCAAAGCGTTTTCCACTGCTGCGTCAAAGTATCTTGTATTTTTGTCGTCGTCGGCAGCTGCGGTTCTAAGCGATGAGATCGACGCCAAAAAACGGAGGATGGATGTTAACGCCAAGATGGCCGCTATTTTATCATTCGAATTCGAAGCAGCTGTCAATTTGGAGATGTGGGATTCACTTGCTGACATTGCCGGTTCTGCTATCCGGATAATTAATGAAGAAGGAAGCGATCCAGATGTTGAAAAACCTAGGAACTTGGAAGAGTTGAGGATTTATGAGAGTTTGGTTGATATTTTATTGTCGTCTAATGGGCCAACTGATGGTTTGCTTATCTTTTCCATATAGAAATTATTTGGGATGCTAACTAATTTTGCAGAAGTCTTGGCCGTCTTACAAGTATCAATTTAGATATCTACAAATTTGGTGCTACCATTAACACTTTGTAATAGCTTATTCTCCGTGCAACACTGGCTGACACAGGCAAAGATATCGCCAAACTATCCCGCTGGATCCGCTGTATATTAACAATAGCACTTCCGCGTCGCTCATCAATTGCTGAAGATATTATCAATCAAGTTCGAGTTAAATTGAGCGAGGAATTTAGAGAACGGTACCCGAAAGAGGAAATCCACTGGTTGGCTACTACCACCTGGAATTACGGCGTCGATTTATACTGGTGTGTCATGATTTTTTTGTTGGCGCAGTTCGTCAGAAGGAATAAGTGACTGACTTGTGTTAGTGCGAGCGATATGCAAGGTTGTAAGCATTGGTTAGGTATTGCTATTCAACTAGCAGGCCATCTATCTCCTTCAATGGCTTCTCAGGTTTGATTATTCTTTTTCTGCTTTTCTTGTTTGCTAGATATACTGCAGATCCGTGCTAACTCTGCTGAAATAGATGCTGTCGAAATATTCCACGATATGTAGCTCGACGAACGAGAAAGCATGAGAATACTACGAAAAAATTTACAATAATTATTCTTGCTGTCTGATTTTGAGATTCTGTGAACTTTACAAGTGTTGTTTACTTTGGTTTACTGCTTAGTAGCTTTGACCTGTAAACAGAAAACAAATGGTAATTTTGAGGAAAATGCCAGATATAATACAAGTTTTTTTTCATAAAAAAGTCGAAACAACACCAGCCAACAGCGAGACACCAAACGCAAGCAAAAGCAAACCAGATAACTAATACACTAATCCATTACATATACACCCAGTTTTTTCGGTTGTTAATTCTTTCAAAAATACGTATATTCAAACATTAACGATTGCAGAAGAACTCGCTTCGCTTGTAGGATCCTGCTCGACTTCGGCGTCGTCGACAGCGAAAGATCGTTCGCTGACATGTTGCGGCTTCGAAGCGACCCACTTGTTTGTTTTTGGCAGTGTGGCCTTGCCATTGGGATGCTGATATATACACGTGGGGTTTGCACACTTTGAATCGAATTTACAAGGCGTAGCCAGTGGATGCGTATATATACAGTCCTGACGCGTACACCCGAGGCCATCACGACAGATCGTAGTAGACATGGCGTGGCGGAATTTGCAGTGCGGGTTGGTGCAGTATGAGCCGTAATGGCACGCGTCCAGGTAATTAGGCGGCTTGTATGTCTCGTCCGCCATCACACTATCTGGACCTCGTAATGCTGCTGGCGACGAGTGCGCTTTGTCGCAGTTCTCATCGGAACAACCTACTCCGTCTGGACAGTTCTCGCTACTGAGAATCAATGCGTCGCCGTTCGCAGGTGTCGGATGTGCAAATGTACAGTCTGCGTTGGTGCACTTGAGTCCGAATTTGCATAGCGCGGAATTGTCATTTGCGCGGCGACTACCGCCGCTGTGGGGTATATGACCACGGCTTCCGTGCTGAGCTTGTGTCTGTTGTAGCAGTTGTTCACGAAGGAGAGCAGCTTTACGCTCGGCGCGTAGTTGAGCATAGAGAGGATTACCCATGGGATAAAGCGGTGTGAATTCATAGCTGCCGTTCGATTCAATGTATTTTTGTGCGTCTTCGGCTGTCATGTCTTCGCCGACATGGATCTTTGCGCAAGTCCCTTTGGCATAGGGGCATTGTGGGAAAAGTCTAGAATAAGTAGTCAGAATGAATGCTCAAGAAGTGCTAACAAAGAAATTACGCACTCGCAAATCTGTGACGGGTGCGCGAATTTGCACAATTCGTTATCATGATACGGCCAGTGTCGGCATCGGGCAACAGAATATTCCGCCGGGGAATGGCCGGCAAGTTGTGGATTGATGGGCACCATATATTGATTGAAATCATTTTGGTATGTAGCATTTCCATTCATGTTATTGTAGCCGATGAAGTAATTGCTATTAGCTTGATTGTGATATTGGCCTCTGTTCACAGCATCAAATCCGCGTAGTCGGTTTGCAAATGGCTGTTGCCGTGGTCCGTTCTTGCCAATCGAATATTGGTTTCCGCGAACACTGTGGAGCCCACCGTTCATATTATTATGATTTCTGCCGCTGTTTCGTATTCTGAATGACGCTGGACCAGAAGGAATATTGTTTGCTGCAGGTCCTACGCTCTGCGTTTGAACTGAACTCGCCTGGTTGCCACTCGATGGCGTATCGCCAATTTCCGTCAGTCTATTCAATTCCTCGAAAAGCCATGCCGGGAAGCCGGCGTCGAACCGATCCGCACCCAGCAAATCAGTCAGCTCCGACCTGATCTGCTCAGCGTCTTTACTGTTACACATCATAATCACGACGAATTCAGAAATAAACGGCGTCTCGTCCTCCGCAAACCCTGCTGCTCTCAGACGCTCGCCTACCTTGGCTTGAAGCGTCTCGGCGAGAGGAGATCCCGCGGTCAACTGTGCTGCTGCTGCTGACATCGTATGTGACTGCCGCTACCAAGTATCGTGCTGCGATGATTATCCGACGTATAAAAGTGAATGAAGCCCGAATCAACACAGTTACTTGCAGATATATTCTCTGTCAGTAATGAGAAAAACCCAAGCAAGATAGAAAAAGCACACTTAACATTCAACAGTCACGTGGTTAATCAAGGGTATGGTGTGTTTGTGATTGATGGGTCTTGTGTGGAGATGACATAGTGAGCCTACGTAGGTCTCCATGCGCTGCTTCTACTACCACCTCACCACCTATCCAGCAGATGTCTTCGTCCGCTCTACATCCGTCTTCTGCGACGATAGTCACAGAGCGAGCTCCGGAAACCGACGAAGATAAAGATGCGCTCTGGAGCTCGACGCTGTCTTGCCGCGTCTCGGATCCGCAGAGAGAGCTGGAAGGCACACAGAATCAGTACATCTCTTATCTGGTCACAACCGAGTCGGATTTTCCTGCTTTTCAACGACCTGAGTTTAGAGTGCGCAGGCGGTTTTCAGATTTTGTGTATCTCTACAATGTTATCGTTCGGGATTATCCTGCGTGCGCTGTACCGCCATTGCCTGACAAGCAACGAATGGGTATGTCTTACGAATGATCTCTGTGAGTGAGAGATAATGGCTGACAATGCGCTCTTTTAATAGAGTACATCACTGGCGACCGATTTAGCAGTGACTTTACTTCGCGAAGAGCTAGCTCGCTGGAACGATTTCTCGAACGCGTATCGAATCATCCTATCCTGCGCTGCGCAGATGTGTTAACCGTCTTTTTGGAATCACAAGAATGGAATGCCTATATGCGCGCACATCCAGTCAAGATCCCTAATGCTGGCGAATCATCAGGTGTCTTTGACGGCTTCAGCGATGCGTTGATCAACGCGTTCGCCAAAATCCCAAAAGACCAGGACGACTTCTTACCTGCCAAAGAGCGAGCCGAGAAGCTCGCGGACGACGTATCACACACAGAAAAAGTCATGAGTCGATTAGTCAAGCACGAAAGCGAATGGGAGCAAGACTCGCATGAGTTTGCGAGCCAGTTTGCTAAATTGTCGGCGCTTGAGCCCGGTATGGAACGCGTATTTCAGGCGTTTGCGGCTAGATTGAGTTCGACGGCCGATGCTATTTCAAGACTTCGTGAAGGTCTAGATCTTGATTACGTCGTTTCCTTACGAGATATGGAGAACTATGTTGTGGCGGTAAAGCAGCTTCTCAAGCAACGGGAGCAGAAACAATTAGACTACGAAGGTCTACTTGATTACCTTAATAAAGCAACAATTGAACGTAATGTGCTTGCGTCAGGCGGAGGCAATGGATTTTTGCGATCAAAAGTGGAAGATCTGCGCGGCGTAGACCACCATGTGGCCAGAATAGAGCGTCTACGGAAGTTAGACTCGCGACTGGAGGAGCTTACGAAAGAGGCTGAGGAAGCGCATGAGATTTCGGTGTCATTTGATAAAGAGGTCACCAGGGATCTTACAGATTTCGAGCGAATCAAGACCTTGGAGATGAAGGGGACGATGGGGACGATGGCTGATGAGCATATTGAGTTCTTTAGAACTATATTGGAAGAATGGGAACAAGCTATTCCGGAGTTGGAAGGTTGATTGATAGTAAATAGATTTTCCTTAACCGGCCAAAACGCAAGTTTGATAATGTAGTATGTAAAGCAATATGCACTAATGGCAGAGCGTCAGAGATTGCACGCGGAAAAATCAGATCAATGAGAGAACAATGTATGAATAAAGTATACTGCTATTTACAGGGAGACTATTGAAATTACAACACACACAAACCAGCTTTTTCATTTCTTCTTTCCGTCCAATCTAGAGTCTGAAGTGACATTCATGAGCAAAGCATTGCTGTCAAGAACCATTCTATTACCAGACTTGCCGACAATAGCAGCAATCTCGCGAGCAGTGTCGATTCGTTTCAACTCGACGTAATCCTTACTCTTCTTGATTGCTTCACCAATGAGCTCAGCAGATTTGGCCTCACCTTGAGCCTTGACGATGGTTCCTTGCTTCTCCTGGCGAGCACGATCGACGACGAAAGCAGCGCGCTGAGCATCCTGCTGCGCGATCTGCTTACTTTCGACGGCAGCCGTGAACTCAGGGGAGAAAGTCATGTGAGTGAGCGAAACATCCTCAAGCAAGATGTTGAACTTGTAAGCGCGCTTGACAAGGTTCTCGCGAACAAGTCGCGAAACCGCTTCACGCTGGGTGATGAGCTGCGAGGCGTTGAACTGCGCGACGACGGACTTGAGAACCTCGTTGACGATCGAAGGCAACACCCGCTCATCGTAGTCTGTTCCGAGAGTGCGGTAGATTGTCGGTAAAGCTTCGACCTTTGGCCGTGAAAGCACACGGCACGTAATGTTGACCATCTGCAAATCCTTGGTTCCGGTCAGCGAGGCGACATTACGCGGTCGAGCGCGCACGTCGTACGTCACCGGAGTCTCGAACCACGGCAGCTTGAAATGCGTGCCTTCTGGGTAAATCTCCGGCCTGACACCGCCGAGTCTGGTGTATTTGATGGCACGATGACCACCGTCTACGTTGAAGAGCGAGTTGGAGATGGCCCAGCTGCCGAGCACTGCCGCCACTGCCAAACCAGCTGCACCGAAGCTGCGGCCGGGAGAAGGACCACCGCTGCCACCTCCGCTACGGAACGCCTGTTCCTGCAGCGCACGAGAAAACCTGCGAAAAGCCTCGTTGGGGTTGGGAGCTGCCATTTTTTGAAGCCGTGAAGAAGGGAAAGGAATCGGCAGAAAAGCAGAGATCAGAAGATCGCGAGCATGTCAGCCAAGGGCGGGTTTAGTGCTGTCAGCAAATGGTATTTGTACTGGGCGAAGTGTGCTCGGCCAGCATCGAGTAAATATGTAAACAAACGTATAGATCCGATCCTCTGCTTGCAAATGTCTTTTCTTCAGTCTCTGTATGTTTGCTGTCATAAGAACTGGTTTGCATTGCACTTATATACTGACTGCTTTTATTTGTTATAGTAACTCGCGCTCGGCGAAATCGTTCAAGGCTACCAATGGCCCGCAGTCGCGTTCAGACTCTACAAACTTCCAGCTACGGCAGTATGCGGAAGCGACTCTAGGCTCTGGCTCTCTGCGACAAGCAGTTAGATTGCCGGAGGGTGAAGATTTAAACGAATGGCTTGCTGTGAATAGTGAGTGCTGCGTCTTGGATCTACGTTGGCATATACTAACTGATTTTGATTTAGCTGTTGACTTTTACAACCAAATCAATATGCTCTATGGTACCATTACCCAGTTTTGCTCGCCTAGTTCTTGCCCAGAGATGAAGGCCACAGACGAGTACGTGTTTACCGAGCTCAGGCCTCTCTTTATGCTAACTCTTTACTCTAGATATGAATACCTTTGGCAAGACAGTGAGCGGTTCAAGAAACCTACCAAGCTTTCTGCACCAGACTACATCGAGCATCTTATGAACTGGGTGCAGGCCTATTTTGAGAACCCAGCCGTGTTCCCCTCAAAGATTGGTAAGAAAGCGCCGAGTGTTGACTTGTGTCTGCAGAGGCATCTGCTGCCTCTATAAGCAAAACCAGCTGTAGACACTGCCATTTTCAGGATTGTTTTGTTGACTGTGACCAGGTGTGCCATTTCCCAAGAACTTCCAGGTGATCATACGCACTATTTTCAAACGGCTGTACCGAGTCTATGCCCACATCTACTGCGAGCACTTTGAAGTCATCACAAAGCTAGGCATGCAGCCACACCTCAACACCTCGCTGAAGCACTTTGTGTACTTTACAAAGGAATTCGATCTGATTGAGCGCAAGGATTACGGCCCGCTGACTGATTTGGTGGATCGCATGCTGCAGGACTCCAAGTAGCTCCCGACGCTCGTCTGTCTGCTGCCGGCTGTTTGTTTTGGCGGGGTTTGTGATTTATGTTATGGCGTTGGTTGTACACTTACATTGCTTAAGCGCATCAGTAAAAAGAAGGGATCCACCACCTGTAGATATCTGCTGCTGCTCTTGTACGCAAGCCCGAGCAGCGTATTCAGGGCTAGGGCTTCAATCCGGCCCTGATTGGCTGTCGCCGCCCGAGGTTTTCGTGCCGCTCCTTTGCTCGGCCGTCGTCTCTTCCACAGCCCACCAGCCAAACATCACCAACAATGCTGCCGAGATCCTTTGCCCGCGCTCTGCCGCTCGCCGGCCGCGCCTTCGTCCGCCCGTACGCGACCGCTCCGTCGTCGGTTCCCCCCGTCCAGCTCTTCGGCGTCGACGGAACCTACGCTTCGGCTCTCGTAAGTCGGCCCTCTGTGAAGATCTGCCCCGGATCCGCTCAATTGGCGCGCGAAACCGCTTGACTGACCGCGCGATGATAGTACACTGCTGCTGCTAAGGAGTCGGCCCTCGACGCGACCGCTAAGGGCCTCGCCTCTCTCAAGAACGTTCTCGCGAAGGAAAAGGCCTTCGCCGGCATCCTCGCCAACCCGGCTCTTTCTGCTGCCGACAAGGCCACCGTCGTCGACGTCTTATCCAAGTCCGTCAAGTCTGCCCCCGCCGTCACAAACCTCCTCTCGGTTCTCGCAGACAACAACCGACTCGGTCTTCTCCCTGCCATCATCACGAACTTCGGCACCCTCATGAGCGCCTTCAAGGGCGAAGTTGAGGCTACCGTTACCTCTGCTGCTGTATGTTATAATGAAATGAGTGCCATGTTGACCTGGCAGTGCAAGGCGCTGACGATGTTTTCTTTTTTTTTCTTCTAGCCTTTGGACTCGAAGCTCATGTCTCGCATCGAGTCGGCCATCGCCAAGTCTGAATTCGTTGGTGCCGGAAAGAAGCTGAAGATTTCCAACAAGGTATTTGCTAATTTTGTTTCTTTTCAAAATGCAAGCATTGAATTGATGCTAATAAAAATGCAGGTGAACCCTGAGATTCTCGGCGGTCTTGTCGTCGAGCTCGGTGACCGTACCGTTGACCTCTCCGTCTCGTCCAAGATTGCGCGTCTCAACACCCTCATCTCTGAGGCCGTTTAGATCCGATGCCTGTAGTTTGGGATAATGATAGACTGCGTTTACAAAATTGAACAATCCATACATTTTATATATATTCACTTGAGGGAAGTACCCAAACAAACGCCTGCCATAATCCTACTAGAGCACGAAGTTTTTACAATTTTCCGAGCAATTCTTCATCAAACAAATCCGAGAAATTAGTTGACATTTCTCGTTCGCGGTCTCGCTCTTTGCCCAGTTCTCCCACTTTCAACATGCTTGCAATGAGTAACTCGTCGCCAGCCTTATCTAGATATTCCATTTCCGGCTCCTTTGCAAACCCAATTCTGGCCGCGTCGATTAATAGCCTCGCAGTTAATCCCCATACCGGATGTATTCGCTGCTTGCTTTTGGTTGAAGAGGCAATGATGTCACTTGAACTCGCTGGAACCGAAAATATATGCTGCCGCCATCGTAGACCACTCCAATCCATCCATGTTCCTTTATACCATCCCTTCTCTTTCTTCAAAAACCGGGCAAACGGAGCAGTGAATATAGCGCTGACCTCCTCTTCGCTGGTGATGCTCAACAGCTCGTTGATGTCGATCCCCACGCCATCGCGACCGGCATCGCTGTGAGAAACAAAGCCAACGCAAGGTCGCACTACAAGCCAGTTGCGCGCTAAATGGCATGGTAGTTCGGCGATGTTTTCAAAGGTGTATTTCGAGTTCTCGAACGTTAGTGGAAGACCTATTTCCTCATGGGCTTCGCGACGGGCTACTGTGATTGGGGACTCAGACTCGTCATCTGCTTTACCTATGTTCGCATCTGTAAGTCTTCCCACATTCGATTAAACTGACTCAAAACATGCCCAAAAAAAGCAAAAAATACACAAAAAACGCATACCTCCAGGAAAGGCGGCCTGGTTAGAAAAAGAGGAAAGGCCAATACTTCGCATCGTCAACACTACGCCGAGATCGCCGTCGTCGTTGGGATGTAATAGAATGAGTACAGCTGAGCGGCGAGAGGAAGGTAAGCTACTCCATGACGTTGGCGGAGGAGTATATGCACGAAGCCTCTGCAGGCAGTCTAATGCTGTTCTCGACAGCATATTCAGCCCTTTGCAGCAAGTTGCGGGGGATAAAAGTCCTCGAAACCCGATAAGAAGAACCATTAAAGGTGCCGCATGCGGCTTTTCTAGATGACCACAGGTTGTCACTTCTTGATTTTATATCGACCTTTGACTGTTCTGCTTCTCTTACCCAGCGCCACTTGCTCCAAAAAGAGCATTCAGGGGAGAATGGCAAGTAATAATCCCAGCTCGAGTCCATTGTCGCATTTCTCCGCACAGCCAAGACCGCCGGAGACTGCTGATCCGCTGAACATTTCCCAAGGTCCGATCGTGGAGACCATTGTTGAAGAAGACGAGAACGACAATGATGCTGTAGCGGATGCTAGTACTTCAGACCATCCTCTTGCGTCGAGAAAGGGCAGAATTGACGACGAGCAACGAAATTATAGAGATTCGCGAGCGCCGTATCGCATGGTTCGCACTTTCTCACTGATTGTGCCAGAAACTGGCGAGCGCGTGCGCAGACGGATCACGCTGGATCCGTTTGACAATGTCACAGACGGACAACCTAGTGGTCGTCAGATTTTAGTCGACGTCGACGAAGGCGAGCTCAATGGGGACGTTGGATCCAGCGAAGATGCTGCTCTTCTCGGCGGTGAGCGGCGGCGGAGACGGAAATGGTCTGCTCGCAGAATCATCGAAAAAATGTCAGAGGCGTCGGATCGCGTTGGAAATTACCTGCTCTCGTTCTCGTTGCTCAGATGGATTTATGTACATGTTTTCTTTGAGCAATTTAGTCGGCCGCTAAAATGCGCGTTGACTTACTACATCGCATCCTTCGCCGTCTTTTCTTCTACAATATCCTCGCACCTTGGTTCAGGCGACGGCAAACATCTGACTGCGACGGTCACTGTCTATTTTCACCCCGTCCGAACACTGGGTAGTATGATTGAGGCGACAATGTTTGCTGAGGTTGGGCTTTTTTACGGCGTGCTTTTGTCGTTCTGTGCAATGCATACTGCTGCCTTTTTCAAGTCTTTCGATCTATTATCTGTAGGGCATGCTATTGTACTTGTCGTATTTGGAGCCGGAGGTCTTGGATCAATTGCTCTTATGAAACGAAAAGTCGATAAACAAACATTCAATACGGCTTGCTCTCTGGCATCTACTCAATTTGTTAGAATCCTAGTCAGAGAAGGCGCTGTCCAGCAAGGTGTAGTTGCCTTTGGCAAAATGTGGCAGGTGACACTAATTGTACATCTCGGAATATCAATTTCTGCGGTGATCTGTTTCCTGGTATTTCCTATATCCGCAATCACAAAGCTGAAGAAAGGTCTGAACTCCTTGATGGACACATATTCGCACATGCTGTCTATCATCACGCGTAGTTTCCTTGGCGGAACAGACGTCACAAAGACTGAAATCGAAGAACTACTCAAGAGTGCCCGGTCGCTTACGGTCTCTCTAGACAATACTCTTCAAGAATCCAAGTACGAACATTACGTGCGAGGGACAGAAACTGAGTTTTTCTTACAAGCGAAGTTAGTCAAATCAATCCAGAGTTTGATGCAGCATATTGGTGGTCTTCGAAGCTCGCTGATTATGGAGTGGTCGTTGACGAATCTAGAGCATGGGCAGACGCGATCTTCATGTGGAGAGATTTTCGACATTTTTGTGTATTATCTAGGACCTCCTATGGTATGGTACCTAGCTTGAGTCAACGTATAGACGATTCTAACAGACTCTAGAAATCTTTGACCTTTACTGTGAAGAGTATCATGGAGGCGCTACCATTTAACGATTCTACCAATGAACTCCAACTAAATGCAAAATTTGCCGACAGTCTTGAAGCAGTAAGTCGAGTAATTACGGAATTTATAGATAGAGTGTTAACAGTATTTCAGGCTTTAGAGTTGTTTTCGACAGCACGGTTAAAAGCCCTTCGTGAAATCTACTCTCAAAAAGCGTTCACCGCTCAAAACGACCGCGAGACGATTGCGATCCATCTCGAAAAAGTTGCTGCTACGTGTGGTCAATTCTCCCATGGGCTTGAAAACCTTGCAAATGAGATCAGCGGGATTATCGCTACGATGAAGGAGTACGAAGAGTACATTGCAAAAGGCCGACCGAAATCATATTACTGGATATTATTTTGGCGTGCTAATCCTGCAAACCGATTAAAAGTTACACAACTTGAAGAGGATGAAGTTACTGTTCCTCCTAAACTTGCACATTTGTTTAGCGAAGGTAATACTGAGAAATATATTAACCAAGAAGGACGCGTACCGTGGTCTCTTCGTCTATGGAGAGCTTTACGCATATTCCGCAGGAATGACGTTCGCTTTGGAATAAAAGTCGGATTGGGATCTTTGCTGTTTCTAGTGCCTGCTTATATGACTCGGACAAAAGACATCTTTCGACACTATAGAGGTGAATGGGGTCTTGTGGCTTTTGTGCTGATGATGAATATCTCCATTGGGGGGACTACGAATACTATTCTATACCGGCTGCTGGGAACTTTTATCGGATGCTATTCGGCATGGCTAGTGTGAGTAGAATATCTCTAGCTTGAATGAGTATATACTGACGTGAGCATCTAGCTGGTTTTTTGTCGGCGGGAATAGAATAATACTCTCGTTCACCGGTTTCTGCATCGCTTTCGTGTGTTTCTGTGTCATGCTAGGCTGGAAAAAAAATAGCTCTTTTGGACGGTTTATCTTATTAGCGTTCAATTTGACAGCATTGTACTCGTACAGTTTGTCGCAGAATGATATCGACGACGACGGCCGAAATGAAGACGAGGGAGGCGCTAATCCCATAGTTTCGGAAATTGCTTGTACGTACTACTTGCTATTCTTAATAGTTACCTCAGCCGCTAACAGTATTTTAGTGCAT
Source organism: Myxozyma sirexii (assembly GCA_030568315.1). NCBI lineage: Eukaryota > Fungi > Ascomycota > Lipomycetes > Lipomycetales > Lipomycetaceae > Myxozyma > Myxozyma sirexii. The sequence continues at coordinate 148,232 of JAJLTT010000009.1, read as the reverse complement.
CGATTGATTTCCATATCCTGCGGTATTCTTGTCGCAATTTTCGTAACGCTGTACATCTGGCCCAACAGCGCGAGACAAAACTTGAAACGGAAGCTCAGCATTATATGGATCCGTATGGGTTTGATCTGGAAATGTGATCCGCTCAGTAGTCTCACTCAAATAGGCGAGGCACCAAGACGTTTCACTACATTGCAAGATGAGCAGAGGCTGCAAAAATCATTGCTGAAAACGGAAGAATTGGTTGCAGCTGCGTCGAATGAGTTCAAATTGAAAAGACCATTTCGTCGAGACATCTTTGAATTTATTATGAAGACTACACAGGAGATTTTTGATTCTTTTCATAACCTTAACGTCAGTCAGACCAGTATATTGAATAAAGGATCTTCACTAACATGACTCAGGCTCTGATTATCAAAGATTTGAATGCTTCAGCACGAGAAGCTGAGATTATAAAGTACACGGTTGAAGAGCGTATGTATATTCAGAGGTTGATTGATGTCTTGGACTGTTGCTCATCTCACCTTAGGAACCGAGCTTGGCAATCGTATTTTCCTTTTGTTCTACCGTATGTCTCCAACCTTTTCAAATTTCTTATCTTTGAGCTAACAAGACCTCAGTCCTGGCATCGGGCATGAGACTTAGTCTACCAATCCCAGATCATTTGCCAAACACCGTTCACGCGCGAGATCGCATGATTGTGAAAATCAACGAGTATAGAATGAAGTCAGTCACTGAGAATGCCGGGGCAGACGACGACTTTGTGCTGTTTTACTCTTTCAGTAAGTCACTTCTGCTACTAATGCTTGCGCGATGCTAACTAATTTTCCATAGTTCTGGCGACTATGACGGTCAACGACGGGCTATTACAAATTATAGGCGCGTTTCAGGAAATCTATGGTGCAATTGAAGAGGAGTCTTTGTCTATTTAGATTTCAAGAACTAATCGAATAATATTTTATGTTTCCCTAAGCAGCTAAATCAAGAGCGACGGTAGCATCAATCAAGAATGGCTTACTGACAGAACTGCCAGTTCTACAGCCGGTAGTCTGCTACCCATGTGAGGCCCGGCAATCAGCCATTTCCATTCAAGCTTTCGCCATTTAATCGTGCTTTTGCCTTCCGCTGATACCGGAATCCAGCAGCATCTCAAGCACGAGATAACCGCGTCGGGCAGTGAGTATGCTTCTGTAATGCACCAATTGCAAGAGCTTTAGACATTATGTAATATTAGATCTGACCGGTTAAGCGAGGAAAAGCGAACGAATCCCTCGCAAAAGTAAACAATGATGTCATCGCCTGGTAGCCTGTGCTCGCTTTCCATCCCCCAACCCAGCAATATTCTCACGCTAACCTGCCAGGTGCCTGAGTTTACAGTGTGTTCGCCAAACAATGGTCGTGGATTACTCTTTATATCTGGTCACAGACCCTAATCTGGTGCCTGCGGGTACTACGCTCGAGGAGCAAGTCGAGAAGGCGATCAAAGGCGGCGTTACGCTCGTGCAGCTGCGGGAGAAGGACGCCGAGACGAAGGACTTCATCGAACGAGCAGAGAAAGTTCACGAACTCACCAAGAAAGCTGGAATACCGCTGCTGATAAACGACAGAATTGATGTTGCTCTAGCAATTGGTGCCGAGGGAATTCACATTGGACAGGACGATATCGGTGCGTAATCTGGCTCGCTGTTTTCTATCTTTTGAAGTCTCGGATGAGAGACGTCCTGAGCTTATCTGGCAACGTGATTCTGATTCCTAGTACTTGTAGATGTCGCTACTGCTCGCAAATTGCTGGGCCCGGACAAAATCATCGGGATCTCGGTCAATTACGTGTCGGAGGCAACAAAAGCGGTCGAGGATGGTGTCGACTACCTTGGTGTCGGCGCCGTCTACGACACTTCGACAAAGATCCCCAAACATCCTCCAATCGGCATCTCTGGCCTACGGAAAATCCTCTCCTACCTTTCTTCTGTTCACACTTACATGCCGGCCGTCGCAATCGGCTCAGTTAACCTAGCTACCGCCCGCAACGTCATGCATCTCTCTGCCGTTCCCGGTCGCTCTCTCGATGGTATTGCTGTCGTCTCTGCCATCATGGCCTCGCAGGATCCGGAATCTGCATCCCGCGAACTCCTGGCTATGGTCAAAGAAGTGCCTTACTGGATGAGTGTTATCACCGAGCGCGACCCGTCTACAGTCCTGGCCAGTGTCCCAGCGTTGCTGTCCAAGGTATCTAAAACTAGTCCGTTGGTGCACCAGATCATTAACCGTGTGGCCACCAACTTTGCTGCAAACGTGACTCTCGCAATTGGTGCTAGTCCCGTCATGAGCGAGAACAATCCCGAGTTCGGTGATCTTGCTTCCGTACCAAGCAGTAGTCTGCTTATCAACATGGGCTCTGCTATTCCTGAGTCATTAGAAAGATATATTGCGGCAATTACTGAATATAACATGCGACTTCGTCCTGTCGTTTTGGATCCGGTTGGTGCTGGTGGATCCTCTTTGAGAAGAGAAGCTGTAAAGACTTTATTAAATCGTGCTCACTTTGATATCATTAAAGGAAACGAAGGTGAGATTTTCACCGTGGCTGGCGAGATGTCGTCTATGAGAGGCGTCGACAGTACGTCGACTTCCACTCTAGAGAAAAAAGTGCATATCGTGGAAGGGCTTGCAACAAAAGAGAGTAAGTGTGCCTATCAAGCAAAACATCGGGATATTTGCTAACTTATTGCGCAGAGACTGTCGTCGTACTCACCGGTCCCCAGGATGTAATTTCTGACGGTCGAACAACTTTTGTTCTTTCCAATGGTCACGAGTATCTCTCACATATCACCGCCAGTGGTTGTGTTCTCGGATCGATTTTGAGCGCCTGCTTAGTTGTTTCTCAAGAAGACCGCTTTTTAGCTGCCGTGGCTGCCGTTTTGATGTACACGATCGCAGCAGAGAGAGCAAGCGTCTCGCCAGGTGTTCGTGGACCAGGCACTTTTATCCCAGCTCTACTTGATGAGTTGTACATATTAAAGCAAAAATGCGCTGATGGCGATAGTTCTTGGCTTGAAAATGCCAAGGTTGAGCGATACATCTTGACTACATAAATCGTTTTTTTTTCTTATCCACATATTTGCATATTTGTCTTTATTCGTGTTATCTTTGATTTTTATAAATAGCCATGTACAGGAAATGTGCTGCGGGCCATCAATTTTCACTTGTTTGATATTTTTATACTTCTTCGTTTTCTGAAATTGGTATTTTTGTTAGAGCTGTACAAGTGGGTGATAGTGTGAGACGATATATTAGCTATACTGAGCTGTTTTGTGCGCTTCGGCGAAATACAATGATAAAAGGGTAATAGAAACAGCGTCAAAGAGTAGAGGTACCCAATCGATTGGCCACGTTCGACAGAGAAACTTGTCAAAATTCAGAGAAAGAAAACAGAGTGTAGGGTATATAAACAATTGAATAGAGTGTAAGCAGCTTAGAGTGAGAGCCTGTTTTTCTTTTTACTTGGGCTTGTCTTCACAGGTCGAATTCTACCAACAGTAGATCTCCTGGGCGACGAGCATTGACTGATTCGACCAGCGAGATTAGAGTCGACGCCAGGATCACTTTTAGTATCGAGAGCCTGAAGGGTCAAGTCACCACCGCCGACCTCATTATCGTCTAATTCAGCGGCTGTAGATGATCGCTTGCTGCTCTTCTTTGACGAACGCTGAACTTCAGCACTGTCGCCATCGACTGCGGTATCAGCGCTATCTCGCGCTCGGGTATCTCCTTTGTAGACGGCCGAGCGAGAACGTCCTGATGATCCAAAGACTCCGCATGTGCTGGTGCAACATCCGAGAGAGACAATATCGCGGTCAAGAGTAGCGATATGCTGAGAAGATTCCTTGAAGAAAGAGCGTAGTACTCTGGTGGATGTTTCTCCCGTTCTGCTCGTGGTAGAATTGTCGTTCGATCGACTTTGAGGTCCTGTTGGCCGTCTCTTATTTGATATTGCCTCCCGCCTGACTTTCGCAGGCTTTCGTGTTCTTGAACGACCACGCTCCTCTGGTGGTGAGGAGCTCATAGAGACAGGAGACAAAGCTCGTTTTCCTGATGCAGTTGGCGATGACGAAGCTGCTCGACGCTTGTGCACGACAACTCGGTCTGACGGCATGACCGGTAAAGACGAAGCGGAAGGATTAACCTTCTCAGGATCTCCAAATGAGACTCGCCTCAAAGGATAACGCTGCATTACTCTCTCTCTCGAATTTGTCTTCCAGCAAGGAAAACGAAAGGAGCGAGATCGCCTTGGTCTGGATCTCAAGATCGGCGAGCGTTCACGCGCGCTTGGTCCCGAATCAGTCAACGTTATTCTGTTTAACGGTCTGTGCGGCGGAATCTGTCTCGCGGAACCGCTCGAATCTCCATTACCAGTGAACAGAGGTTGTGAGCGTAATAAGAGCTCTTCATTTACAGCTTCCCTGATGGTTGCATCGTTCATCATTGCTGTCACCGCCGCAAGGTCATCACATACAGTTCCTCGACTGTGCTCGCCACTATTAGAACGCTCTGTTCCTTCGATAGTGACCTCGATTCCAGTCTCTGGAAGCGTCAATTGTCGCGTGTTGGACGAAGGTGGCGGACTCGAGAAGAAATCACTAACGACACGTCGGACATGAGCAAATGCGGATTCGCGCTGAGGAAGGTTTTCAAAAAAGCCTTCGCTAATTACAGCCGGCGGATCGGGATTGAGTCCTAAGCCAGCTCCGGGAACAGCGGCCGGTCGGTGCCTTGACCGGGTGAATGGCTCTTGCACGAACGAGGCGGGAACAGCTGGAGTTTGAGCAGTTTGTTCCTGTGAAACTTGTTGCTGAGAAGCTTGGTGCTGCGCTATCTGCTGCTGTACGAGTTCTGGCACATTTCCAGCAGTTGCCAAGTCTGGTGAGAAATGCCCGTTCCAAGCCTGGCTAAACGCAACCTGCTGCAAAGCTTGGTCTGGACTTGCCGTGTTGCTCGACACCGGTTGATTTTGCTCGTTCATTGCTCGTTCGCGCTCTGCGTCATCTCTAGCAGTCCGTTCTCGAAGTCGATATCGATCTCCATCACTCAATAGCTCAGGGTCGTTTTCAATCTCTATTCTTGCATCAACTGATAACACATGACTATATTGCAAGTCATGATGCTGCGACCGACGCGATGCTACACCGTTATGAGCAACCGCGGGACTTTCGGAGAGCGGTGGACTGTCGTACTCTACTTGTATGATAGGTCTCATGGATGTACTCCCATCGAGAAGCGGTAAATACCTTGGCAAATCAGAGCTTCCGAGATCTTCAAAACCAAATTTTGGACTCGAAGTATTCGAGTCGGGCATACTTCACCTAGTGAAAAAAGAATGAGTCGGTGAGAACGATGGTGGTGTTTACATGGAATAATCGCGCTGGGACTGGACTGGCCAGTATCATTACAAAGGCACGAGACCAAACTTACTTTTTACGCGTCAGACGCGTCAGGCCTTTTCGTAATCTCCACAGGCAGTTCGGTCAGAAACAAAACAACGACTTCTCTCTTTATATTTAGTATTCGCTTTATTCAGAAAATGCTACAACAAATTATTATGCAATATAAAAAAATCCAACTTTTCCCTCTTCTCCAACTATAAAACACGATTCATATCTTTCAAGTCAAATATCTATCCAAACTTTCACCCAGCACACTCTCAATAACAGGCACCAAATCTTTTCTAACTTCAGACTCAACAGTCTCATCCTCATCTTCCAGAAGCTCAGCAACCACAGGCACGAGCTGAGGAAGCATGCTTAGCCATTCTTCACCTAGTCTTTCGTAAATTGCCTTCAATGTCATAACTGCCGCGATCTTGATATCAGATGCCGAAGCACCTGATTTGGCGCGCGCAATTTTAGCTACCTTCTTTGCGTCAAGCTTGATTTCATCATTGTCCTCGGAATCAGATGCCTTGTCATCATCGTCAGAGTCAGACATTTCTTCATCATCGTCATCGAGATCTTTCATGTAGCTTAGTACCGCTTTGTTGATGTACTTGTAATGCTCCTCAGACGAGCATGACACAGCAAAAGCAACAATGGCTTGCTTGAGCACATCGCTTTTCTTCAAGCCAAGTCCAAGCTGCGCAAGTAATGGAGCGGCCATCTTATCGAATCGGACCGGAGCCTGCCAGAATTCTTCTTGATCGTTGGCAAATGCAGCAGTCAGAGTCTTCATCACAGCCTCCCAAAGCTCGAGGTCAAATTGAGCTGACGGGTCAGTGACGAAAGACACGAGAAGATCTGCCGTACTATCAAGTATATATCCATAGTAGCTAGTGACGATTGACTATAATACACGTTAGCGCAAGTTCCAGTTAAAACAAACGGAGACAAGAACTTACCTTTAGCGAAGTGAACAGACGCTCACAAAGCTTGAAAACAACCACCATTCTATTTCTCCGAACAGTAGATGAGGAAACATCTTCTTCCATAGCCCACTTCGTAGTACGGACAAACAAAGGACGGAAAATCTTATCGTTCAATTTGATGACAACTTGCATGGCAATGTCAATCACATCACCTTCGACTTCGTCAGCGATTTTGATGGCAGAGTCAGTTTTCTCTCCGTCTAAACTACGAGTATCAAACCCGGAGAGAATGAAGTCAAAGATCTTGCTAGCTTCGCCCATGATAGCTTTTCTCGATCCGCGCTCAATAACTTGAGCTATTGTACTCATATAAAGCTTAATCATCGCCGAATCCCATTTTCCAAGTACAAAGTCCCAGTTCGCGATCAGTGCACCAAGTAACTGCTTGGTAGGAGTCTTTGAAATCATCTGTTCAAGCAAACTAGATCGTGCCTCTTCAACGGCATCGCTGTCTTCGATGGCTGCAGCCGCTTCCTTTGAAGCAGATAAAAAGACAAGGTTAAGAATCTTGCCTAAGTAGCTGGCCATGAACATGGGGATACGCTTCACGAACGAGTCAATCAACATGAAATCAGCAATGATAACGAAATCCTTGCCGCTCTTAATAGCCTTCTCCAGTATTTCCATGACCATAGGCACGACATGAGGTAAGTAAGCCAACATACGCGCACCGAGTGCAGTAGTAAGAGAGCTAAGACAGACAATAGCCGAAACGGCAGCCGAATCGTCGGTATTCTTAGTCCCGCGATCGCTGATAACGAGCTCGATAACATCGCTATCAAAGGCATCCGGTTCAACTGCTCCAAACTTGCCGCACAAACAATCAAGAGCCAGAAACCCAAGTTTCATAAGCTCTGAATCCGCGGGATCAGCATTAGAGATAGCCGCACAAATGGTAGGCATAATCTTAAGTGCGGAGTTGCGCGCATGGGCATCTGTCACTTTGGCGTCGTTCTCGAATTTAGAGCGCACGGCAACCAAGGCGCGACGAACAGTCTGTGAGTCGTCAAGACGAGACACGAGACGCTCAAGAACGGAAACAAAGTCTTGAATAGGCAATAAATTGACAATAGCGTCCAAAGTATCATAAGCCTCGTCCTGAAATTTCTTTCCCTTGGGCTTATTGTTGGTGTCAATGATTTCCAGAAGACTCTCAATTGCAGATGCAAAAGCCGCTTGCAAAGATTCGACCACAGTAGCATCATACTCCTCAGACGACGGTCTGAAGATGGATGCAATTTGTGATCTTTTCTGAGAACGACTGACGCCTTCGCGAATAAAATGAAGCAGGTCAATCTTGAACGCCAAAATCTTCTCGGCAGTCATGCCCGTCAGATCTGCAACATATCCGTTATCAGATGTAGCGTTCTCCAAATCCGATGGGATGCGTCGAACAAATCCAATATACTGATTAACCGCTTCAATGCGTTCTACAACGGAGAATCCTTTGAGGAAAACACCAGAAAATTCAGACAGCCCTTTAGCTTCCGTCTCCTTGTGACGAGACTCTAAATCGAAATGGCGTTTTCCTAGAAGGCGCAACACGAGAGCAAGACTATCAAGAGGACCAAGAGTTTTGGTCAAGGTAGTAAATAGTTTGACGCGTCTGTGGTAGGGAATATACGGGAAGGCATTGACAAAGCTGAGGATCAACTCAACCATACCGAAAGCATCGTCGTTGCTGGCGGATAACGCCAAAGCAGGGACGACCTGGGCGATCGTCTGCTGAATGACATGAGCCGAGAATTCGTCGTCTTGGCGGATAGTATTAGCACCCATAAAGGTGAAAATCGGCATCACACTATTAAGAACTAGTTCCGGAGAGAGGTTTGCTAAAGCGGACACAAGTAGCAAGAACTTATTCTGTACTTGTGGCGAAGTTGACGAGCGAATGCAGCTTACAATGATATCGATGCGAACCGTGTTAGAATCTAACTGTGATTTCTATAAAGCGAGTCAGTGGATGAATAAACCCAACGATCGGTTGACATTGACTTACATCGGCGTGCTGGATAATTGGCAAAATGCAGTCAACCAGCACCTGTTGAGTATACTGAACAGGTAACGAGCTATCAGTCTTGACTAAAAGAAGGTCACCAAGAATGGAGAATAACTGCTTCAGGAGCTCTCCATGAGTTTCAGGCTTATTCGCCTCGAGCAATTCAAGAACCAAAGTAAGTTCTCTCAAGCTTTGATGAATAGACATCAAGGCAGGCGCAACGCCCTGTGAAGTACTGCTCCGACGGCGACGACGCTTGCTTTGCTGACTTGGCTCAATCTCAGGAATTAGTTTGGGCTCGTTGAGTATAATAGCAAAGACAGCGGTGGATATGTCAAGCCGATTGAGGCAGTCCAAAGCACCATAAGTGACCTGATCGTCGAGAGTCATCGCTATCAGTGTCTTTATGAAAGAAAGCTGCGATTCTTGATTCCATCCTGACCACGTCTCAACCAAGCGATCAGCGGCAGCGTCTGTAAGACCGTTGATATCAACTTTCAAGCAGTCAGTTAGAAATTTCTGCCCTTCAATAGAGTCGCCCCCATTGACCACCTTAACTAAGACGGTCTCGAAACTGGAAACAGAAATTTTTTCTGATTCTAAAGCAGCAACATATGTCTCATGCTTGCTGGTCCAATCCTTCAGGAAAGTATCGCAAAGCGGTGACAGAGGCGTAGGAAGCTTCTTTGTGCCAGTCAACATAACCAACAAGGCGAACTTCACACGGAAAAATGGAGAGGCGGCGATATGACTAGCAAAGAAAGCAAAAATCGCATTCTTCAAACTAACTTCCCTCTTCTTTTTCTCACCCGTACGCATGACAGTAGTATCCACAGAGTTGGAAATAAGAGTTTTAATGAAATTCTTATCCAAAACCGTCTCCTCAAGACGAGGGACGATATAGAAATGCAAAAAAGACTTGAGATCTTTGTTCCCGAGCCATTTCAGTAAATCCGTCTCATCGGCTGTGCCATAAATAGACTCTAGTCCCCAAATCTTTGTGAATTTGGCAGTTGACTCGTATTTGGCATCCAACTGTCTCAAACAGGTAGAAGCAAGCTTGCGGACTTTTTCCGATGTGTCTGAGAGAGCCGTGACCAGGAAGACGATGGAAGCTTGATAATCAACAGCGTCTGATTTGTTGAGTATCTCGCTAAACATCTTCAGAGCTTCTACGCGCGCAAGTGCAGGATATAAACTGATGATCATTCGTAAGAGGAACGAGATCACAAGGTCAGAATCAACTGGGAACAATGTGGTGTTGCCCAGAAGTTGCGCAAGAGGTTTTTCTTCGGAGACTCCTTGGACAAAGATCTCTGCCATATCATTGAATTCTTTCGTAGCGTTTGGAGCCAAATAAGAACCAGTCTGTGCCTTGGAAATATTTTTAATACGATCATCAAAGCTGAATAGAACTGGCTCCGAATCGATTTCCATGGCGTCTTCTGCAACAGACGCAGGAGCCGAAGGGCGGATAGCAACGTTGAACTGAAGTTCGAGACTGTCGACGTCAATTCCAGCAGTATTCACAGCGTCCAAGATGAGAGATGAAATCTTGGGACTAGACTCTGTGGCTGTTATAGCTCTGCTCAATGCCGACTTAAGGTCGTCGTCTGCGTCAGCCTGGACCGCCTTGCGTAGAACTGACTCGATTACGAACGACGCTTGAGAATCAGAGAGCAGAGACTCACCAAGTAAAGCGAATATCTCCTCTGAGTCTGAAGGGTATCCCTCAATAATTGCTAAAAGATAAGATACAACGAATTTGTCAATCTTTACCTTCCTCGCGATTTCCTTCAGATCTTCCTCCAAGTTGTCGATTTTCCTGACGACTTTCATAACCCGAGAGTCGAGAGGCATATACTGCGCCTTTCCCATATCTTGAAATTGTATGACTTGAGTCAGAGCCGTAAGACCGGTATTACATGACTTTTTAGTCCAATTCAATGCAATGCTTTGAGCAATAGCGAGAAGTACTTCTGTACTGAGCCGAACTTGTGACACCAGCACAACAATAATCATGTATGCAGCTGTCTGCGCTTCTGGTGACTTGCGAGCAGACACTACATCCGAGACGTGAAGTATGATTCTTTCTGCGATGACCTCATCAGGCGTATTTGCTTCTTTCAGCGCCAATATAACAGAAATAGAAACTGAAGTCCAAAATGACAACAGGGTGTGGTATTCGCATTGGCTGTTGATTTGTGCCACAGTGAATTCTGATACCAGACTGAAAAGCTGTGCGTCTCTAGTAAGCGCGCGAATCAAGGTGTTCTGAGGGATTGGCGTCGCAGTCAGCTTAGCGTTTGAAAGAAATCCAAAGAGAGGCGGGAGTGGTGCTTGAACCACATCGAGAATTCTCTGAAAGATGGGATGACTGTGGTAAGGAAGAAAAGTAAGGAGCAGAATTTCGCGATTCATCTCATTGATCCTGCTTGAAGTTAGCAACTGACAAGCGATATAATATCAAGAACAGTGCACATACTTGAATCTGCGAACAAGCCACTCAAGCGCCCTGAGGGCAGGCTGCAATAGGATTCTCGAAGAGACAAGCGATAGGAAATGTTCAATAGCTTTGTCTAAAGCAGCATTTTGCTCTGCGGTCTGACGACGTTCTTGTTAGCAACAACCAGAATCATTGCATATGCTACCAACTCACCTGAACATGACGGTCGATTGTGATACTAGTTTCTGAAAACAAACTACGCTCAAACACTCTGAATTTGGGGTCAATGGAAATGAGATCCTGCAATCCTTCGTAGGCCGCAAGATATACAGTGTCCAGATCCTGCTTTGCCGCGACATTTGGCTCGTAGACGAGAGAAACGGCATGCGATTTCTGTCTCTTTTTGCGGTCAAGCGTGGAAACGGTTGCCGCCTTTGCCTTGATGACAGATAGCTGCCTCGATAAAGCGGTCGCCATAACCGGGTCGCAGATCAGGGAGAAGAAGAGGCGAGAAGAAGTCGGTTTCTTGCGTACAGCAGTTTGATGTATTTTCCACTCTCGTCCAGCACAAGAATTTTTTTTGCCCCTGAATTTTTTCTCCCAACCAGAGTTTAAACATCTGCGAACTTTACGCGTTTCGAACAAACAATTACAAAGGTATTCAATTCGTATTGTAGTAATTTTGTAGTAGTCATTTATGTGATTTGGCCTCAGGTAGTCTATTGTTATCCTATTCAACCGCGAATAATAAGTGTATGGCAGAAATAGTAGTATTGTGGTGATGAAATGCATTCAGATTCGCGTTAAGTGCACAAGGTGAAGACATCAATCTGATGAAATTCGTTTTATTGTCATGATTAAAAATGAGCAATACTTTTACAATATATATCGAAACACGAAACAGCTTTTTTTATCCCCCTAGCAAAACCCTGTTCAATAAACAAATCCCAAAACCTTGCCAGCGACATGCTTCCGTCTGGCCTCCTCGTGGTCCATGATACCAGCAGAGGTGGTAAGGATAATGAAACCGAACTGACGCGAGGGAAGGAGGTTGGTCACCCACTTCTCGATATCACCGATACGGATGTTGAAGCGGGGAGAAATGACACCGCACTTGTTCAATCTTCCGTTGAGCTGAACAACGATCTTTCCTGATCGATGGTCGTCGACCTCCTCGAACTCTCCAATGTATCCTATAATGATAGCATATTAGTATACACCACTTGCAACTGGCCACTGCGAGCCTCCAGAGAAACCTATGTGGTCCTTCGCATCGCGCCAAATAATCAAGAGAGAATGTCGATGAAAAGTAAACGCATAACAAGACGGGATAAACAAGCCTGCGTGTAAGAATCGTTTCTTCGTGATCTTCAATTTTCCGAGATATTAAAAGACAAAACCCGATGGAAGCGAAACAAATTTCATCCAGTTATTACTCGGGTGGTATGTTCACTCTCTCTATTGACATTTGGCGTCTGCAAGCCCATGTAGGCTTCTCTGATTACCGCAGCAATAGGGAAACGTACCATGCTTCTGCATGACAGTCAAGAATTTGACGATGACCTTGCTCGAGGGACGGATGAGGACCTGACGCTTGCCCATCTTTTCGGCATTGTTGATCGCGTTAAGAGCGTCGTTGAGAACTGATGCGCGAGTCATTATGAATTACTGAATTCCGGAACGTTAGTTACTGCTCATTGAGTGTCCTTGCAAGCGAAATCGAGATTTCAAGGATTCAACAAGCGGAAGCCATCACGCAAGACCGTCGTATCTGCTCCGCGACCGGGAAGCCGTGGAACAGAGGACGACTGCAGATTTAACCCATAGTAGCAAGTTTCCAAAGTCTCTCCCCAGAGATCTGTTTTTCGCCTTCAGGTTCCAACAATAAACGTCCTATAACATACCTTTTGGTTGCCGAGTCGTTGATTGCTGAGGAATTCTTCTGTCGTGAGCCAGCCTTGGGTGGTATTCGCTCGCGAGTCCTGCGCACGACGCCGCAGCAAAACGCAGTCACATTCTTTAGCCCTATATTACGCCACACAGAGCCCTACTAAGCAGCCACAATGGCTGTGCATTTGCTTGGATTGGAGTATTAGTGCAGTCGCTGGCTCAGGCTGGTGGTTTTCATACGACGTCTTACTGTGTGAAATGCAAGTCTCTAAAAACGAAGACTCCGAGCCGTACGGACGACGAATAAATCTTGACAGAACTAGCTGTAGAAACAATCATATGTATTAAATTATATTGCTAAGAAGAGTTTGTGAATCATGCTCTGATAAGAAGCAAATTCATCTCGTTCACTTCCGACATTAGCAAGAAAAGCGTGGGAAAAGCTAGCCGAAACTCAACCAACATCATACTTGCTCTCTAAATCATTCACATTTCCCATATACTAAAGCTGCAGCGACCTTCTCCTGTTTTACAATATAAGCTCCTGCGCTAACTTGAAGACGTATTTATACATGCTTTGGAGCAAACGCCAAATTGTCCCTGTGAGCAATATACTCAGAATCCGAGTAGCCAAGTAGGGACTCGATCTCAGAGCTCTTCAAACCCATTATCCGCGCAATCTCTACCGATGAATAGTTGACAATGGCCTTGCCGACATCTTCTCCAGCGGATAGCACGGCTTCTATCTTTGCCTCAGAGGCATCTGCCTGTAAAGCTGCTGCCAGTGCGTTCTTGTCGATAACGACCACCGACACAGCTTCCGATGCGCTAAAAGAGCCTTTGACATAGAGTACGCCAGCCGGCAACAGCCCAGCTTTGTTCGTGCGAGTGATCGCTTTGTAAGCCCCATTGTCTATGTAAATAGCCCCATGAGACTTTAAAGCATGCAGAATCCAGAACTTGCGATCTCGGATAGGATGCGGTTGTGGGATAAATCGCGTGTGTTGCGGGGGAGGCGAAGGTGACCGGACGGGCGTTCCAGAACGTGCGGTCTCCTCATCGCTCACTGAAGCAGCATTCGCCAAATTGAGCTGCTCTGAGTCGGATTCGGATGGTTGGACCTGGTCAGAGGGTACTGTTGGATTTCCAGTCTTTTCAAACTCCGCACCACCGCCTGACTCTTTCAAGTGTTGCAGATATTTTATGATAGCAGATATGTTTCCCGGTACGGATGACTTTGTGATAATAGTTGTGACTCCTGCAGAGGTGGCAAGTTCGGCAGCGACTAGCTTAGTGACCATACCGCCCGTTCCCACACTACTTCCGGCAGTAGACACTAGAGCAAGAGAAGTTAACATCAATTATGGAAACTTCCCAGTTATACGATGCAAAACTTACCATCAACATTGAGTTGATTGATATCTGTAACGACCTCAATCGGCTTCGCATCAGGATTCAGCCTTGGATTTTCCGTGTACAGTCCATCCACATCGGTCATCAAGAATAAATAGTCTGCGTTCGCCATTCCAGCTGCGATTGCTGATAATGTATCGTTGTCGCCGAACTTGATCTCCATGACAGAAAGAGTGTCATTCTCGTTAACAATTGGAATCACACCCATATGCAGTAACTCGATTATTGTGTTTGCAGCGTTTAAATATTGCCCTCTCTGTATAGTTAATTAGTATATAGTCCTTTTCAGAAGGAAAACAAACGCATACATCAGCAATATCATTACGCGTCAATAATATTTGAGCAACCGGTTGATTCAACTGTCGAAACAGCTCATCCCAGAGAGCAATCAACCGGCACTGTCCAACTGCGGCAAGAGCCTAGACACAAACAGTTAAGACCTACATTTGCGCGAAAACCAAGCTCTTGTTGGCCTAAATAGGAGTACGTACCTGTACAGCGGCTAATTGCTTTGGACGCCTCGGGATATCCATACGCTTCAAGCCCATAGCAATTGCAGCCGATGAAACAATAATAATCCTGTGACCCTCTCGGCGTAAGTTGACCACAGTCTCGACGATCAATGACATGTTTGCGATCCTTGGTTCGTGCGTGACCTCATCGCATATAGACGACGTCCCTACATAAGTAGTCAGTAAAATAAACCCCCCCTTGTCGTAAAACACGCTCACCCAGCTTAATAACGATTGTCAGTGGCTTTGTGCACTTCGACTTCATCTTCTGCGTGCTTGAAAATGCCAAAAGTCTAGGAACAAAGTAATATCTAGATCAGGAGTACAGGAATCAAATGGGTAATATCTAACTCTCCATAGCCAGATCAACGACAGTCTCTCTAAAACTACAGCAAACTACAAACAGGAAAAACCACAGCAATTTCGAAAAGGATAAAACCGCGTTTGTGTCTGTGATTTGGGGCTCAAGGTGGTCTCTGAGCTGAGATGAAATTGCTGGGAGGGAGCTCCGGAAAATTTCAGATTGTAGTTATTAAAGTTTAGCGATAACTTGTTCGCCGAGCCAGCACCAGCTTTACTTGCAGGCAGCGAAGTTCACCACATCCTCAAGATTGAGGCAAACGCAAGTCCTATATAATCAGCTATCTGACTACGACTGTTTATTGCAATGTCAGCATCAAATAGCGGCAGTGGCCAAGAAAAGCCAGAGATCCCGTCTGGATTCACCTGGTTCAGGATGCTAGCAGCGAAGATGACCGGAAATTTGACAGAAGAGCAGGAAATAATATACAAGAACGTCGCAGCTGCTCGAAAAGATGCTCGGCAATGCAAAACATGCGAAAGTTACCGGGATTTCAACATGAAATGGAGTAAGCCTTGCTTTAATTGTTCTCGCCGCCCGGGTCCCCTATTAACATCCTCCAGGTCCAATTATCAACTTCATGAAAGACAACATCGAGAAGCTTGGCGGATCTATCAATACAAGTAATATAGAGTGCGTGAACTGTACAGAGACCGTCGCAGGAGGCTTCAATCCAGAGCAAGGCATCATGCTATGTCAAAATTGGGTCCAGAGCAAAAAGCATGTGGAGGACACTATTGCTCACGAACTTATCCATTTATATGACGAGCTGAAATTTAACGTCAATTGGCTAGATTTAAAACACCATGCATGCTCAGAGGTAAGTGTCATCATTATCATCATTTATAAACTGCAACTAATAGAGAATAAAAAGATCCGTGCTTCTAATCTGAGTGGAGAATGCAGAATGATGAACCAGATAGTCAGATACCGACAGTTCAGATTTGTACGCGCTCACCAGGGATGTGTGCGGAGGCGGGCCATCTTGTCAGTGACTGGAAATCCAAACTGCAAGGACAAAGAAGAGGCGGCTAGCGTTGTTGATCAGGTTTGGGATTCCTGCTTCAACGATACTCGTCCTTTTGATGAGATATATCCCTAATCTCAATCTAACTTACGGATATTGCAATGTACATAGTTTGTTAATACTATCAATGGTATGGCGTCTTTGACGACAAAGATTTTACTCAGCGAGGCTAGAATTTTGTCTAGATTTATTCACATTAAAAGAACTTCTGATATATTAAAGCAAAACTCAGCGCCAATAATCCCATCAAGTAACTATTTTTGCCATTCTCTATTCGTATAAACAGTCTCTAGCCACTCGTCCGCTCGGCAGCACCATTATTAGGCCAATACGGGCGATTTTTGACAATCCAAGGATGATCCGGAATTTGATCTAGCGGAAATCGTCGCTCCGGCTGGTGTTGCAACAACTATTAGACTAAAGTTAAAATGAATTTGGGCTACATCCAATAAGTATTCAACTTACCCGACGAATTAGATCCGCAGCCTCGACGCTAACATATGATGGAATCTTCAAGTCTACTTTTGAAATGCGCTTGTAGGTTGCCTTATGAGCTGGTTCCTCAAATGGCGGATTTCCAACCAGAAACTCATAGGTTAGCACACCAAGTGCCCAGAGATCGACTCTAGAGTCATGGTCTTTTGCCTCTACCATCTCCGGCGGAAGGTAATCAAGAGTTCCGCACATGGTGGTACGTCTATATGCGTGCTGTTAGAATTTCGATAACTAGCGTAATGAGTAGAAGCATACCGTGACGTTGGCGTGTGAACACTCCATCCAAAATCGGAAAGTTTGACTTCGCCGTTGAGTCCAATAAGCAAGTTCTCTGGTTTCAGATCACGATGGATGATATGCTTCTTATGCAAGTACGACAATGCGCTTGCAATTTGGCAGATATACTATTTAAAAAGTTAGCTTTAGTAAATATTGCAAATCGATCAATGACGCGGCTTACCTGGGAAGCCAAAACGTCGTCAAATCTGCTTCTCTTTCTCAGGACTTTAAACATTTCGCCCTGTCCAGCGTATTCCAGGATCAAGAAGACTCGATCAGAGTCATGAAAATGGCCAAATAGTCTCAGAATATTGGGGTGCCTAAGGTTGCTCTGGATTTCAATCTCGCGTCGAAACTGCTTCTCAACCTTGAAGTGAATCAACTCTTTCTTCTCCATCACTTTCAACGCACAAACGTATCCGGTTGCCTTATCGCGAGCGCAGTATACCTTTCCAAATTTCCCTTTACCTAGTTTACGCCCAATTTCAAAACTGTCTAGTGAGTATTGCCGTACTGGAACCGACGGCTGCTTGACTAGAGCTCCAATTGGTGGCGATGAGTGGCCTTCATTCTGGCTATTGACAACGTCATGCGATGATACGTATCCGAGCGGGATCTGGTTGCCGACACCAGGCTTATGCATATTAGGCGATGAAGGGGGAGGCATTTGCGAGGTTCTGTTAGAAGCCACTCCGCTGTTATGAAGAGCGTACTTCAACAGCGGATTACGAACAGCTCCGCTTGAAATACTGCCAACATTCTCCTTGTTGTTCGCGTTGTTTGAGTTTGCGTTACTTCCCACGATTGATATATGACCAGGCTAAAATAACTGTTAATAAATCTTTCATTGAAGTCGGTCGTGCGAGCGAGTACTTTTGACTTGTTGGCGAGCCCATACGCAGAACCATGATTGTCGTGGAGAGTAGATCTCGAGAGACGATTTTCTAATGTCCGTATAGAGGCCATTTCAATCTTTGGAGTAAAAGGCAGTGGCAATAAAATGATCAGCGTTTGCAGAGAATGCAGAACCAGACTAAATGTGACGACAACAACAGGGAAACTCGTGCGATTTGAAAGCAATTAGCGGGTGGGTTGCCAGAGGCGTGCGGCTGCGTGGCCTGTAAACAGTGTTCCTAATGCCGTTAGCGCCGTTGCCCTGGCGACACAATCTATCTCTCTACCCAAAACTGCACAAGCACGTGACCGGGACCTGTTAGTATTTCTTGCAATTCTACCTCACCGAGCTAAGTTACCAAATATATTTATTTTTCTCATACACCGACGACATTTCATATGTAGAAGTGAGCGACACCAACAAAAACAGTATGCAAGATCATAATCATGTACATAAACAACCTCAATACTCGCAGCCATAACTCTATACAGTAGGGAACAACGAAAGATAAACCAACAAAGTGCCGCGCAGAGAAAAGCGGGTCACAATTAATGTTTTTTTGACAAATATTAACATGAAAATCAGAAAATGCAAAGATTTTGTGATTAAATTATAAAAACAAAAATAACCAGGTTCTAGCTTCTTAGTCGAACTTGCCTCCAACTGACGTCGGAATTCCGTGTCCGACTGTGGACATTCCTCGTGAAGCGCGGCGGATCCTGCTCTTGAACCAAAATGCAATTGTCAGCATAATACCAACGACAAAGCTTAGTAAAGCAAACGGATATCCATGAACAATGCTCTTGGAGGCATTCATAAAGTTCACAAACTTGCTAGTGGTTGACTTTGGCTTGATTTTATTCTTATTTTCGAGAATTATCCGCAGAGTATCCAAGATAGTCGTCTTGGATGTTGGTGTAATAGCCGATCCGTCAGCTGTTTGATCGTAGTACATTTTGTTGTCTTCGTCGTTAATGATAACACGCTGGCCAGACTCGCGCACGTCAATGCCGTAAGTCTTCTTGAGCCACCGCTCCCAGAACAAGCCGTCAACCCAAGCGAAGCCAACCTCCTTTCGTGGACTGAGAACGATATGCATATTTTGCGCCTCTTTGAGTGCTTTTTCGTCACCCTTATCATTTGCCTCTTCAATCTTCATCTCTTTCAGCTCTCGTTGGTTTTGACGCTCAGCCTTCTCAGCACCGACTCGGTAGTCAATCCACTCGGTTGCTGCGCTCTTGAGTTCCTTCTTTGAACGTTCAAACTCTGCCTCGTTTGACTTGTCAAGGATAGCAAGAACAACAAGGCGACCCTTCATGATCTCATGTGAGTTACTGGCAGAAAGCTCAGGCAAGATAGGCAGCCAAACTGTTTTCATCCACGCGAGGACCTTAAGATGATCTCGCATATCCTTAGGAGAAAGCGCAGTGTAATAGGATGGTCTTCCGTCAGAAATTGCAACTAAACGAGGGAAAGTTGTAACTCTAAATCTCGAAGCGAGGATTGACGATGAGGTGGTGTAGATTGGCGCATGGCCAATCAGAGGCAATGCGACACGGTTAAGAGCATCCTAAAAAACAGTTAGCACTAGTCCATTATAGATGCACAACCAAGCACTTACAAAATCTTCTTTGGTAGTATTCTCATCATAAAAGTATAAGAAAATGACCTCTTCAGTCTTTTCAATCTCCTCAAACTCAGTGGCATCTACCGAGCGCACGTGAGCATTCATAGCCTTATTCGCGAACGCGACAAGATCGCCGACACCACGAAGACCGTCATACTCAACGCGCTCAGAGCCAACGAAAAACATTAGCGACGGGTATCCAGACAAGCGGGCATCTTTGCAAAGTCTCTTCTCTTCCTCGCAATTGACTTCTGCAATATTAAGCTTGCCTTGCATCTGACGGGCAAGCTCGACCCAAGCCGGCTCCATGGCCTGGCAGTGGCCACACCATGGGGCGTAAAACTTGATGAAATAACCATCACGAGTAGAGGACACAAGTTTGTTAAAGGAGGTGAGAGTAAGAGGAATTGACACGCCATTGGGGTTTGGCACGCTGCCAGGGGTCGGGACAGGTATCGCAGCAGCTTCGGCGGCCAAGTCTGCAGCCTTCTGCTCGTCCGTCTTCTCGACTGGCACACTCGCTTTTGCAGTAGTTGTAGGACTATCGCCGTCATCTTCACCGTCGTCAGCTACATCGCCAGTGGCCGGAGTAGGAAGAACCTCGGCTTTGACCTTTCCGGCGCTGTTCTTGACGTCCAGCTTAGAATCCTTAGGAACGTCTGAGTCTGCGTCATCGATTGTGTCTTCACTCTCGGCGCCTCCGGAAAGAGCAGAGCCGCTAGCTTTGAAGTTTTGCCTGGCATAGCTCTTGAAGCCCGCAAGTGTCTTTGACTTGGAATTCGAATACTTCTCCACTATCTTTCCGTCGCGATACAGTATAAAGGTAGGGTAAGCATTAATGTCATTCTTGTCGCATAAATCACCTTGGGCTATACAATCGACGTTGGCGAAATGAAAGTCATTAGCCTTCGCATCCTCAGCTAACTCGTCTGCTGCCTGAGACCAGACGGGAGCAATGGCCTTGCAGTGGGGGCAGTACGGCGAGAAATGCTTGACCCACCAAGTTCCTTTTGAAATTGAAGATGTGAAGGTTGTGGAGTCCAGGTCGACGGTGGAGTCGTGTGCGGCCTCTTTTTGGGGGCTGGTCTCGTCAGCTGCAGCAGCAAAGACGAGCGCAACGAGCGCGAACAGCACAGTTAAAAGCAACTGAAAACGCATCGTGCATGTAAAACAAAAGCAACAGAGGAAAGGGAAGTATGATAAGGGACAACGGGGTGCAGACAGCGAGGAAGAAGTAAAGGAGAGCGATGCAGGCAGCGATGGGAGCAGAGCCGTGATGGCGGAAGTGAGGAGGCGAGGGCGGCCGCGCTCCACGAGGCCCTTGGACGCTGACATGTTCTGCAGTGCTAAGAACCAATTTGGCTGATATCGAGGAACTTACCACTTGCACGAGCACAATGGATTCGCTGCTGCTGCTGCGTCAAACGCTGACGGCGGGACTGGACCCTGAGCTGCTGTCGGCCGAAGGAAAACCGGTTTCGGACATCGCGGATGCCGAGCAGTTGGGATTTCCAGAGAAAGACGGAGAGAAGCCATCGCCAATAGCTCTTTCTACACCAACCCGCTTCGTGAGGCAGCGAGCACAAATTGGCGAAGCAGGACCTGTTGATCTGCGAGCTGCGTATTTCTGCTGGATTTGCCGTGACCAGAATGTTGCGTCATATCTTACGCTTTGCCAGGAAAAAGGGATCACGAACCTTGCGTTCGTCGAGCGCACATCGCTCGTCACCTGGCTGCAAGGCGCTGACGACCATTCCGAGTTCATCGTTGCTGAAAATGCAGTTCCAGATCAGGGGAAATCAGAAGCAGCTAAGCCTGCTCCGTCTGTGGCAAAAGTCACCCTTGACCCGCGCTTGAAGAAGACGTACGCCAACGAACGCGTGCTCCAAGACCACAATTTGGTTCTTGATGGCGCAAAGCCTACAGTAAATTTCCGCGAGTTTTAATTTCAACTTATTATACTCTTACTGACGCTTTCTCAGAATTTCGACTACGTCCGCAGAGAAGCTGCTGTAAATTTCCTACAGCCTGCTCGTGATCGCACGGCCCCTTCGCGACATCTAGCAGCAGCTGCGCCCGCGAACGCTATCGCAGCCACCAATTCTTCTGCTTCTCGAAAACAGCGGAGAGAGCCAATTATTTTGCTGTCGCCATCAGCTTCAGCTCTTCTTACAACGGCAAATGTCAAAGACTTTTTAGAACGCGGTACATTTTCACCCGTTCCAACTACAGCTTCAGGGGAGTCAATTCAAACAATATCTCGGAATTCCTCGCGTATCGGACAGCTCCGATTTCTTGTAGTAGATTCAGTCGAGCGGTTTAAGCCTGACTACTGGGAACGCGTTGTTGCCGTGTTCACTACTGGTCAGACCTGGCAGTTCAGAACATACCCGAATGGGCTCAACAACCCGAATACTTTATTCCAAAATGTCAAGGGCTTTTGCCTGTGTTTCTCAGGTGACCCCATACCGGACAACATCAAATCTTGGAACGTTGATGTGGTTCAAGTAGACAAAGTGCACCGTTTCAGAGACCGAGAGACCGTTGAGGGACTATGGGATAGTCTAGAAAAATGGATGGAAGCTCGAGGCTGGACAGATCGCGGGCGTCAGAGTTGAGCTGGGATAAGATAAAGAGGTCTATATCAAAAGGCTTGTGCTGTATTTTCACATTTGTATTGTAAATTGTATTATAGCTTCTTCCTGTTCTGTGCTTAGCCACCAGAGACGATGAGCCGCAGCTGCGCTCCGCGAGTTCCGCTGCTCGACGCGTTCTCATCTAAAGCAAACAGATCCTGTTGAGCGCTGGTCCGCTCGCATTGAACCAATGCTCTCCAGTGCCGATAGAAAGAGATTGAAAGAGTCGAAATATCCTCCAGAATTCGATTTACCGATAGACCTCAGCCGCGTCGACTTTCCCGCGGTGAAATCGTGGATCACCAAGCAGGTGAGCTTTAGCCGGATACTTTCTGACGCGTCCCGTGCCAACGAATTATGATAGCTCACCAAACTTGCAAATGGAGACGATATTGTACTGGACTACATTGTAAATTTGCTTGAAAGCAACAAAAAGGCAAGCGTGATGTTGGTTCAAAATGCGTCACTAGCGAGCTAACTCGTTATTATGCTCATCAGCCTGATATCAAGGCCATCCAGCTTCAGCTAGAGGAATTTTTTGAGCCTTCCAGTCTGGCGCATCCATTTTGCAAGGAACTCTGGACCCTATTGCTAGAGTCTCAACGTGCAAACACCGATAAGGCGCTTCGATCAGCTGACGAAGTGACCTCCAGAACTGATGAGAACAGCACCAAGCGTGACGCATTTGCACCGACACAGCCGACTAAAGTTGCAAAGCTGAGTGAAATCAAAGATAGAGAAATCAGAGAGGCCGAGCGTGGCAAAAATACAAGACATGAACGGATAAGGGGAGAGATCAAACAAAGTAGCCATTTGAGAGTCGCCCCACAATCAGCAAGACCGGAAATTTCAGATAGACCCTCTCCCAGAAGAATTGATAGGCGACAGTCAGTTTCAAGAGATCGAGAAAGAGAGCGAGAGCGGTTTTCTCCGGGGCCCGCTCGAAGACGCGAAATACCACGCGATTACTCGCCCATTCGCCGACGCTCTCCACCTCCTCATTGGGAGCGTTTTCCTTCACCTCCCTCCTTTCACCGCTACTCGCCGCCACATCGACCGTCTTATCACCGCTCACCATCTCCTGTGTTTCATAGACGTGACCGTCCTGCGATACCTTCCCGCCACGCTGATCGCCCGTCAAGCCCATATTACGCAAATCCGCTCGTATACGACTCATACCGGCCATCTCCTCGGCCTCGAAGTCGTGAAAGACGTCAATTATCTCCACAGCTTAATTCACTCAGTGATAGAGATTTGGAAAGATCACCGCGTCGCAGCATACGAGACTCGAGTCGAGAGAGGCAAAAAGAAAGGAACCGGAGTAGAACACGACGAGATCGAAGTTTAGAGAGACGAGAAGAGCGCTCAGACAGCAGAAGAATAGCCGCTGGACTTGATAGGAATGACGCAAAGGCAGCTAGAGAACGAAGTGATAAAGAGAGGACAGACAGAGAGAAAAATGATTGGAACCTCGATACCGAGAGACATTATCAAAAACGTCGAGAAGATGACCGAAAGTCCCCGCCGACACCGCCTCCGATACCCCACAAGAATGCTGCGAGGTCGCCCGGGCGTAAACCAGCTCAGCAGTACGTTTTTTGCTGACAATTGATACTTTTACTAGAAGCTTATTCGGCTAATCAATCGAGCAGACTGCCTTTGAGTCCGACTACGCAGCAAACGGACAATTTGTCCGCTTCAACAGCAGAGATAGATACGTCTCCTCAACCAGTAATGGAAATTGCTACGGAAGGCAAAGTCTATTCACAAGCTGCGGTCAGTATATCTGTGAAGACGCCGACCAAACGAGGCAATGGACGAGCAATGTCGCCCGGGAGGCTACAAAGACGTATGGAGCGAGAAGCTGAATACCAGCGTCGCAATGAGGGAAAAAGTGGTTCTAAATAGTTTATTCAAAGACGAATGGAGCGAAAATCTGAATACCAGCGTCGCAGCGAGGGAAAAGGTCGTTCTAAATAGCTTATTCTCTATAAAGAATGATAGGTATATATCATTAGTGGTATTCATGCGATTTATTCGATTTGCTGAGAATATTCCATGCCTATGCTAATTCGTAAAAACTATCAATCATATCGTCATCGAGTAATCTGCCCGTACGTCCGCCGGCCCATGCGGGTGTGTAACTATTCTCAGAAATGGCTAAGAGACGATCATAGATTGCGCCTGCTATTAATTCGATTCCTGACGGTTCCGTGCCGCGCATGAGAACTACGTCTGCAGTGGGTTTTGTCTAGATAAAAATGATATTAGAAGTTGTAACGCACTGTGAACGAGAGAGTATTATTCTCACAGATCTTATGTATAGCTCCATCGCGGGTTTTCCGTATTTGATGTACTGCAACATCGTTAGCAACGCTCTTTATATCAGATAGCTGAAAGGCTTACATAGTCGAGAACATCCTTCAGCGCCATCCCTCGCTCTTGCGTATCTCTGTTAATACGCCTTGACAACCGCACGTCGGCGTCTAAATCAACGTATATCCGTATATTTCCGACATCTCGGAGCGCTTTAGCTTCGGGCGTAGCATCATATAGAGCGTACAGCCCCTCGACGATAAGAACCTCATTGTTGTGGGCAAGCACAGCGGTGAGCGCTTGCGCAAAATCAAATGCCTCTTTAAGTGCCTAGTTAGCCTCGGATTACTCAGAACTGGTTGAAAATATATATATATATATATACCTGGGCCCTCCGGGTTCCCTCGCTTCTTGTTCTTTATATCGTCATGTTTGAACTGATCTAATGAAAGTGTATTGATGTCATTGACTTTCCATTCAGCTAGTCGTTCGGTAATTGCTTTACACACGCTTTTCTGTATATAATATATTAGCAAGATTATATAACCACCTTGTTAACCAAAGAGCAAAGCTACCTTCCCAGCTGCCTGTCCGCCAGCTACCAGAACTACCACTTTCGGGGGCATTATGATCAGTGAGCGTACCAGCGAGACGAGATTACTAGTCCGTCAACGCGCTACCTGCTACCTTAAGTAAATGCTGTAGGCTTATCCCAAATGCCGGTGCAATAAATGCTCAACCAGCGAGTCTGCTTGTTCAAGATTGTACCTGATACAGAAGAACGACGAGATGGCTGTGCGGCTGCAGTGGATTCACACTTTCGTCCCTTTCATGCCCAGCTCGACCTTTCGTTAGTATGGCGAGCATCCTTTATTTGCTTCCAATGCAACTCCATTGAGTACACACGACCAGCGACGATGGACGAAAAGAACAAACTGCTGAGTGTTTGCATTGCAGCTGTTGTGCTGCGCGTCGCAATCAGTGCTGGGTTTCCCGCAATTCACAATATCCTGGATCAACGCGTGGAACTGACCACAGCGAGCTCCTCTTTTAAGCAATGTAAGTAACAGTATTGATACTATACCTAATCACAATGCTAAACAGTGCAGTGAGAGAAGGTTTACATCTGTATCGCATGGGGATTTCGCCTTTCGACGGCGGAGTCTATCATCAGGTATGCATTTCCTACCCTTCTCCGCCTTGATCTACGGCTAATTCCAGAATATCTAGGCTCCCCTACTCATTCTTATATTTCAAACAATCAACAAATACTGCGGATCAATCTCCCCGAGTAGCCTGACAATAGGCATAATTTATTGCGCTCTTGATGCATTGTGCGCATGGTTCCTAGTTCAAATTTCAACTTCAGCAACTTTTGCCGGTCGGAAGAAGCTTGATAGTTGGATAGTTGCCGCGATGTATGATTCATATCCTGCTTAGAAATATGTTTTTCTTGATTTTTAACTTACTATAGATACCTGTTTAATCCGCTTGTGGTTGCTACGAATCTTGCGCGCTCGACGGCCGTATTTTCAAACATGTTAATACTAGGAGCTATCCGGTTTGCGAGTTATTGTACTAGCCACCTTCTATATGCTTAAGATCTTCTCTAATTGTCGAATATAGCGCAACTAATCTCGGTACTGTTTTTGGCAGCAGCGTCCCATCTCAGCATTTATGCAATTTACCTTCTTCCTCCCCTTGTGATTCTATGGTGTCCGACCAAGTCCGTCAGAAATTGCGTTGCCTCTGTCTTCACATTTGCAATTGCTCTTGCTGCCTTTTCTATGATTGGTTATTTTATGACTGGTGGTTCTTTCCAGTACTTGAAGTCTACATACGGCACCCTTCTCTTTTTCTCAGACTTAGTTCCCAACATGGGTCTTTGGTGGTACTTCTTTATGGAGATCTTCGATTTCTTTCGACCGCTTTTTACATATATATTTCAGTTATACTCTCTGATCTATGTGCTACCGCTTACAATTAGACTACAAAACGAGCCCTTATTCGCGGTAGTCTCAATAATGGGCATTACATTAATTTCCAAAGCTTATCCAGAATTGGGTGACTTAGGAATCTACATCTCCTTACTGTCTCTATATAGGCACATTTTCACAAGTGCGTATCGCCAGTTCACTCCCTCATTATCATCTTGCAACTAACGAGTCTCAGATGTGCGATATGCCCTCCTATCCGCTCTCGTCATCATCCATGCGCTCGTGCTCGCCCCAAATTTTTATCATCTCTGGATTTACCTAGGATCAGGAAACGCTAATTTCTTCTATGCTGTTAGTTTGGTGTATGCTGTTGGAGTCACTCTGATTTTGACAGACACACTGAGAGCTACATTGCGGATTGAATTTGACGGAGGTGAGGAGCCACAAAAGGCTGTTGTCCAGATATGATCTTGTGAGGTTACAAATATGATGATTTAGATTAGATATTATGGTCGTCAATCGTACCCTTGGCGACAATGATTTAACTCTGTGCGGGTCATATTGATGGACCGAGCGTTTTCTCTAGGATCCAGTATGATGGCGGCAGCTCTTTACTGCGCAGCATCGTCGGCTGAGGCGAGGATGAGGCCGGCCTATATCTGTGCCCATTGTTAGCTTTGCAAAAAAATTAAAGAAGTAAAGAAACTTCAAACCCTTTTCGTTTGTAGAATTGATATGCTGGGTTTGCGCTAAATACGGTGAGCATGCATTTGGGCAATTGAATTGCGACTCCTATTTTCTCAATGATGTCGAGTATTTTTGACCCAACACCCATACCACGTAAATTCTTAGGCAATTGAAGCTCATAGCAGTAAATGACTGGTTCTTCATTTTCCCATGTTGCCATGAAACTTGCGAAACCTACTGTATCTTCTTGGGTTTCTGCGCCATTCACATTTTGTAGTTCTTGAAGTGCTTTTGATTTTATGAGGATATATATCAGGCCTTGTTCTTTCATTTCCGCAACTTTTTCGCGAGAAGACCAGCCCATTGTCGACGATTTGTACCTAATCAAAACAGAAAAGAGCGGTTAGTAGATTGAACGTCAGATCAGAAATCGAATCGCTGATGGCCTATACATTTGCATCATATTCTTCTTCATCAGCTCGTAACAAGCGACAAAGTCTGTAGCAGATAGATCTTCGCTTCGCGAGATAGTCAGGTATAAATCTTCGCTCTCAAACCGAGATAGCAAATCGCCAAACCGCTCTCTCAATTTCTGTGTTGAGGTTGCATCTCTCATTTCTGATATCAACGCGTCGTAGTGTTCGAGTTGCTCACTGGTATACGACACCACACTTGCATCATCGCCAGGGCCGTCTTCTTCCTCTTCTTGACTTTGAAAAAGTGGCACTACCATGCTGTATATTGCCTGTAGGAAGTCCATTCACAGTCAAGGGCGGGCGTTTGCCTGGAGCAGCCGAAATCGGTGCCGCAACGTCGACGCGTCGCGGGGAGGTTTGAACCTTACTTTTGACTTTCAATCTGTCATTAACGAACGGCTCTGCTCATCGCGTTTCTCTTCGGCTGGATCACTTTGCATTCTGTCGGCGTGCACGGCGTCAATCATGGGCTTGTTATGGGCCGTGAAGGGGTCTGAGAAGCTGCTTTGTGGGCAGACTAGGGGTTTCTCGTCGCTTTCGCGATGTGCTGCTCGGTATGATCCGCGAGAACCGCCACTTACACTAGCTCACGTACGTATACTCATTCGTCTCCTACCTGCTCCGAAGATAGATGGATACTAACTCCGCGTCGGTATAGTTTGTTCAGGCGGCAGCTGCTCGGCAATTATGGCGGACGTGTTTACGCACGATAAGAGCCCTTCCGGATAAGAGCGCTCGACGAGAAATGGCAATGTGGGCAAGACATGAATTTGAATCTCACAGACATGAGCGGGACTTGGTAAGTTCTTACGTTTATTTGGTTTTCCCATACTTCTGTTCACTGATTCATCGACTAGGAGCAAATAAAATACTTGATTGCCGCTGGACGGAAACAGCTCGAGTTGGTGGCTGAGACCTTGCTGAGATCTGGCGTATAATAGAATATCAGATTACAATCTTATATTTCCATCCGCATGTTTTCAAATTATCATGTATCCGAAAGCGCCATCTGTCGCAAATCGCAAAATGCTTTCCAAACTCCCAGAACAAAAAGTATGACTATATACAAAAAAAAAACAGTATGGCATTTAAAACTTGAACCGAAGTCCATCTTCGTCTTCGCCATCAGATTCGTCATCAGAGAAATGCTTAATAATTGTCCTGCTCGGAGGTTTCCCTCGCTCCTTCGCAGATGACGCCTTGCTAAGTTTGCCCGTTTGTTTAGAGCCAGCGCTTGAACCAAGCTGGCTATTCCTCGTTTGTGACCTCTTCGATCTTGGTACCTCTTCATAGTCGCTATCAGGTACCGACGACGCACTCTTATGTTCACGGGCATCATATAGCGGTGCATCTTCATCAGAGTCTTCCACTTCAACGATTTCTGACTCCCCTGAGGCAGTTTTTGACAAATCCATAAGCTCGTCTTCAGCGGTGGCAGAAGAAGCTTGTTCTGGTACAGCCGGCATATGGAACGCAAGTGGATCTTCAGTAATGTCGTCCAAAGACCGTTGACCTTTACTGCTTCTGCTTTGGCTTTTTTCCTTGCCCTTGGTCGATTTGCCTTCACGAGGGGCAGACCAGTATACTATATGAAAAAAATTAGCATCGCAAAATTCAGAACCGAAACAGCAGCCACGACGCATACCATCGCCCAATCCGTAGTCGTCCAATTTGTACTCAGTCAGCTTGATGAATCGATTTTCCTTTGGCCCTTTGGTTTGACTGTGATCTGGCGCCGAAGTGATTGAACCGGGATTACCATTATCCCCTCCGGCTCGTTTCTTTCTGAACCTCTTGAAGTTTGGTCTTCCGATCCATTCTTGGTTACCACGGGTTTGCGATGACGGGAATGCTTGAGATTGCGCACCAGCTGAAGGCTGGGGACTGATCGAGGATGAGCGTCGCATGACTGCAGGGCTGTATTCAACCACACAAGGTGGCTCAGTTAATTCTGCAAAAGAATCAGCAACCTCACCAGCTTGCTCTGCATCTGCTGGCTCTATACCGGTATTTTCTTTCGGTGAGTCTAAAATGACGCTGCCTGGAACCACGTCATAGTATTTGTCAGACGCAATAGGCGAATGCGGTCCACGACTCAAAGGTGGCTGCCGGATACTGCTTGGCGGGAAGTTGCTCAATTGTCCATCGATTTCAGGTTGTGACGATTCTATTTCGATCGGATCTGAGCCGACATCACTTATACTAGCCAGATTATCTGCTATCTGCAGTGAATTGCTAGAGATATCTGGCGTCACTGAGATCACAGTGTCCTCAACTCCCTGTTCGGCGTAGCTGTCGCCATCTTCTGAATCTATCAATTTCCGTCGTTTGGCACCTGCAGCATTCAGTGATGTAGACAATGTGCTCTGAATTTTGGACGAAGCCTTGGGTAGTTCACTTTCATCGACGCTTGATCCTACTTTCGACGACGATATGGCTCCTGCGCTACGAGCTGGAAGCATAAAACTCAATAGATCAAAATCGGAGTCCTATATGCAACTGCATTAGTATATTCTCGTAAGGGATACGGACCTCGCCGTATATATTTGTTTACCTTTCTCTTCTGCCGTTTACGACGTGCGCTTGCAGCAGGTAATATCTGTGTAGGCGCTACAATCCACCATAAGTCAGCGCACGCAGTTCACTAAAATAGCAATCCTCGTTAATCAATCTCACCATTTTCGTCCTCGTCTGATGCTGTGCCCATTATCCGCAAGAGCAGGAAGTGCTCATCTTCAAATCATAACAGCTGCAGCAGACGCGTTGGGCGTTGATTGACACGCTATAATGCCTGCACGTGACTGACCTTTCGCGTACAAGGTATTGTAACATACACCACTATGTTGATATTCTTCCGCTGACATGAACGCGACGACAAAGGATTAACACGCGCAATAACGTGGCATTGTTACTATTTAGAAGATTTGTTTGGGTAAATGGATCGCGCACTGTAATTCGATGTATGATCTGGCAGCACAGGAGTGTAGGCGGTCGTCTAAGGCTACGCGTCTGACTGCCGCCATTGCCTGACGAGTCGATTCACTTCACTAGCTACTGTCTTTGATGATATCTCACTTTCAATTTGCCAATGACCAATAGTGGACCGGCATTCCGGTATTTGGCGTATCAGAGACAGACCAGCCAAGGATTACGGATGGCGCAATCAGCGCCAGCGCCAGCTACAGACGGAGTCGATGCTGTTGATCATGAACGATACGGCGTGGTCTCTCTGATAAGACTGCACCGCTGTTGCAGCTGATGGATTTGCCTTGGCAGTCGTTTAGGCAGTGGGTCTGAGTGGTGGTCTGTACGGTGCCTTAATCCACCCCCGACGGCAATTGAAATGAGCTGTCTAATGTCCGAACAATTCGTGGTTTGGCTCATACAAACAATGGCTGAAAGCCAAAAAATGCTCTTTCTAATCAATTGCAAGTTATCTCGAATCAGAGACGGCAGAGCTCATCTAGTCTGAGCAAATCCCGATAGCGGCATGCGCCGCACCTTATCAACCTTGCCGTGCTTGAGATCAATCCTGGTTATTTTTATGCGTCTTGGATGAGTCTGCTTTCTTGGAAGTGTGTCCTTATCAGTGGAAGTTGCTCATCCTATGAATTCCTACTCTGTGCAAAATCCCTCAGAAATATATGTCTACAGAGCATTAAGGTGCCAAAGAGGACCCCGGCCTTCGTCTGGCGCACCGACAGTATTTCCTCTGTTAACCGTGCATGCATATCCCAAAGCTATGTGCAAATCCCACTCGCATAAATCTTGCCAAGACATCGATGGCCAAGTGCATGTGTAATCTCAGATGATGGCCGAACGATAAGAATGGAATACGATAACTCATCCTTATCGAAAGATTGCCATCCTGTAATTGGACATGCGGTAGTTGCCTTTCTTTGTTTCTTGTTAGCGTCTTGGCTATTTTCCTTAAATCTGTGAACCATGTATACGTAGATATCAGCTGGTGTCTGGGTTATTGGAACTGCTCATGATCTTGGCTGAAATAACAACTTGGCTAGAACATATCTACATGAATATATAATTGCATCTCTGTTTCTGTGCTGTTTGACGTAGCTCTGTCAAGTCAATATCCGATTCTTGTATCCTTCGTGCGCGTATGATATCCAACTGTTTTATATGCATCTATAGCTGACTCTTCATAGAATGGCAGATGAGAAGAAGTCGCCGGCGGCTATCGTCAGCACTAAAGCCATCTCTGTCTCTGACTCTCAAAATCTGGATGAGAAAGCGTCTTCCAAAGATGCGAAGATTGTCTCCGAAGAGTTCACCCGCATTCGCGAATACATAGCTGCTTCTACAGCCGTTGATGGCGATAATAGGGATGTATCTGATATTCTTGACAGCTACTACGCTGATTTCATAATCGAGAAAGTCTCTGAGATGACCTTTGAGCAAGCGATTGAGATTTTAAAAGCTGCTGTAGCTTATCATGATGATGACTTCAACTTTCCCGGTGAGACGATGGCTAAGATCCAAAAACTTCTAGCTGGGTTTGAAGCTAGTAATATTGAAGACCGTGAGACATATGAGTGGGAAGCTCGTATCGAAGCTACTATGATTGAGCACCACTCCCCCTATCCCGAAGTACGTGCTGTCACTGACCCTGTGGATGATCCCACGATCCCAGTGGAGACCATAAGAGTCTACTTTCTAGGCACAATTTGGGTTGGAATTGGTGCTTTTATCAACGAGTTGTTTGACAAGCGTCAACCTTCGCTATCTCTTGACTCTACAGTTATTCAATTGCTCATCTATCCGTGCGGTAGATTTCTTCAGTACGCACTACCTGATTGGGGATTTACGATCCGTGGAACTAGACATTCGCTTAATCCCGGACCTTGGGTATGCTAAGTTCGATGATAGGGTTTATAACTTTTCCTGACTAATTAATTTCAGACTTATAAAGAGCAAATGCTAGTCACGGTTATGGTCAATATTGCTGGTTGGTGTCGTATTGCCTTACTCTTTAGTACGGACTAGCTAACGAAGTCTTAAAGCTAACTGGAGTAACTTCGTGTCATACGCTATTACCATGAAACTGCCTCGATTTTTTAATCAGTCTTGGGTAATTGTTTTTTACAGAGATATTTTACCGGCACTGGCTAAACATCATCACATTCTAGGTCAGTTTTGGCTTTATCTTCATCATGAATTTCAGTACTGTAAGTTCTATCCCTGTTATGTGCGAGCGCAGTTTACTAACACTGTTTCACCAGCAATTCTTTGGGTTTGGTCTGGCTGGACTTTTGCGACGCTGGGTAGTCTATGAGACAAAGGCTGTGTGGCCGACTATCCTGCCCACTTTGGCTTTAAATAGAGGTATGTTCATCGATTGTTTATCCATGTAATCATTAGCTAACATTCTCCATAGCTCTGCTTATGCCTGAGAAACGTCAGAATATTAACGGCTGGACAGTTAGTCGCTATAAACTCTTCTTTATTTTGTTTATTTGTTCTTTCGTTTACTTTTGGGTTCCCTCGGTTCTATTCGCCGCGCTGAGCATTTTCAACTGGATCACCTGGATCGCGCCTGCGAATGTTAAATTGGCCATTATCACCGGATCTGGTCTAGGATTGGGATTCAATCCACTTACGACCTTCGACTGGGCGGTAATTAATTACTCTAAACCTCTAGTGGTTCCATTTTTTTCGGTTGCCAATCGATTCGTCGGTATGGTTTTCGGGGGACTAATTCTAATTGCGTGTTACTGGACTAATATTCGTTGGACTGCGCATCTGCCTATCAATACGAGTGCAGTATATGCTAACGATGGCTCGCGTTTTAATGCTACGAGAGTGTTGAATGCTGACAATACTTTTAATGCTACTCTCTATGCGGAATATTCGCCTCCGTATATTTCGATGGGAAACCTGATGAACCAGGCTGCTGGTTTCGCGCTGTATACTGCTGTACCGCTCTATGTTCTGATCACGGAATGGAAGACTATCAAAGAAGCAAGTGTAGGCTTTGTGAAAGGCTTTAGAGAGAAAGGAAAGAAGTCTGTATTCGGCAATTTCAATGATCCAATGACTCGAATGATGAAAGTCTACCCTGAAGTCCCCGATTGGTGGTTTCTGATTATTCTTCTACTTGCGCTTGCATTTGGAATAATCGGAACAGCAGCGTATCCGACTACCACCCCAGTCTGGAGTATCATTATTGTGCAAATCATGGGTATCGCGCTGATGATCCCTACGGCAATTATTTATGCCATAACGGGATATTCTCTGGGAATGCATGATTTGGCAGTTATCATGGCGGGCTATATGGTTCCGCATAACGGTATGGCGAATATGATGTGTCGTGTTTATGGATACAATACGGACGATCGCGCGGAGAACTACATTGCCGATCAAAAGATGGTAAGTTGCTTTGCTAAGCTTTTTCTGGTGCACGAGCGACTAATGATTTCTAGGCACATTATTCAAAAGTTCCTCCCCGCTCGATTTTTCGTGCACAGTTATACGCCTCTCTTGTGCAGACCTTTGTCACTATTGGTGCCATTCAGTTTTTGATGGACACCGTCCCCGATTTCTGCTCTTTAACTCAAGTCAACAGATTTATCTGCACGTTCCCCAACTCTTTATATGCGGATAGTTTACTTTACGGAACCGTTGGGCCAGATCGTACATTCAACCAAACATATCCAATGTTGAAGTATGCGTTCTTGATCGGTCCGGTGGCTATGGTTCCGTTCATTTTACTTCGCAAGTATGGCGGTGAGAGATTCAAGTATGTGCACGGAGTCCTCATTCTCAACGGTGTTCAACGATGGGGAACTACCTATAATTTATCGTGAGTTTCGGCCTGCTTTGAATGTCGAAAAGTAAATGCTGACTTGTAGCAGGTACTATACTCCTGGTCTTGCGCTGGGTTACGCGTTCATGTACCATATCCGCCGATATTATCTCGCCTGGTGGACAAAGTACAATTACATATTCACTTCAGGAATGACAGCCGGCGTAGCATTCTCCGGTGTTATCATTTTTTGTAGCGTGACGCTTGCTCAAGTTAGTATTGATTGGTGGGGAAATTCGGTTCCGTACGCAGGAGTCGATGGGGCGAGAGTGGCTGCTTTGCAACCGCTAGCTGAAGGGGAGACGTTTGGATTAAGATCTGGAGAGTATTTCTAGTATTTGTTTCAGTTGGAAGTTGTTTGAAAGTGCCATTTTAAGTAGGATTCTGTGTTGCCTAATATAGTAATAAATGACCGCTCTAAAGAGATATATATACACAGGATAAGCGCTTGAATTCATCGATTCACACTTGTTCCTTATCATCTTGTGAATTTAATTGAATGATTAAAGCAAATCTGGGAAAAATAAAAATTATACATTTGACAGCTAACTCGGTTGCCGATCGGTTGCACCGATGAGCGATGCTAATTTGTTCTTAAATGCAGAGTAAATCACTATTTAATATATTCTAGCGTACAAATCTATTTCGCGGCATCGAAATAAGGATTCTATAGCGGGAGAAATAAGGTCAGAAATGATAAACCAGATATTGTATGTATACGTCAGTTTTCTTTAGTAACAGCTCCTAGTGTGGTTGTATAAATTCCTTATATTAAATGCAATATTTCATAACAGTTAATACTACAAAAACAGCCTTCGTAGTTATCAAAAATGAAAGCACAGATACTACGAAACAACACTGAAAACCACGATGAAGAATATTAAGAGATATAACTCTCAAATCATTGATCGCGACATGAACAGAAAAAACAGGGCAACCGAAATACAACGCCGAAATAATACAAATTTAAATGAGAAAAAGAAAACAGACGAGAATTGCGACATTCATTCTGCTGTATGCAGAGTTTACCCATCGAGATAAGTTGAAACAAAGGAGTCGACATATAACAATTGAAGTTGATTTACAGAAAACAATTCGTATAAACACACAATGCAAAGTGGATCTGAAGATAAGAAAACGGCAAAATAAAAACTATTGATGATTGTCGTTATCGGTAATTATATTCTCCGCCGGGGCTGAAGAGATTGATGGATGGCCATAGGTTGAGATAACTTAGACGATCAGCAAGTGATTTGTGAGCGGCGGTCGACATATGCACAGAGTCCCTATAAAACAGCGTTAGCCAAGAGATCACCGAAAGAAGCAATGAATGGAGAGAGCTACTGACCAGAAGAAGTAATCTTGCGGGTTACGGCACAGTTTACCGGTCGAATGATCAAAGCATCCGGTTTTAACTTCCTTGAAACCGTTCTGCGCAACGCCAGAAATCGACCGCGCAAACCATGCATTTGTCTCAAAAAGCTGGGCCGAAGCCTGCGTGTGATTCCATCTACCCATGTGAATTATAAACTCCTGCTGCCACAGCTGAGCAAGGCGGACCACCTCACGATAGCGGTGCATGTTTTTGTCATTTTGAGTGAAACGTTGACTCCAGATTGGTAAAATTGTAACATCAATCGCGTTTAAAAGCAGAAAATTCGACTGCGGATACTGTAGCGCGAGACTTTCGGCGGTTTCAAAAATAATAGCTACTGAGTTGACAACTGCATTCGCTCTGTCACCGGCGGACGGTAAAATGGTGATGTACTGAATAAGATCATTGATGCCAAAGTACAAGGTAAACAGTGTCCGCCTGTTTTCGTCCAAATGGTACTCGAGAACTTCTTCTTCGGCCTGCTCTTTGGATAGTTTGTGCGTCTGCATCAAATTGCTTATCCGCTGCTGATCTTCGGTATCGCGCGCCGCCTGCGACGCATTCCGTATATCATTGTACAAAGCGCACTGCGCAACCAAGTCAGGCACCGGTGAATTGACAAACTGGTTCGTCACCTTGGCACCCCCGTACGCAAGATTGAGTTCCTCGCTGCACGCAAACTTCTCGCAGAGATACTCAGTCCATACCGGGCCATCTGACCAGCGGCCATCGCGGCCACGGCCCAACTTGCGCTGGCGGGGTCTGGTGCTGTCGCCGCTGGCGGACGACTTCTGCGGCGCTTCTGATGCGTCGGCTGGCGTGTAGAATATATCACTGTCGGAGCGGCCGGCGGTTGGCGGCGGATGGGTGTTTTCCGGGCTGGGACGGAGAGCGTTGTCGGACCACGAGTCGCCAAACACCACCAGCGTCAGAGACGGGTTTGAGAGCTCTGTAGTGCGCGAGAAGGGCCCAAAAAGAGAGCCCGTAGCGGGGGCGAAGACGGTGGAGAGAAAGAGGTAGCAGAGGATGCAGAGACCAAGAAGGCCTAGCAGAGACAACCACGGGTGGATGTGCTGCCGCCGCGCAAGCACACGCATGACAGAGATGGGACGGAGAAGAGGTGATAAGAGGCGTGAGGGGGAAGCGGGAGAGAGGAAGAGGCGGCGGCGGGAGACAGGCTCCGGAAGACGTGTGGGCTGGCGGTTTGGATATGACGAACGAGGGGTTTTCCGTTACCGAGACGGCTCATAGAGTTAAGCCCGCCCACCGAATACAATGTTTAGCTATTGTTGCTACTCAAAATCAAAACATCTGCCAGCAAACAACGAGCCTACTACGGCCGCTACTGTATTGTTCGCCATCTACAAATACACTATCGCTGCAGCTGCGACTGCCCGCAGCGTCGAGAGCCCAATGAACGCCTATCGCGTGGAGGCGAGGCGCACCTGGCGATATGCGCCAGAGCCGGACCCTGCGCCGCTCTTTCCCGCTTTCCCTGCTCTGGCCTCTGCGCTTTCTTCTTTCTCTTCCGCACTTCTTCTCATTCATAAACTCGTCCAAATCTCCAACTGTCCCATCTCGACTGCCTTTGATCGTCGCTTCCGGCACGTCAACCAAACGTCACAGACAGATCTTCATGAAGCACGTGATCGGGGTTGTCCCTGATCGAACCCTATTAGGCACCGGCCCGAAAACAACACGTCCAGACGCGTAAGCAGTTTCCAAAGGCCGTTAACTATTCCCCTTTCATGCACAGACGCCATTCGCCCACACTCATCACGGATGTATTGGAATGAAATTTCCGATTATACAGCTCGGAATGTTGTACCGGTCCCGCCGAATCGTAAAACTGAAACAGCACGACCGAAGCGTCTGCCCATCTCGCGTCTTCAGTGTGCAGCTTGTCAACACTGCCTTCTGTCCAGAGTCGAACGCAATATTCCCGTATTTTTCCCAGTAATTCACAGCAGAGTCTTCACTCAACACCTCGTATATCGCCGTCTTGCCATCTCGCAAATCTTCAACCGGAACTTCAACCAGCGCCGCAAACTCCTTATTCCCTCTATATATCTCCCCAGTCCGTCTCCACAGACATGCCGGAATGGCCATCGACGTGAACACTCGATCATAGTCCAACAACATCCTCTCAAATGCTTCCTCCACCAAAACTAAATCGACATCAATCAACGTTTGCGCAATCGCACGAAAGGCCGGCCGGAAAATAGACAGTGGCTTCAATATTCGCTGTCGTGACGCAGCTGTCATATGCCGATCCATGTACCGCTGTAGCCTAGCATATCCTTTTACATAATTAAATGGCTCGAGAAGTCCAGCCTCGAGTTTTGCATTAATAACCTGCTTAAGGCGCTCTTCTGGTGTGCTCTCCGGTCCATCTGCCGGATCTGCCGCTGTCAAAAAAAACTTATCTTTTGCCGTCTCTGAAACATGTACTGACCGCGTGGGCGTAGTTAGTGTCAAATCCCCATTCGCATGCTCAGAAAGAAGTTCTTGCTCCCGGGGTACTAGTGCCTCTGGTTTCAGACTAGGATACACAATCTCTTCTGAGTCTGCAATATCTGTCACTCCACCATTATCGCTTTTCTGCATTACCTCGGTGTCTCTCACTTCGCTAACCCCTGATCTTGGAGGTAGTTGCTGCCCCTCGGCGGGAATCCGTGACGGAGTATCTTCCAGCATTGTCAAAAAATCATTCAATGACGAAAATTCACTTCCCGCTCCTTCAGAATAGAATAGCGGCTGTTGATATGTGGTAAGATTAGTGAGCAAATCTGTCGAACTACCAAGCATTACCGGCCATTCTTCTGGAGACCCTTGTGTACTAGTATTAAAGGACAATGGCGCTGACGTGCCTTGACTAGATATCCCGAGCGTTACCCCGTTCTCTCGCTTCGATTCGTGTTCAAGCTGTTTCGAAGGATATTCTGCAGAAACAGATCTTGAATTGCGGTCCTTTTCTGAATACTGTTTAGGCGTTGCCGAAGGCGGTTGATTGGACTCGTCGTGGCATAAGTGGCCGATATTTCGTTTAATGCAGCGCGAGCAAGGCCGATCTATATAGCTTTAGTATTCAGACATAATCTCAATTAAAATCTCGCCCCAAACACACTTACTTGAGTCACAAGTCATATGCGACCTTCGGCAATAAACACATGCTACAATCGCAAATTCTCATCAGTATTTCACATTAGCATCACGCCAGAATTCAAAACCAAACATACCATGATCAACTTTTCGTCGTTTCTTATGTCCTGCACTATGTTCCTGACCAGAGGATTGATAATGCTGGCTCTCAGAGTTGCTGTCAGGAGATTCTGCCCCACTACTGCTACCCCGCGATCCACTGTTCAGTGGAGATCGCTGCTCAGACGTGACTGTCATTGTAGATTGCATATCAGCAGTTGATTGTGATGTTTGAGACTGTTCCCTCTTCGATTCAGTGATGTTTCGCGAGGATGTCGGGGTCGTAGCGCTGGTGGTGGTCGTAGTGCTGACACTGTTCGCTGTACTTTGTGCCCCACTAGATCGTTTCTTCTGCTCTATATCACTAGCAAATCATCAACGTCAGTATTCGCTAAAGCCGGTAACAGCACAAAAAAATAAACACACCTATGGCGGCTGTGTGTCTCGGGCCCTGTCCCCGAAGCTATCGCCGACGGTGCTGGAGGTGGGGAAGGTGATGCGGAGATATTTGCTATTGTGGCGTCGACCAGGGTGCGCAGGTTGATCTCGTCCTGGCTGGCTTTCGGCGCTCTCGCCAACTGATCACGCCCTTCTTCGACCGACTCTGGAGCGGCACGTGTGCTGCTCTGCCGTGTGTTCATTCGGCAACGACTGGTTTTCAAACTGAAAGATTGATCGGATGCACACTGAGCCCAAACTGCGGTTTGTTTTGCTGGAGACAACGCGGCGGAATGGAACGGGTGCTCTTCGGAACATTTAGGAAATTCTGACCCTAGCCCATGATTAGGTAATATGCACATAAGCATATATACTGTTTATCTGGTGGGCGATTGATCGTACAACGATAGCAACGTGTCGGCCACTTCACGCATGGCAGATAACCCTTCGTCTAGGCCGGAAATGTTACCGCTTATCGATGCGACATGAGGCGCCAGACGATCCAATAATGCGCGAACGTCCTGGTCGACAGATGCTTCAGGATCCTTGAAATCCAATTAGTAACAATCAGCTGAAAGTCGAACAGTTGTAACTGTACTTGGAAATTCAGGGGCTTGAGATTTATATTCTCTGCATTATCAATCGTATCATCCAAAGCTGAGGTGTCCTTGAACAGTTTTTCAACCTTATATAATCGCATTAGTATTACGAACACTCGCTAGCATTGAGGAAAAAGCTTCAAGCCTTACCTTCTTCTGTTGAACAGCCCATGACATTTCCTGGGATTTTGCATTGCGTGTCAGTGTCTGCAAGTACTCGCGATCTTCCGCAACAGCTTTTTCTTCTGCGGCGATTTCGGCTTCTAGAGCTGAGATCTGCTGCACGTTTGCTACAAAGTCTGCCTCAAGATCGGCCTTTGAGAAGATTTGTAAGTTAGAAGGCGACAAAAAGTCACATAAATAGCCTGCGTACGTTCATCTCCAGTATCTTTTCGTACTGGAAGGTCCAGTCTTTGGTATTTGGGGGAACCGGAAGTCGCTTGAGCTTTCGTTCAAATCTGTACAATCTGTTAGACACCCTCATTTTTAAATCTTATAATATGATGAACTTACTTTTGTAGAAGCCCTTGAATAACCCCTTGAGCTGTCTTTTTATGGTCCTCTGTATTTAATGAGTTATAGATTGCAAACGACACCGAATGCATGATCTTCAAAACCTCCTCTCGAGCGTCGTCAGATAAAGGGATCCAGCCGTCTATATTGACTTTACGGACAACAGGAACCAACCGCAAACCACTAGATTTCTCAGTTCGAGGCTCGCCTTCGTCTAGTTCTTCCTCTTCGTCTTGCGTGGCCGGTTGCGACACTGTTTTCGATTTTTTGGGCGAGTGTTTGGTTTTGTCTGACGCCTTCATGTGCGTTTTAGCCAATGCTTTTCTCTTTGCTACTTTTTGAGATGTGGAATTTCCAGATTGCTTCTTTCTGAGAGACGAAGACGCAGCTTTCGTCTTTGTTGCGGTAGATTTCACCTATTTAGAACTGATCAATAATACCACTCATTAGATTCACTCGGCGGTCTGCACTAACCATGTCGACCTAAGTAAAATCAAAATACGGTATACACGTTTGGTATATATACTTTCAGCTTTTCAGTTCAATGTCATGTAAATCAACAGAGAGCACGTAGCACTGTAGTGAGCTGATACGGAATGGCCTTACCAGGAACGCGACTCGGAACCCAAACAAAGGTCCGACTGGGCGCGTCTTGGACATCACGTGTCTCGCGCTTTTCAGATATTGCAAGTTGCGTGCCTTAAAGACAGGGTGCCGCGATGGGCAGCACATGATGGCTTTCGATCAATTGTCTTTATGAACTGGAATGAACTGATTTGAAACTGATTAAGGAAGGCTACTGGCTACTGTGAATTATGGGCGAGTCTAGTGATAGCGCCGTTAGCAAGTATGTTTTGCAAATGCAACTAGTGGTACATCATCGCGCTAATATTACCCTCAATAGTTTGGCGGAATTGCTACGATATCCAGATGTATGGTTCTCTTATTACAGAGCATTATTAAACATAAGTATTGACTATTTAAATAGGATTTGGCGAAAGTTCCTGCGA
The DNA here is from genome assembly GCA_030568315.1 of Myxozyma sirexii. Classification (NCBI taxonomy): domain Eukaryota; kingdom Fungi; phylum Ascomycota; class Lipomycetes; order Lipomycetales; family Lipomycetaceae; genus Myxozyma; species Myxozyma sirexii. Next base: position 106,865 of record JAJLTT010000009.1, on the reverse strand, counting down.
TAAAGGAGCGATTGATGCGGGATAAGGCTGCAATTGAGTTACAGATCAAAAGTGGAATGCAGACACAGCTCGACACAGCTCAGGTACTGCTTTTATCTCTCGTACAGACTCTTAGTTTTGATTATCTAACAGACTGGCGCAGAATGGGCTGAAAAATTTGTTAGATGCGAAGACTTTGGTCTCATCTTTGAGCGGAGAACTTCAGCAAGTAAGTATCTGCGTCCACCATGATTTCTTCCTTGATCCAGAGCTAATGATTTATCTAACAGCTAAATCTGCTGTGTGCCGAAGCCGAAACTATGGTCCCTGGATTTCAGCAAATCAACCGGGTCGCACGCGTCCGTAGAAACTTTATGGCGGTTGAGGATATTATTAAGAACTTACAAGAGTTGCCGTCAAAACTAGATGAGATTGAAGCTATGCTCGAAGAGGATGGAAAAGGTACTTAGGCGCGAGGAATAGATTTTATATTGAGGATATATTAACGCTGTTTATAGATATTTTCGGGCCTATGACGAACTTTCTTACTATCCACTTTCGACTTTCGCGACTCCGCGATTTTCAAGATCAGACAATGGAACAGGCCGCGCGTGCCAGCGTAGACAGAGAACGTACTCTCTCCAAATATTTTGTTAAACTTGACAGTCTTGTCGGCGAATTTGATGCTATTTTATTCGATATTGCGCAAAATTTACTGGAAGTTCTACGAGAAGGAAATGCTAGCTTGATCGTGCGATGGGCAAAGGTTATTGATGTCGATGAACGATTAGACACAAAAGCGAAAATATTAAGATCAGCATCAGAAGCGCATAAAGAGTTATCCGCACATTTATCGATGAATGGAGTCAATGCCGCGCTGACTACACGTTCTCTTCGAAACTATGACGACAAACTTTCAGAGTGCATTAAACTTGGTGCTCAAGACGTGTTTAGAAATTGCGTTTCTGCTTTCCCAGATGATCCTAGCACACTTTTGGATAATCTTTATTGGGTTACACGCGATATAATGATTGCAAAGTATGATCTTCCCGAATGTGTGCCCGCAAGTTGGAAAATCACTGATCGCTTCGTTGCGGCATATCACCAAGAATTATACGTTCTTTTTAAATCACTGGTGACGAAAGACACTGAAGCTGGTTTACTTTTGAAAATTGTACGGTGGTCACAGAAGTACAATGACACGATGACAAACGAGCTTAAATTCTCAAAAGCTCAATTAACACCACCATTGCTTGATGGTCAAGATCACGAACTTCTTGGTGATTACATGCGGCTAATTTGCCGGAAGTTGGATGAGTGGATACAGACACTTGGCCGTACAGAATTTACAGAATTTATTGAACGAAAACAAGCTCCAGATTCAGATCCAGAACAGAAGTATGGTCTAGAAAATACGCCTATTGTGTTTCAAATGTTGAACCAGCAGATTAATGTCAGTATCGATTCAGACGAGATTAGAGTTGTTGCTGGTGTTATTCGTGAATGCAAGAGACAATTGGTTAATCGTCAGAAACGATGGATTTCGCTCGTGCGTGACGAAATACAAAAATCCAATGCTAATCCCGAAGGTGTTCTCGGCGGATTGCTAGAATACACTATCGCGGTCGCTAATGACCAAGTTCGAGGCGCTGATTATACAGAGAATATTATTCAGCGACAGATTAATACTAACGTGGATGTCTTGGTTCATTCAGATGGTGATCGGGATCTACAATCTCAGATGGTACAAGAATTGGAAGATGCCATGGATGGGTTTATTGCGACTGCAAAATCATGTGTGCTTGAAGTTGTTGGAATGGCAATATTTGATGTTCAGCCGTCGTTTGCTAGTCTATTCAAACAAGGATGGTATACACCTCCAATTCACAGCACAGCTGCAGACGGTACTATAACAGGTGAACCCGATAGCGTTGTTGTTCAAGAAATCATCAATACGTTTGAGGAATACAATATGGAACTCAGAGACCATCTCAATCCTGATTTGTTTTCAATCTACGTGGACGATTTACTTGACGCTACGCTCGTCAATTATCTGAGTGCGGTTAAGAATAAAGGCGCTTCCTTATCGGCTCATTCAATAGATCAGATTAAATCCGATGTCGCTCTTCTGTATCCTTTCTTTACCTCATTCACCGATAGCGAGCACGTCGAAGCGCAATTTGTGGGTATTGAAGTGCTAATGGGTCTTGTGTCAGGAGACAAACATGAAGTAGTTGAAGAATTCAAGGCGTTAAAGCAAGCTTTCCCCGATGCGCCGTTAAGATTTGTCGAAGATGTACTGAGGGCTAGAGAGGATTTGGACTCAAAGGCAGTGAAGGAGTATATGGAAGCTGTTAGGAGTGAGTGTATTGCATTGGTTACAAATTCCGGCGATGAGGCTACGTATATGTCACGGTTGTATAAGTAGTTCTGGAAAGAATATATATAAGGATTAATGTCATGGAAAGAGAAAGAAAGTGGAATGAAAGATCCAAAATAGAAAAATAGTAACTAAAAAAGGGTAATGTGAGCGATAGACTGAATAATGTGTATAACATATACATCTTCGTATTGGTCATAGACTTGTGGAATTGACATTATACGTGTGCTTGGTGGAAAAAGCCGCCAAAAGACTAGATACTTGTAGAAACCAGCCTTAGCGGCGTCAAAATGTGTGAGCGGATCGCCGTGAGCTCGCACCAAATCAAGAGCAAATAAAACATCTATTAAACCACGTATTATAACAGAGAAGACCAAAAACACGAATCAAAACAGAGCGTCTTTCAATGCTCGAAAGAAATATACAAGTAGAAAAGATTAAGATTAGACACATAACAAACGAGCCAATAAATAAACATAATCCTAGTCCTGCTGTTTTACTGTTAATCCAATGAGTTTACAATTCCGATTACAATCTTAGTTCGACCTAAATGATAGAAAATGAGTGACATGCGAAATAAAAGGCAACTCTGGGATAATGACATACTTAGAAACCAACCAATTCAAAACGGCATCAACGTTCACCGATTCCTTTGCTGAAATCGAGTAACAAGAAACTTCACGGTCATCAACGCTCTTAAGGTTCATGATGTCGATAATTGAATCGACATCGTAAGCTTCTGGAAGGTCGTTCTTGTTGCCGAGGACTAAGACAGGAATGCCATCTAACGATGGTTTAGAGACGAGAGCTTCGAATTCCATTCGAGCGATTTGTAAAGTTGCTGGGTCTGCAGAGTCAACAATAAACCTGGTCCATTATTAGTTAGTCGTCATTGATTATTGACTGAGAACGACTATCTTGACATACAGTATAGCGTTGACTCCCTTGCAATATCTTTCCCACATTGACCTGAATCTTGGTTGTCCACCCAAATCCCAACTAAACGAGCAGTCAGTATGGGTTTAGATCTTCGTTACTCAATTTGTCGCGACTGACCATTTTATTGTGACACGTCCCTTGCGCACGCGTTTCATTGAAAATCCGATAGTAGGTATTGAGCTATGTCGCAGATTAGAATTGTCATCAACTTTGAGTGATATTCGCTTGCTCCACTTACTCAGAAGTAAATTCACCGCCCTTTTATGTTATTGTTAGCGCTGCAATAATAAGCATTGTGTTTCGAGGTACTTACTCCGAGAACTCGTAACAGCGAGGTCTTTCCTGCATTCTGTAATCCGAGCAAGGTAATGTCCATCTGCAATAAACCACTATCAGTACGACAATCCCGTATTTTACATCATAGCCCGAGCATATGGAGTATCAATTAAATCTTTGCAATATACCTCTGATGACCTAGACAAATTCGCGTTAGTGGTAAGTCATTTTAGTCGGTCTCGCCACTTTCGATCCGCAAGTAGCACGAAGACGATTCAGACGTGTAGCATACCAAAATAGCGACAAAATGTAGTCATAGAACCGCGCGAACCACGACGACATATTTGCTAGCGTTTCCCGGAGTGTCGTATGATTGTGTTGATTGAGAGTGTATTAACCGATGTATCCGCCTCGAAGTACTGTTTACTTAGGCAGTTTCTGGCAATTGCAAATCTGACTTATAGGCTCTAGAGAGATGAAAAAAATACCCGAATACCGAGAATATGAACTGTCGTATAGTATTGCAAGTGGTATTGCAGTATCAGCGAAGATCAATTAATTGGGACTAGGTTGGAGATGGAGCAAATCCTGATTAAAGTTGCGCCTTATCTTGCTTGCTGTGCGCCCGCTTCCCGGATCCGGCTCGCTAAATCTCTGTGCTCTTCAGGAACTGCAGAACTGCCAGGAAGTACAACAGAAATTCGTCCGTCCAATGAGATTTATTTACATTTTTTTGTGAATTTTTAAACGCAAGAATAACAATCCGAAGGGCGTGGCGGCCGGCCGCGTGGTGATGCTGGTGCGTTGACCATCGCTGTGCCGATCAAAGTTGGGCTCAAATGACGAAATTCGTTGTTGCTTCGCGTCCTCTAATTTATCTGGTTATGTAAAGCGCTTGAATATAAACGCTTACAACACAACTCGTAGCTCTGTATTCATTTTTCATTAATATACAAGACTAGATAAATACAAACGATCAAAACGCCAACCAAAAGCATTCTCGCTGCCCATCAATAAGTCAATGACAACAACCAGTTCTAAGTGCGAACAGCCTTCTTTTTAGCTGATAGCTAACGAGCGCTGGGCCTGAACTCGTTGTTCAAGCTTTTCTTCCTCTGCGATGGCTTCCTGAGTCCTTTCCGCTTCCTGCTTCTCCAGAGCTTCGCGCATTTGAGCATACGCGCGACTTTTGTTCTCTCTAATCTCAACCAGATTTCGCGTATAGAACTCATCGACTGTGTTTAGTTCTTCCTCCATTTTTGCGACTCGCTCTTTAAGCTTATCCACGCCTTCCCAGATGTCGGTAGCGGCCTTTCCACGGGCCGCGTAAAGACCAGGCGCAATAATCTTATCACTCTGATACGCAGAGCCTAGGATTTGCTCCATCCACTCGTGATGTCGAGCATACCGCAACGTAGATATATCTCTAGCGGAAATACTATCTAGTTCGTCGACGGCGCCAAACATATCCTCGTCATCTAGCGACATGAGCAGACTATGTTGGGCAGCATATACAGACTGTGGCAGATTTGCAGGTAAACCTCCAGGCTGTCCAGGTTGGGCAGGAACTTGCGGGATTGCAGGCTGATGCTGAAGATGAGGAGGTACGGGTTGCGCGCCTGGAGGCAGGGGCATGTGTGGCGGCATGTGAGCGTGGCCCATTGCCTGAGGCGGCGGCGGCGGAGCAGCGTAAGGGCCGTGACCAGGCATTTGCTGAGGAATATGCGGTGGCATCGGGGCGTCCATACGAAGGCGCTTGGATGCCGGCGACATCGGCATCGGCGGTGGTCGTTGATACATCATCAAGTCAGACCGGTGGATTCTTCGAGGTGAGGACAGGGACAGGTGAGTAAATACCGATACACAATAAACGATATACGGTAGCTGAATATAGCAAATTTCAAAGTGCTTTCGTCGTTTTGCGCTTCTGATTGTGCTGTTGATTCTCGCGCACGTTAGGCAAAAATCACAAACCTGAGCGAAGCACCGCACGACGCGGAAATAATACGGGTTAGGGTATGTATAAGCTCACCCACTACAGCATCCTCGGAAGAAAAGAGGATTGATTTTTATTTAAACACTAAAATATCGTATATTTCAATCTAATTCTTCTCATCATCGCTAACAAGAAGTCCGGTCCAATCCTTGACTGTCTTTCTTGTGGTCTTGACTGAGCTGTCGAGAGTAGCCCGAGCATCCTTCTGAATCTGTACAGCCGATTTGTATGTGTCGCAAACGGCAGCCTTGGTCTTCAAATGAGCATCGGCCACGCTTGGAACCATAACCTCAAACCTCCACATTAAGTTGCCAACGTTCTTGAAAGTTTCTGGCAGGAAATAGGCAAAGGCGGCGGCGCCAACTGCAGCTGGTCCCAAGATTCCACGAAGTAGCACATTTCTCTTACGCAGAGCAATGTTGGCGGAGAGCGTGGCAACAAGAACGTAGATTGCGCCAGGAAGTATCGGCTCCGTTTCAGACTTCAATTCGGAGACGGTTCGAGTGACGGTCGTTTCGGCTTCGAGATACTTTTGCATGCCGACATCTAGATGGACCTGAGCGAATGAGACAGCTTTCGCGAGATGAAGACGAGCTGTGCGAACATAAGACTCAAGCTCAGCTGGTGGCTCCTTCACGACGACAGTGGGCGGGACGGGCTCGACAGCCGGCTTGTCGTCGTAAATAGGTTTTCTCTGCGTGGCGGGATATTAGCTACAACCCGATTACAAGTCGAGGAGGATTTAGCAACGTACCGTTTCCGCACGGATGACAGGAGTATTTGAAGCTACTAAAGCGCCTCCGGCGAAACCGAGAGCGATGCCGCTGGAGACGCGATGTTGTGTAAATAGCCGCCCGGCCTATATTCCAGATGCAAGTTAGTGCTCTGATCCGATATTAAATTCAGGAGATGTAAAAGGTGAATAGCAAAAAATACAGAATGGACGTACAAATGCTTTAGAAAACGACATGATGCAGTATGCGAGGAGAACTATGAGTAGAAGTGAGTTCACTGAATGCTGGTTTCGACAACGAGAACGAGCGCCAGTCGAGTGCCTCGGGATTGAATTTAAACTCTGATTAGTCACACATTATTAACAACTAAACGCCCTTAGTTTTGAGGGGTTCCGCACTGTTCGCGATCGATCGTGCGCGCGATTGCTGTTCGAATGATGTTGGATATAATAGACAGAGACTGTAAGGGCTTATTCGGCATCAAATAAATGCGTTATATCCGTAATAAATGCAAAACAGCTTTCTGGCAAATGTGATTTTATTAGGTAATATCTGACTGCACCTAATAGCACTTTATATGCTTCTCTGATAACGCAAACCATGCAATACGCCAATAAACAACCTTTCTTTCCTTTACCGCTTCAGCATCATTTAGTTCTTACTCACTTGCGTCATGCAAGTCCAACACATAGCAAGGTCACCGAAGCCGGCGCGCCAGAAGTATGGCATCGGCAGCTCCGACGGCGGCCCTTTCTTTGTCTTCGTCTGCGATAGGAAACTGCGGCGTCTCGGACCGAACCTGCGCTCGGTGAAATTGTGCTTATCCGATCCCCGAGTCATTCGTCTGCACCTCTATTGTATATATAACTCCTTGATGGCGCCTGCGCATTGCAATATATTCCTTCTCCACCCGAGGCTTTTTCTTCACCATGATGAACTCATCTGATGATGAGCCCATAGTCCTGCAGACTGCCAACGACAGCAGGCTCTTTGACAGCGACATCAAAGACTCAAAGTCCCTCTCCGACAATGAGACTGAATACAAGTCCTACCTCAGCCTAGAGAAGCTGCCGAACGCTGACCACGACGTCGTTACCTGGGACGGCCCCGATGACCCTACCAACCCCATGAACTTCCCCGCATGGCGTAAAATATCTGTCATTGCTACCGTATCCTCCCTCACTTTCGTCGTCCCTCTAGCCTCCTCCATGTTCGCACCCGGCGTGACAGATCTAATGGTGGATTTCAAGTTCACATCCTCGATCCTGGCGGCCTTCGTAGTCTCAATCTACGTCCTGGGCTTCGCGATCGGCCCGTTGGTAATTGCCCCGTTGTCTGAAATGTACGGCCGATCGATCATCTACAAAATTTCAACCGTGCTCTTCACCGGATTAACAATAGGCTGCGGTGAATGTAACAGCCTTACGGCTATGTTCATCCTCCGCTTTCTCTGTGGCACGGTAGGCAGTGCTTCCCTCGCTCTCGGTTCAGGATCGGTAGCCGATGTTATTGAAGTTGAACGTCGTGGTCGTTACATGTCATTTTACATCATGGGACCAGTTCTCGGTCCTGCTGTTGGGCCTGTAATTGGTGGTTTCCTCACTTCTGTATCCTGGAGATGGGTGTTCCGAGTAATTGCCATTATGTCTGCTATCGAGACTATTCTTTGTTTCTTCACTCTTCCCGAAACCTATGCTCCTTTCATCCTCACACGGAAAGCCAAGCGTCTGCGTAGAGAGACCGGCAACGAGAATCTACATTCGATATACGAGAAGAGAAGCGAATCACCAAAAGTCATGTTCACTCGCAATATTATACGCCCCATGAAGTTGCTTATTTTGAGCCCTATAGTGCTCATTCTGTCAATCTTCGTTGCCATCACTTATGGCGAGCTTTATTTACTGTTTACTACTTTTTCCAGAGTATTTCAAGGCCAGTATGGCTTTTCAACTGAGCTCGTTGGACTTTCTTATCTTGGTTTGGGTCTTGGTAGTATGACTTCAATCATTATCATGATTTTATTTTCAGATAAAATCTTAATAGCTCTTGCTGAACGAACACCTTCAAAGGAACGCAAACCCGAGCATCGTCTTCCGCTCATGATTCTGCTTTCTCCTGCGCTCGTCATTGGTCTCGTAATATACGGCTGGACCGCAAAATACCAAGTCCACTGGATCGTCCCAATTATTGGGACATATTTTGTTGGAGTCGGGATCCTCGCTACCTTGTCTCCTACCATGAATTACCTCGTTGACGCCTACGGTATTTACGCAGCTTCCGCTTCATCAGCGTCGACAATGGTGCGAAGTTTGGGCGGCGCATTCTTACCTTTGGCCGGCAATAGCATGTACAATGCCTTAGGATTAGGTTGGGGAAACACATTGCTTGCATTCATCGTGTTGATTTTACTACCTGTTCCAGTGATTCTATTCTATCATGGCGAGTCGTTGAGAAAACGGTTCAGTCCCAATCTCGGATAGTAAAACAAATTGCTGCTTTTATAAGGCTGTTGCATTTTAAGCATGATTTTCGGTTGATTTTATTCTTGCTGTTTGGGAGTTGTCTTTGTTTTGCTGGTTATGTCCTATGATAGAATTTTCTTCACCTATAGCTCATATATATATATAATACATTAATATAATTTTAACAAAAATGAATCTCCCATATGCCAAAACCATTCAAATAACCAGTTCAAACTTTTTAAAATATAGATGCTATCTATTCATTGCCTCGAAATTCCTCGACAATATTCATAATCTGCGTCGCACCATTCACAAGTTCACCATTATCTTTCTGACTAATCCATTCCGTGCAGCTTCTCTGCAGAGCCGTCAAGTTATCCGCATTAGCCTTCTGCACGATCGTTCGGAATAGCAATAAAGCCATCTCACGACAATCTTCCGAGTCGTCGTTGACGAGCGTTAACGTCAACGGCAGGAAGAATGTCTCGATGATTTGCTGGACAAAATCGTCTTTTGATTTAGAAAGCAATACGTATAAAACTTCCATTACTGCTTCTCGACCTGATGGATGCTCGTAATTCAGATTATGAACGAGGAACCTCAGTTGTTTCGTCAGACGGCCTTTGCCTTGCGGATATTCCATAATAAACTGGCAATACAAAGACTTGCATAACTCACGAGTATTCTTAGTCGGGCTATTCACCATAATCTCGCGAATTTTGTCTAATGCATCGTATACTTCAGGAATCATGATCTTTTGCAAAAGAACAGATTTGATGAACGAGAACGAATGCGTTTGCTTCTCAGGCTCAACTAAATCAACGTAGATTTTCTGTATGATAAAAGCAATTGACTTGTGATCTCCATCTGTATATTTCTTTTTCTGCATGAGAGAAGACAAAAGCTTCAAACCGACTTGACACGCTTCCATTTGTGTTGAGGATGAATTCTGAATAACTCCCACGACATAAGTGAACAAGAACCGGGTATCCAACTTCTGCAAAAGCGAAGAGAATTTCGCTGCCGTAGTCAGTAATTTCAGCGCGGATAATTGAATATCTTCATGATCGGACGTGAGATACGGAGTCATTGACTTGACAAACTCTTGTAATTCAAAAGCCTCAATCAAATCCCTATTCTTCCGCAGACAATTCTTGATAACATCTAATGCAAATCTCTGCAAGTAGTGAAGATTTTGCGCCAAATATTTCTTCGATCGTTCTTTCCGCGTAATCAGAAATCGTTGTTCTTTCTCCGAGATTCTATTATTTGTAAATTCAGGAACCTCTTCAGAGCAGATCTTCAAACAAAACGCAATAACGTCCTGCGTACAACCTTCCTCGTTCATCGATATTCCAATACTCATCCGTCTTAAAATCTCGGTGATTTTATTCTCCATTTTCAAGTTCACAAAACTGGAACTTAGAACGCGTCGAACAGGCAACAATAAATCGTCAAGTTTATCAACCGATATGTTCGTTGCAACAATCTCAATCGAGTCGAAACTCTTGTTTTCTCGAACTTCACGCACTTTGCTGATATACCCTTCAGCGTCCTTCTCCGATCCACTGACTCCCAAAATATCATCCATACATATCTCCATGATAATATCTAAACTATCATTGATTGACCCATGCTTCGACATAGGGGTAGCCATTAACGCGACTAAGAAACTATGCACAGAGTATGATAAGATATGTTTCTGCGATCCTCTTGTCAGCACTGACTTTATGTTCTTCAAAATCAGATTAAAATGAGTTAATCCGACAAGAAGACAGACACGCGACAAAACTTTCCGAACCGAATCACGGATCTCTTGGAATCTGTGCTTCAGATGCTGTGACAATTCCAGCACTACATTGGAAAGGTTGCTAGTCAAAGTCTCATCCGAGGTGCCAGACAAGAACTTCACTAATGGCGCAGTAATTCCCACACGGTCGGCAAGACTGCTTTCGTCGGTAAGGCGCAGCAACGCCCGGAGTTTAGGAACAATCTCACTTGTCAAGAACGCATCCAGCTTTTTCGTATTATACGCTGCCAGTTGAACCTCCGAATTACTCAAATGCGACCTCATGTACGTAGCTTCAGCGACTGAGTCAAGCAATCTTGAATGAAATTTGATTTTCTCTGGATATTTCTCCAAGTTGAGAACACTCCGTCGCACTACTGCTTGATACTGATTCAACGACAAACCTAAGCACAGCTTGCCAATAGTACTGATAGCCTCCTCCGCCATACCGGACGTAGCTTCCGTCACGTCTCGCAAAAAATGCTCCATGACCGGTAGAAGGAAATGCGCAATATTGAACTCTCCAAGGTTGGTTGTCATTGCTACTTGGCCCAATCGATAAATAGCGCGATGACGCCTGTGTGACTGAATATGTACAATATTATTAAAAAAGTCGGCTTCTTCATCACCATCGAACAGAAGGACTTGAAGATCCTTGATTTTCGGATACGCAAGTGGTTTCTGTACGAGAATCTTCAAGACAAGTAAATACTCATGACGAGAAAATTCCTCCTCGTTGCGCAGACCGGCACGAATACCTGGAATCAAAATAGTTTCCATGAGCGAAAAAAATTCCACTCGATCAACATCCTCAGAAACAGCCTTCGTCTCAGTCCTTTCGACGAACAGCTTCAACGTAGATGATGCCGCTTTCTTGACTGCGATATCTGCGCAATTAGCAAGACAAAACACCGACTCATACAAAATAGGACGCCATTGCAAATATGTAAATTCTTTCCAAAGATCCACATTCAATTTTGCATACGCTGAGAAACGGCGATCATAATCTAATTCGTCCATTCGTACTCTTGCGTATGAGTTGAGCTCGACAAGCAATTCAGCCACTACTTTCACACTCTCGTTCTTAGCACCAAGAGAAGTAAAAATGCTAATCAGAGACGCTCTTGTATGCCGTTCTTTAACGGTCTGCAACAACGGGCTCAATTCCTCGTAGCTTTTTCTGAGAAGAATCTCATTAGACATCGCAGACACAAGAGTGGAGAGCACGTCAAACACCTCGCCAATATGGTGAGATCTCGATCCCCAGACAGTAACTCCAGACAGACAAACGTCAACAAGTTGATCCAGCAACAACTCGTTCTTCAAAATATAGTCACTGAATAGGTTGAGAATTTTGCGAAGAATCCGCACACTAAGATCGACTAGCTCAGTCGATTTAGAAGACGACAGAACTTTGACAAATCGGGGAAGAAACAAAGAAAGCGCGTCTCTATTAAGCTCGACGAGTGAGGTTTTGAGAGCATCGTTGGTAGTTGTTTCTTGCATCTCGATGAGGTTGGACGTGAATTGAATACTAGCTTGGTGCACAACATCTTTAGCGTTTTTCGAGTCCAGTAGCATGATGACTTGTTCAACAACCGATTTTTTATAGAACAAAAATGAAACCAAGGACTCGGAAGCACTCCAGACTAAAAACAATTTGAGAATTGGAGACACTTCGCCGGTATTCTCATCTTTAAAGAATTCCATTCTAGGCATAATAACTTCTTGAAACATTGCGCTTTGGTATTTGTGCCACTCGATGGAGCGCACGTTGGTGAAAATAATCTCTAGGCATCTAAAACCTGCGCTTCTGATCGATCGCACAATAGTAAGGCTTTCTGCCGGCATATTTCCAGCTTTCAAAGATACTCGAGAAAATACAATGCATGACATCACGGTTTGCAGCAATACATCACCAGCTCTTCCAACTTTGTCTTTTGAAATTCGAAGGATGTCTTCAGCCATGGTCATAAATCCAGATATACGACGAAGATGAGCATGCCCAACTTCCATCTGAGTATAATCCGGTACTACGACAGTCTCTTTGGCGAAATCAATCATAAACTGTCGCGGGATTCCTTCACACGCAAGGTCAACAAACATTAAAAGGTACTCGTCAGACAAACTGCCAATGGTAGAGATGATAGTGGTGCGATTGGCGCTTTTTGATTTGCTATTATTTCCAGAGTGGCCAACTGCAGAACCATAAAGAATATGCACAATCAATGGAATAACTGACGGCGCATGCTCAGTTGTGATAACCGCATCTTCATCATTCGTCAACAGCAGTTTGTTGATTTCGTCTCTGAAAATCTGGCCGCCAAGCAAATTCTCAAGATTGTCTTTGTAGAGATTAACAGCAGGATTTCCATAGGCAAAAATGCAATGTAGAGCAGCTTTTTGTACATCTGAATCGGGATTCGCGAGAAGTCGCACTAGCTCATTGTATACATCTTCAGTTCCCAGCGATTTGGAAGGATTATTAAATCTGGAAAACAACTTCAACAAATCAAGCAGGATTGACTTATTACGACCAATTGCATCAAGGCAGGAGGCAAATATCGAGATTAGCTCTTTGCTTTTCTTCTCAGCAATTTTGGAGATATGTGTTAACACATCGAAGCATCTGTGCCGGATAACGTCATGATTAATCTTGGAAGTGAATGAGTCCTAAATCAAAAATTAGCAGTCGTTACTACCGAAAACTCTGACAAATGTTGTTTACCCTTAGGCTGTATTCTTGCAAAAAACCTGCTAAATTTTGTTTCTTCGCCAGAGTACTTATAGCCTTCGTATTCAAAAACTGCACATGCGAGCACTTAAATGTGTAAAGCGACGCTGCATCCAAATCATCCATTCCCGGAAAGTCTATCTCCATACTTGAACTTGTTTTCGGTGCAGATGTGATTCCTTCAAACAGTAACTGCCATACTTTATCCTTATTGCTTTGTGTGAGTTTGACTAATGTCTCCACGGCTTCTGTCCACACAGGCTGGAACTGCGATGTTAAGAGTCCTTAGAAGTTATTAGCAAAAAGCACGAATCCACAAACAAAATTAGCACTCACCAAAAGCGTATGAAATAACATTTTGCTTGGTCACCTCCTTATCTTGCAACGATGGATAATCAAGAGCAATTCTTCTAATATTCATGGAAAAAGAACGAGCAGTCTCAAGGTCAAATGGCGTCTCTTCAATAGATAAGCATAACCTCAACATGCCAAGAGATGCTTCATCCGACGGATCTTGCAGGACAAGAAGCAGTCTCAATGCTTCTAGCCGAACCTCTGGATTCGTGTCACGTAACGATACCTCGATGTCACGGGTCATACCATTGACAATGCTGAAATCATTAATTTGCCTGAAAAATAGTCAATAATGTATGCGACAAAGGTAATGTGAGAAGTACTCACGATTTACATAAACGCAAAATCTCGCTGAGTCCACGCAGGTAATACTTGTTGAGTCTCATTACGGCAAATTGTTTGTAACTTGCATCCACTACCTCTAAAACCTCGTCACTTTTCACTTCCGGGATATTCTTTGCAAGAATTGATAGAGTCTCTCCATAAACAACCATCAAAGAATCAGGAATATCGGCGTCTAATTCTCCAATTGCTTTCATAAGTGTTAGCATACACTCTTTGATATCAGCGCTAGGTTTGAAAATGCCGTTCAGGAGTTCCAGTTTTGGCCGCAACGAGAGAATCATGCTTGAGTTGATAGAGTCCATAGACAGTGATTGTGAGATTTCATCAATCGAAGACAGAATTGACTTGCGCAGAGTCTGATTTCCGTTAATCGGAGCTTCAAATCCATGCTCGCCGACTTTTGGATTCCATTTTCTAAGAATTTCAAGAATGGCCAGAACAGTATACTCATCCATAGACTTGGCACCATCCAAATATCTTTGGAGATACAACCAGACAACTCTTGACATGTCATTCGTGGTTCTTAGATCAATAAAGTAGTCACAGAAAGACACAAAGTACTCGCCGTTATCTAGCAAGAACACAGTCTCGACAACTCTATTTGCCAAAGACTCTTCAATGTCCTCGTAGTATTGTAAGAAACACTGCGAAAGCTTACATAGCTCCCAGCAGGCACTACTGCGAACTGGAGAGGGAGGCATGTGAGCGAGCACTTCCACAATATCGTGATATACACTGATTGCTTCTTTCCAGTCAGATACTCGACTTCCTCGTCTGAGACCAATCACTAAAAACATTTCCTTTGTAATCATGAGGACCTTGTACGCGGGGATATCTTCGCTCTTGAGTTGCTTTTTCATCCATTTAAATAGTGCCTGGTATAACTCAGTCGATGTCTCTCGATTGATATGATGTAAAACATCGGTTATGATGTCCAAAAATACACTAAAGTCTTTTTCATGGTGGTTTGAAGTACAGTAGTCTTGGAGTCTTCGAGCGAGTCTGGCAGCCTTGGAATGCAAAGTATTTTCAGGTCCTTTCAGGGCTTCCGCAAACATGATACTCATTGCTGTCTCAAAGCTCCTGGATTTAGACTCGGCTAGTTTTTCAAATGCATGGTCGACGAATAAATCCACAGACTTGGCGTTTCGCAAGAAAAAGGAAAACGACTCAGCGGCAAAGCGGGCGAGATAGGGACGACGTTCTTGCTGAGAAAAGAGGGGAGAGATGAGACTATTTCGAGTCAGACATAGCATATCACTAAGGAAAAGGATGCAAACGTACTCAAATGTGCTAGATAACTTTGAAACTAGAAATCGATAAAGGTGCTTGAATAAGTATGCAAGACAGTTGAAAGTCCACTAGATCAAATCAGTTACACTGCTCGGATCAACCAATATGTTATTTTTCATACCTCGACCACCTCAAGTTCTTCGTGAGAAGCAATTTTTATCAAGACAGAAATAGCTCTTGGAATAAACTCTTCGAAATCTGGGCCAATATCGTGCGCAAATTGAACGAGCAAACTAGAAGTAAATGTCAGAAACCCCGACTATGTAAAATGACCTAACTGAAACCTACTCCAACAGTGGCTGTAAAGAAAATCTTTCATTCTCGGCAATAGCCGTGATAAGTAGATTAAATATATCATCTTTGTGATACATGACTTGAGGAAGTGACTGCGAAATTGGAATGACTTCGCCTACAAAGTCGGTGAAGACTTTTGTGCTGTTCATCTCTTTCCAAGTTTGCAAAGCAACGTGAAAGAAAGATTCAGTTTCCTATTACGACAACATCAGACCAAGTTCAATAGTATATAGCATCAGCCTGATATACCTTGTCTCCAATATCATCATGCCTCTTTGATCGCCTTAAAGGATCGATCTTGATATTATCGACGCGATCACGAAAGGATAAAAACTATTCCTTGTTAGCCCCAAGCACAACACAGTTATATTTCTGACAAACAGACCTTATGTCTCCTCTTAGGATCAGAGGTCTTTTTCTTCTTGATAGCCATGTTGAAGGACTGTTCTTCAATCAGCAATCTTGACCCTGAAAGTTGAATTTGAGAAGTGCGTTGGGAAAAAATTTGGACTTAACGAGTGCGTGCGGCGCAAAAGTGAAACTATTTGACGTTTACATCAGCAATTGGGAATTTCAGGGGAAGAGCCGAACTTTAATTTCTTCACCTAACCCGAAGTCCATCATCGCAATTGCATCTACATTTAATCAATGCGATGTCTACAGTCCATCCACTTGATAAGCTATATTACATTATTCGCGCACGAGATACGCACATTACCACAAGCTCTTTATGTAAACAGACTCAATGTCCTAAAATGACATGTTAGCAATCATCAGACTAGGCTATGAGTTGAATACATACCATCTCTTTTTCTTTGTCTTTAGCAGACGACCACGGTCTTTTCTTCATACTGGGATGATTGACACCAATAGGCTCGACGACTTTATCGATAACCTCAGCATCTTCGGAACTGACCTGGTAGTATACCCAATAATCTTTTGTATGCGTAAGAGTAGACACGATCTTTCTCATGTGCTCTAGTACCTCCTCTCTAGGTTTCATCGCATATATGAACGACTTGCGTTGTAGCTCAGGGATTCCCGTCAGAGTCATAGTGACAGGGGTGTAAAACTTGGGAATAGCCTCCTTAGCAGCCTTTGCCTGTGCTTCTCCTTTTTTCGCAGCTTTCTTTTCCGCAGCCGTCATTTTTTGTGCCGGCTCGGTCGCATTTGTAGCAGCAGCAGCCGCTTCCTCTTTCTTTTTTTTTGCAGAATTTTTTTCCGGCTTCGCTGATTCAGCGCTAGCGTTTTTCTCAGACCCGTCAATAGAAGGACCAGAGCTTAGAGCCAAGAAAGTGACCTGCAGCGATCCGTCATGCTGCTCATCAATCAGCGAAAACTTTGGAAAGATATACCGCACACTAGGAACTTCTCTAAATTCAAATACCAAAGACATCTCCTTTAGCGGCTCCAAAGGCTTGAGTTGCTTTTTCGGTTCTGCTTTGTATTTCATCGGCGTACGTGCCATTGGTTTCAACGGAGATGGCGCGTATGGTCTATAACCGGAACTTATAGAGCCTAGCGGCTGTACCAATGGTCGCGCCGGTAGAGGAACATCTCTATTTTCATTAATATAGATTTGGAAACGGCGGATATCTTCTGGACTGGCTTTTCCTGATGCAACGACTTTCATCAACTCTCCAAATTGAGGATCAGCACGAGCTAAGGCGTGTAGACGCTCTATAAGGCCCTCATTGGGATGTCGAGGCGGTTGGGGCGGCGAAGGGGTAATCGCCGGCTGGGCTGCTGATGGAGCCTGTGAGGCAGGGACGGATGCTGAGTCAGAGCCGCCCGGTACTGAAGGTGGCGGCATGCTTGACTGTTGTGCCGTACCTGCAGTTTCTGGCGCTGCTGAGGTTTCTGAGGTAGGAGCATCTGATACGGTTGAAGTAACAGCTGAAGGAGCGGTTGAGGGGGGTGGCGCTTCGTAGGACGCATTCACGTTTGAGTGCGTCGGGGCAGCACTGTCTGATGGTGCCGAATTCTCGCCACTGGTAGCCGCTACAGCAGGATCGTTTGTTTGTGCGTTTTCTGGATTTGAGATATTACCACTCGGTGGCAGCACGGGCTGATTTGTGCTTTCTTCCCTTCTCGTCTCGTCCTGTGACTGTGTCTCGTCTGTCGACCCTGCTTCTGGCTGTGAAACTTCTTTTGCTAAAGCTTGTTGCGGATTCGAAACTGGTTGATTCGAGACTTCAGTAGTGGAACTTGACGCCGAGGGAAGGGGATGGACCGGTGACTCAGAAAGCGATTGAGTCGTAGACTGTGCAGTGTGAGGCAAAGGCGTTGATGTCTGATCTACTTGAGGCGAAATTTCAGCAGTTGCATATCCTGTCGCTGGAGTAGGTGATTGGAATGACGGGGACTCGCCGGCGGAGCCGGTTGATAATTTTTTTCCTTTTGGTGTTTTTGCTTCAGATTCATCTCTCACCGAGTATAAACGGAGTACAAATTGATGGGGGCCAATGAACGCGTTGCAGTCGTGAAATTTTGACATAAGATCTCGAGAATTTGTGCCATCAGCGTGCTTTCTACCTCGCTGCGGTCGACTCCAAAACTTCTCAAAGGGTGCTCCAATAAGCCAGCTTCGGCGGGATCGTTCTAGGGAAACTGACAACGCTTGCCTAACATCACCATTTGTGTCAGCTCAAGCCATGCATAAAATAAAATAATATTGAGCTCACGTTTCTTTAATTGACAGAGGCTCATTGATTGATTCATAGTCTGGGAGTTTCTCATCCAGCAAAAGCCCATTTAATCGCACAGGTCCAGTCGGCGCGCTTTCAGCAGGTTCATGCTTGACTTCTTCAGCAGGCGGCGGGCTAGAAGCTACCGCATTGTTCGAAGATCGTCGTCGGTCGGTAGCCAAACTGTCTCTTGATATTCTTCGACTCTTTGTCGCCATTTAAGTACGCGGGCCGTGAAGTGTTAGCAGATTGGGAGGACAGTTGCACTTATAGACGGTCGAATATAGTTCGCGACTTCAAAGTTCGCCGATTCATCTGCTTATCCATAATTTAGCACCCGTTACATAATCTGATTATGACTTCATTCCCCGGATTCTAAACTTATGCAGCGATCCTGCATTTCGTAGCTCTCAATTTATACCCTGCAATAATCTGACTGCATTAGCGATTGGTGTGAGAGGTTACAGATTTGAAAATGGCGTTTAGGACTGCGCAGTCTGCAGCTGTAGACCTGTCAAACGCAGCTCTTGTCGTAATCGACATGCAACAGCACTTCAGAGATATAGCAGCTGATCTTTGTCCTGTTATAACGCCTCTGTACAGTTCCTTTGCTTGATAATTAAGAGACTGATTTGCCGAATATGCTTACATTGCTTGAACTAGAATCGAGGACTTCATAAGCCGCGGCAAGCCTGTTATGTTCACTCAACACGGCCACGAACTCTCTGACGACACTTCAGAGCTGGTTAATTGGTGGGGCAAAGACGGCTCGATCCAGCGGTACTCGGCAGCCTGGCAACTGATGCCAGAACTTGAACCGCTGGCATCAGCACCCGGGCCAAATGTGCACAAAATAACAAACAAAGACCGGTATGACGCGTTCTTGTATACGGACCTAGAAGCTATTTTGCGCGACGCGAATATAAACTCGGTAGTCATTACCGGCACTATGACAAATCTATGCTGCGAGACCACAGCCCGCTCAGCGTTTAATAGAGATTTTTATGTGTATTTTCCTACAGATGGAAATGCCACATTGACGAAAGAAATGCATGAGGCAAGCATTTTGAATCTGCAGTATGGATTTGCTCAAATCTCTACTATCGAGAAACTCCGGAAGGCTATCGAGTGACATCCTAAAATCCTTGCATACGGTCACTTATTCTCATCAAGATCTCCAATCATCCGGTGTTGTTTCATTAACAAATATTTTATTGTCCAAAGAACTTTCAATAATGCACCGTATCCGAGTATCACCTTCCATAACTCCCTAAAACAGACCAAAGTACAGACTTTGCAAGCAAAAAAACTGTAATATCTTAAAATTAAGTGTAAGCAAAAGTCTTACTAGGTGCCCACCCTAGCAAGTTTGTCAAAACAGTCCAATTTCAAAACAAATATATATTCCAGTGGGTATCACAAAAAACAAAAAGCAAGCACTGAAAACCACAGGAGACAGAATTGAATCAAGCATATCTTTCAGAACTTGTATCGAACAGAGCATAATAATTATGCTTTAAGGACCAGTAAGAACTAGCCATCTACGTGGAACGGTATCTGTTTGATACTCGCATGCGTCAAACCATTCGTCTTTGGGTCCATCTTCTTCATCAGCAGAAACAGAAACAGAAACAGCAACAGGATACGAACACCAGAAAGGTTCCCTGTAAATCACCATTTGCTAGTATAAAAGTCAGCTAGCGCGATAATAGAGTTAGTAGTAGTATACTTACCATATTGTTCTCGCATGCAGTGCCTCCTTCGCAAGGCTTAATCTCAGGAAGAGACAACTGTCGACGACGACGGATAACGACGCGTATCCATGAAATATGCGGAATAACGCAAAGAAGGGCAAGACCAGGCCATACCTCTAAGCCGTGGCTAAAAGCCAGGCATTGCCACACGGCAAGAAATGATACTTTCCAAACCGTGGCAGGGACGCCGCGAGAGAAGGCGGCGTGAGGAAATGGCCGGTCAAGCCTAGCTACTTGCATTGAAGCAGGTGCTGATGATGAACTGAAAGGTTCATTGTTATCCATCCAGGTAAGTCGAAGTGGACCGCGGAAAGGAGTCCGAATCGCGAGGCCAGGCGACAGCGGGATACTGTTTCTGTTACTGTCATAGAAAACAGCCCTTGGCTTTTGTAGCTGCATTATCGGCCCAACTAGCGCAGTGGATGACAAAAGTGGTGGAACAAGTTGGTACATTTGCTGGAATTGCAAAGTACCTCTGAGCCAAAGGGTCTCTTTTTGAACGAGAACGCATGCCATGACAACAGTAGGAAGGATGTCATTCATGGCCTTTGCCTGCTCAAGACGTTGACAGGCAGAATAGCTAAATGCTGGCTCACAATAGAGCACGAGAGACTGTTTTGAGTTAGTAACTAGCAACAGAAACATGATAACTATACACGTACCAATACATGATCTCTCTCGATAGAAGGATAGACCAAGGTAGAATTGCAATCCTCTGATTCTTTGGACCAGGTAGCCAGGCAATCTCCTCTGCTGTTTACCAAAAAGAAGAGCAAAACAGCCAAGAAATATGCTACAACTCCAAAAATTGTGAGAACATGCTCAATCTTGATCTGGTGAGCGAAGCAGATCAAATCACGACTAAGCTGAACAGTAGTAGCGCACGACTTTTCAGATCCAAGGCTGATCTGAAGCCAGATATATACAGCAAGGAACACGCATTTCCAAGCCGCCAAACGCACGCTAGAGTAAGAGGCGCTGGGAGCAAACGGCCCGTCGAGCTCGGCGGTAGAGGCAGAGACGGTGGGCGAGACAGAGATGTTCTCAGTCTCTTCCTCATCGGCAGAGGACTCGCGAGCGCGCTTGAGAGACGAGACATCAACAGCAGGGTAACTGCAGGTATACGAGCAGTCGAGAGGCCTGCCAAGGTCATTCTCGGCCGCCAAAGGGAAGACCGGCTCTGAAGCCGAGGCGGGAGCGGCGGGAAGCGAGTCGGCTGTCTCCGGCTCTGCAGGCCTTTCCGCAACAACGTCAAAGACAAGGGCACGGTAAAAAGCGCTGGAAATTGTGCGCTCGTAAGTGCTCGTCGCGCGACGCTTTGCCATAGCCAATTTTCTAGCGGACAACGAGTTGAAACGTTGACGATAGTCAGGAATCTGGGCAAGCGGGCCTGACACAGCCGATTCGACGGCAGTGATATCAGCAGAACATTGCTGCTGTTTGAATGCATCAGATTGAATATTCTCATTCTGCCTCAGTTGGGGAACATGAGCATGTGTCTCCTTCTCGAGCGAAGAAGGCAGAATCAAAATAGCGGTATTGTTCTGAGCTTGCGAGCTCGCAGTCTCGGACGTTGCGGGCATAGCAACAGAAGTGCAAGGAGCTGCATCAGAAATAGAAAAAGTCGGGGAAAATTGAGGAAGAACCGCGCGTGGGCTAACGAATGCCTGTGTACGCGAGGCGGTGAGGAAAGATCCAGCAGGATACTGGACGCAGGTCGGGAGGACACCGTTGACGAAAGCCATGATGACTTTCTTAGCGACGTCGAGAACTTTGTAGGATTTTTGAAAGTAGAGATTCACGATTTGAAACTTGTTGTAAATCGCAAGTGAGAAAGTTAGTGTGGGTAGAGAGAGAAGAGAATGAGAAAGCGGGAGCAAGACGACCGACTTTATTGCGTAGATTTCAATCCGGGCTGGCTGAACGACCGTTTCTCTAAGAATCGTCCTTACGCTCGAGGCGTTCCGTTATGTACTATTTACTTGTGCCTACAGCCTACAGTATAATAGCATAGCTATTTGTCTACATATTATCTATTTTCATCGTACAATCTTCTGAGAAATCGAAATTCGGTAATCATACTGCCGCTGCGTTTTGTGAGGACCCTAACCGGATGCGATAACTTCTCATCTCGCAGACTGAACCGCTAGAGCTTCGAGATACAAATGTAGATAATACATCAACTAATTATAAATGGTAGAATTCTCATACAAATCGTTGAGCTTTTAGATAATACATGGTTACAGAATATGGTATATACGCATCCACACACTAGAACCCACCTGGTGCGCGCTTCTCCGATTCAATACTGGTACCAGCAGGCGTCAGATCCTCCAGCGGAATATCATCCTTCAGCGTACCTGGCTCTGGAACCATAGTCTTGTTACCGTTCGCTTCAATTGGTACGGTGCGTACACGCGGATGTTCGTCTATGGACAATACATCACGAAGCTTTTCTTTACCAAGCGTGATAGCCTGGTCAAACGCTGCGTTACCCATAGTCGCCATGGGACCCAGCAGACCCAGGCTCCACGAGACGTATGCAAATCCGGTCAAAATAGCCAAAAGTGCAAAGTAAAGAGGATTACGAAGAACAGCCACGATCTCATTCCATCCAAGGACAAGCAGCAGCAGATAGAAGTACAATGGAACTTGCCGTATACTCTGAATAGTACTGCGTTTAGCGTCAATGTACATAATGTCGGCCATTCTTTTGAAATTTTGACGTAGCTCGTCTGCTTGAGCCTGACTCATGAAAACAGCATATTTATCAACGTCGATTTCCTCGTCGCGCTCGAGAGCAGGAACGATAGAAGAGTCCGGTGCTACGCGATCTCCATTCGCTAATCTTGCACTTGTCATAATCGGGATAAACGCTAAGGTATCGTTCAGCGCGGCAGTGTACAGCTCGTCAATGTTATCAGAAGGTTTCCATACACGAGGAACACCTTTATCATCGTACTTGAATTTGTTTTCGAAAATATCACGCAACCTAATTAGAACAGTATCCATTCGGCCAAATTCTCGAATCTTGCGGTAAAGTACTTTCCATGTATCCATCAGCACTTGTTCCATCTCAGTCGCGACTTCTGCAGGAAGACCTCCTAAACCGAAATCATAGCTCACACTGCCTTTTTCAAAGTCTATAACTTCATATTTCGCCAATGAAGCCGCTACAATCTCTCGGAAGTTAAGCATGGCACGGTCCCACATATCATCTCCGGGAGCTTTGAAAATAGAAGGGAGCGTGTCATCGAGCTCTGATGCGACCACACGAGTGATTCTGGTTGCAAGCCGCTTGGCTTCAGCTTGACGCAAACGTGCTACACTGTCTTCAATCTCGGAACTCAATGCCGTCAGATCTTTAGTGTATGACATGGAAGTGCCTTCGATCAACGCCTCAGCAGCTGCATTTTCGAAAATCCTCATCGACTCGCTCTTTGCGGCGCTAACAGCCTCCAAGAACTTGTACTTTGGCTTGGCGAGTTCAGTAGTGACATCAGCGCTAAATTTTTGAAGAGCAACTTTTTTCAAAGTCGCAATTTGAGCAGCGTAAACCTGCGCTAGTCGCATGTCAATCTTATCGGTCAATTCCTTCTTTTTACTCTCGTACACGCTAGTTGTATACCGCGACGCTTGAGAGTCATATGCTTCAAGTGCGTTCGCTCTCGCTGGACGCAAAATCGAACCAAGTCCCTCTACAACACCCGACATCCCTTCAACAGGCTTGATAGCACTCTCAAAAGTATCCCATGCTTGCTGGGCAATTTCTTCGCATCGGAAACGCGCAACGAGAATATGTTGAGTAGGAAGATCAAGATCTTTGTTAAGCTCGATTTGTTCCCAAACGCTCTTCGCGTATATACTCCATCCATCGGCAGGGACATTTCGGTGGAATTTAGGATCAAAGACGTAGTTTTCATCTTTAGCATCAGCAATAAATCTATTTCCAAGCTCATCAACGGCCGAGATAAACTTTTCAGGCTGAAGGATCTTGTGCGGTAGTGTGGTAAACTGAAGAGTGAAGAAATCTGTGATAGACGAGTCGGCGAGCTGTGGTGGTTTAATCAAGGAATCCCAGATTCGCTTCAAATCAGCCGTTAAAGTAGCAGCGAGATTCTCTAATGGGGTAACACCAATATGATCTCGGATGACAAACAACAAAAGAGATTTGTTTGGTGAGCTGAAGAGGCTAAGATTGACTTCGAAGACAGTCTTAAGAAGACCCATGTTGGCACCCTGATAGAGACCGACTTGATGTTCCCAAATATTTACAATCAAGACCTCGGAAGTTGATAACGCAAACAAAGCGGCTTTACGTTCAAAGTCTTGGTCTTCACCGCGTTCTCGTCCATCCGTTCCTTCGACATCCATAATCAAAATACTATCTTGCTTCGCCCGCGACATCCAAATACCTGAATTATATGTTAGCGCCCCGAGCGGATGATTCACTGTAAGATTGATACCTGCACACCTTTAGTAGTCTGTTTACGCGCAGCTTCATCCATGACATCAAATTTTGTACCAAAGAGAGCATTGAGAAGAGTACTCTTTCCGGTCGACTGACTTCCGAATACTGAGATCAGATGGTAATTCAAGCCATTGTTTAGAAGCCCAACCGTGCTCAAATATGAATTCACATCATTTCTACAAACATCAGTCTCAGTATACATAAGACAAGGCAGAATATTTGCACCATGAAAGTACGTACGAGAACTGTTTGTCTTCATCAATGACCTGGAGACGCGGGAAGCCGATCTCAGGTTCGCCAGTCGCGTCCAGAATTTCACTGACGTATTCTGACATAGTTACAGTGCAATTCTTGCTTCCTAGAATGTCAATTAGCGGACCAGATCACAACACGACAACCAGAACAGAACCATACACTTATTACGGCAGTACAGGGAGCAGATAGCAAACGAAAGAGGAAATGCAGCGATGACGAAATAATCGCGTAGTACGCATAGCACGAGATTTTGACACGGAGCCCTCGGCTCACTGTTTACATCATACAGTTAATTCTTCTGTGCACCAATGGTGGTTGCAGTTACGCCTCAACAGCACAGCAGCTTGTGCAATAGACAATTTAAGTTTGCATGCGACGATACCGATTACTTACCCAGGCCCTGTTCAATAGCGTGCCAACCCACAAAATGTCTTCAGCATTTGTATCGCCAGATGAGGTGCGTCATTTATTAACTATTGCTAGGATAAATACTAACACTAGTTAGACTCTTGTCAACGACACAGAGGACCAAAATTTGAAAAGGGCGGAGGATTTCATTCTCACTGATAACACCGAGATTATCGATATCAGGTACGCGTTGTAATCTTTATAAACTCCAGATTAGCATTACTAACTATTATGCCAGAGGTATTGTGAATAAAAGTTTAGCATGGGAATTTCTGGACGACAATCAATACTTACGCAGTTAAAAACAGCTTTCCAGCGAACATATGAGGGTGCATACATGCGCACTGCCATTTTGGAATTGACAATGGGTACGTCCATATATTCTGTTCTTCTTACTTTCTACTGACTGTTGACCTTTATAGGACTTTCTATTCTCCGCCTTTTTGATATTGAGTTCTTCCCAATTGGAGCCTGGTTTGTAGTCATCGGTACGCTTTCTCCACGGTCTATAATTTTCCAATTTGCGTTTGGCAGCTAATTGGTTCTCAATTTAGCACTCTCGTTCATGGGCATCGGAATTGGTCGCCGGATAATGTGCAACAAATTTCTTATTCGAACAAAGCCTGCAAAATATTTCCTTACCAGCGGCACACCGGTCTTAATTACCTCTATCATGTGTATCATTGGATATGCTGCTATTCTTCCTGAAGTCTTCCGTATGCAATAAACAACAGCTGATTGGCTATAGAAATTGCATAGTTTGGTGTAATATATTTCTTTAGACGTTATGATGAAGTAACGTACGTTCTTTTTGAGTTGGATATATCAAAGTTTACCATAGGCTGCGCGGTGTTGGTGTGCTTTTTTTCTCGTGGAGTTTAAATTTCTGAGGTTTTAACTAATTATGTTGAGCATCGAATAATTTTATTTATATGTTGTAATTCTTTTATTGAGTGCTCACCCTATCCAAACGAAAAAAAAAACGCCGTAGAAACAAACCAATAGGTCGTAGAAAGAAATATAAATAGCAGTAGATTGATAACAATAGAGGGATATCTAACAAGAGAGTATTATACATGGAGACCGTTTACTATGAGCTAAAGATGTCATATAGGTCTCGAAAAGGCACTGGCAAACATTTCCCGCATCCGGAAAAAATGATGCTTGATTCGAACGGGCATTACAACTTTCCGCTCTAACGGCACCGGGTAGGATCTATGCACACCGTCCATGACTGACTCAACTTCTTCATCGGAGTCGACAGGCCCGTTAGCCAATTCCATATCTTCAGCAAGCTGGGCAGATGATGTGAGCGCTGCCTGCTTCATCTGGTTCTTCTTCTGGTATGCAGCAAGCAAAATATCGTACGGTTGGGAGCGACCGGGGACATTGCGCTTCGCGCCCATTGAATGCGACTTGCAGGTAAGAGACCGAGCACAAAATCCGCCATTTGGAAGAGGGACGCCACATTGCCGTTCGACATCAACGGGGCCTTTCGGCTTCGGCACTGCCTTGACGGTTTGTTTTTTCTTCTTCTTCGTAACAGGTTTCTCGGCTTCAGCTGGGGCTTCAGCTTTGCGCTTTTTTGAATTTGACGAATTGTCCTTTTTTTTTTTGTCTTTGTCGCCATCATTTCCGCCGTTACCGCCACTACCGCCGGCTCCACCACCAGCACCAATAGCGCTGCCGCTGCTTCCACCACCACTGCCACCAGAAGCACCCGATCGACCGGCTTTGGAGTTATCAGATTTGTCTTTTCCGTTGCTTCCACCACCGCCTGAGCTGACTTTGATGGTATCCTTGTACTTGCTATCAGCAAGTGAGCTAATCTTTCCTTTCAATATCTGCTGTTCTTGTTCTTGAGCCCGTGGCAGGCATTCTCGAATATGTTGAAGTAGCACCGACTTCAGAAAAGGTTTCGAACATGTAGAGCAAATTGCATAGTCTAGAGTGTCGGTGAGTGGGTTTGTCGATGAAAGAGCAGCTTTGTCTGTGGATCTGAGAAATGGCGACGGCGAGTCTAAACTTTCATTCGTGTCGTCGAGAGGCGGAGAGGCGTCGCGTTCGCGATCTTCTTCCTCCAGCATTCGCGCGTATTCTTGCCATGTGGGATCGCCTTCTGCCGCCGAAGAAATCGAAGAGGCAGAGGCGGACGAAGAGGCAGACGATGAGAGGGATGAGGATGATCGAGCGGAAGCTAACTGAAAGGCGTTGGCGGAAAGAGAGACCGGGGTGGCCGAAACAGCATCTGCGCCGAACACGCGAGCAAGAAGCGCGTCGGCAGTTAGACGTGCGGTTGAGTCAGGAGGGAGAGCTGCGTGAACGAGGGCGGGTTAGCAAGAAAGCAGACAAGGGAGATAATATGCGAAAAGGTAAACAAAAAAGTCTGACAACGGGCGCGTCGAGCGGCGCGTGCAATGCTCAATTCGCGCCTGACTCGACATCGACGACACGCAACAACAAGCCAATGGCAGATTAAAAGACAGAATCGTTACGCATCTCCAACATGCTCACAATCAAGTGACAAAGACCCGGCGCGTGCGCAATCAGATCAAAAATCATCGAATCAAGGCGCAAGTAACAAGAAACGCGGTGTGCGGCTCCGGGCACGATAAGACGGAAGAGAAGAGAAGGGCCCACTCACGCTTTATGCCGCTGGCCGCAGAGAGCGTTCCAACGGAGGCCATTGCTCCAGACGACAGAGGAAAGGACAAAAGAAGAGGAAGAGAAGGACGCGGGGGGAGCAAGAAGCAGTGAGGATGGATTTGGCGGAGGGGCGACTCGAGCTCGGCGGAGGCGTGTGTGCGGAAGGAGGCAAAAAGAGCGAACGGCCGATCGCGCCGGGGAGGGCGAATGCGCAACAGCACCTGTGCACTTGTGTTGCTTAGTAACTGAACGCGTAAGCCGTACAACACCCTCGAACGAGTTGCAGGAAATAAATTCTCACGTCCGTTCTCCCTCTTACACACCTGCTCCATCAGCTATCCCACCACAGCACGCACGCTTATGCCTTGTTCGGTACCGCAGTCCAGCAGTTTCTACGCATCCCGCGCTCCGTCAATACCCAGCATACTCCGCTAACCGTCCTGCAAAATGTCTGTCAATATCCAGCGCGACAACCTCGACCCCTTTTACCGCTACAAAATGCCCTTGATCATTGCAAAGATCGAGGGCCGCGGTAACGGTATCAGGACCGCCATCGTCAACAATGCCGACGTCGCGAGAGCTCTTGCTCGTCCACCCATGTATGTCACCAAGTTCTTTGGGCTCGAGCTCGGTGCGCAGACTTCGGTCAATGAAGCCAGCGACCGCTACTTGGTCAACGGTGCACATGACGCGCCAAAGTTGCAAGACTTGCTCGACGTTTTCATCAATAAATTCGTACTTTGCTCGTTGTGCCGTAACCCCGAGACCGATATCATTATCACCAAAGATCAAATGCTTTACAAGGATTGCAAAGCTTGCGGAAGGCGCTCTCCTATTGACATCCGCCACAAGCTTGCTGGTGTCATTCTGAAAAACCCCCCTTCGTCTTCTAGTTCCAAGAAAGGCACTGCCTCCGCCATCAAGAAGAGCAAAAAGGGCAAGAACGACGACGAGCCGGATGAAGAAGAGGGTTCTGACGATGAGCTTACCAAGCGTATCGCTGCTGAAGCTGAGGGCTTGCCTCCTTCGGCCCTGACTGCTGCTGCTGACGATGACGATGACGACGATGACGACTGGGCTGTCGATACATCGAAAGAAGCTGTCGAGCAACGCATGAAAGAACTTGAGGGTCAGGTTCACGGTTTCTCGCTCGGTGAGGATGATGATGAGGCAAACGACAACTATTCTCAGCTTGGCAACTGGATTCTCGAGCAAAGCGAAAAGCCAAACAACGTCGAAGTCTTCAAGAAAATCAAAGAACTTGGAATTGAAAACAAGCACCGTACTCTTCAAGTTCTTGCACAGACTCTTTTTGACGAGAACATGCTCATGCAAATCAAAGACCGCGCTCCTCTTCTCAAGAAATTAATCACCGGCGATAACCACGAGAAGGCTCTTTTGGGTGGAACTGAACGTTTCGTCGGTCTCGAGCAGACTGACCTTATTCCTTCTATCCCCAAAATCCTTCATCTTTATTACAACCTGGATTTGGTATCCGAGGAAGTTGTCGTTAAGTGGGGTTCCCGCGCCAGCAAGAAATACGTCAGCAAGGATATTAGCAAAAAGGTTCGCAAGGCCGCTCAGCCTTTCTTGACATGGCTTGAAGAAGCCGAGTCTGAAGAGAGTGAGGGGGAAGACGAGGAGGAGGAAGATGACGATGAGGAAGATGACGAGTAATTGATTTTGCTACAAAAGTTTTTTACTGCAGTGTTATTTTCTTTCCGTTTTAAAAATCGCATTCAGAAGATGTATATACGCATAACGCAATTTGTATTTCAAATATCTTAATCTTTCTTCATAGCCACGGCGGCCGCTGCTTTCGCGCGCTGTTGCTGCTGCTGATCCCATTTCTCTTTTGCAACACGGGATGCTTGAGCGCGGTTTTTACTGTCTTGCTCATTAATTCGTCTTGTTTCTTCTTCGTCTGCTAGTTGCCGTTCTATATCCGCCATTGTAAGTTCGTGCGGCCGCTCAAACGCAGGCCGTAGGAATGCAGACGAGACTAAATCTTACTGTCAGCATAAATTTGATGACCTTCCCAGAGTATAAAACACGTACTACTGCTCTCGGCTAATACGGATTGCAATCTACCGTCAATATTATTTTTATCTTCGATAACTTGATTATTTCGACGCGCTTGTCTAGATGTCCGAGGTCGCGATTGCGGCGGAAGCGATACTTCGAGCAATTTCCCATGGGCGGCAAGTGATTCTAGATCTGACCAGCTTTGCGCAGTATTTCGTTGAGAAGACTGAGATGTAGGGACTGGTGCAGGTGTTGAAGACGGAGTAATATCTGTATTCTGTCGTCGCTTTTTCAACTCTGATTCCACGAATTCGTTTCTGACTCATATCAGTAATTATTGCTTTGAAAAGATAATAAAAACAAACTCACATTAGCCGATCAGGAATATGACTGTTTCGACTTCCTACTCCAGCATGAATTTTCCGCGACGATCCACCAGAGTCCTCTTTCTTCTCCTTGCCATCGTTTTCTCGCTGAGTATCACGGTCTCTCTTTTCACGTCCAGAATATTTACTTCCACTCAGTAGACTGGAAGTGTTAACCCCTCTGTGTCGCCGTATACTCTTGCGTACAACATAATGTTCTTTCCCGGCTGCTTCAGAGATCTCGGGGATTTTAGCACCGGATTCCAATTCATCGTCTGGCTCTATATCTGTCTTGACTCGCTTACGAGCGCGCATTGAATAGCTCTTATCAACGACACATTAACTCTTGCGTCCAAATCAGTAGTACCGAACTTTCGCGGTATTCATATTATAGACTCTGAGGTGTATAACGGCCACTACTCTCTACATCTTCAGATTTAGTGGGCGCCGGTACGGGAAATCCAGTCCATCGCATTATTTGAGCCGCACGGTGTCGCACTATGAATAAGAGTAAAAATGATATTATTCCTCGCTATGATCATGAACAAAACAATAACATAGTCTCCATTAATGCAAACATAAATCGTACAAAATATCTGTCAGCTCTATTCCACCGCTAAATTAACATTCGAAACTTCCGGCAACACCAGCACCGACTCCGCACTATTCTTATACTCCGTTTCCGCAGTGATATGCTCATGAGCTTTCGAACTAGGCCGCACTTCAAGCGTAGGTAATAACAAATTCCCATGTTTTAAAGGTAATAATAGCAGCTGTATCTCGAAAAGTTCGTCAGTGACTAGGAAGTGGCCCTTTTTCTTGCCAGATACAAGCCAAAATTCCGGATTAGCTATAACGTCGTATGCGAATTCGATATCGCCTTTTGCAAAGACGTCCGGGATGTCGCGAGGTGCCCAGTCACGAGAAGACGATAAGCGGACGGTAACAGGAATCGGGACGCCGACGTAGAAGACCTCGTTCGTGAAAACGAATTGCATGGGTGATGCCTCTGGTGGTTCTACATCGTTAAGAGGGACGGGTGTGTATAGCAACTCCAGCGTGAAAAGAACTTGAACCGTGGGAACGTCGACAGGGATTACTAGTTCTTTGGTCAGACAGGTAAGAACGTCTTCAGGCTCTCGAGGTATATCCTGCTTGAATATTAGCATCTAGCCGACAGAACGCTCTAAAACCGTAAAACGCACCTTATAAATCTCCTCCAAGGCCGTTGACAAATCAGGACAATCCTCCTCATCAACAAAAGATAACAAAACATCCCATTGCGACCTCACATATTCGCCCATCGTGATCTTATCCAAGAATCCATACGAAACAAGATCAACTTTCATCAATGCCAAGAAATGTAACTCGACAAGCATCGCATATTTTCGAAGTTTCGCATCATCGCTTAGTTTTCGCTCAATTAGCCGGCTGAGCGAATACCGCATTTCGTCTTCTAATCGTCGATATTTGATTTCTAAAAGTAATGGAACTGGAGACTGGTTTTTTCGCTCAAAGTAGGATTCTGTTCTTTCGATTCTATACGCGAACGTCACCGGTTGTTTTGGAAATGCAACGTACTCGCGATCAACAGCTTTCCCGCTTCGAACAGTGTAATCCACAGAGTCGATTAATTTTCCAGAAAGAATTCTTAACGGTACGACTGGCCCGACGCAAGATATCGAGAACTTTGAGAATAGCGCTGAGGATTTGAAAATATCTTGCACGTTCACTGCTAATGACAATGCAATCGAGGTATGACGTAGTACCGCGACAGAGTAATATTCACCGCTCGTTGTCTTAAATTCGACGAGCACTCGCAAGTAAAGTTCCTTAACGTCAATCTCGGCGACATACGACATGGTAAGATACACCACTGAATTCCTGCCTACTGAATCAAATTCAACAACAGAAGCCGCATCAGGAATTACTCGCACATCAAACGGCTTTCGTTCATGTTCAGGTGCGTCCTCAGCGGCGATGGCGCCTTTTGTATCCGCGACAATTATTCTCGTCCCGCTTGACGCGCTCCTTGCTGTAACTTTTGCACTCTCGACATCATTCCATCCAGTGAAAATCTCGATTATGATGCGCTTCGGCGAATCAAGCCTTATACTGTGCGGAGTAGCCAATTTGACATTCATATTTCCCGGCTGTTGGTAAAGGCGCATCCGTTGATTAGGTAACTTCTGTTCTCCGAGGAAGTCCTTTGTGAGCAACAATGTTGCAATTTTAAATTCGAAGTTATCAATCTCATAAACTCCCGGAACACTATGCGTGGTATACAGTATAACTTCTGTGATGCTATCTGCTTTAAGCACGACTTCGTCTAGCGAACGAAACAAGACCGTATATTTCATTCCAGCAGGTTCAATTAGTCTAGCAGAAATAGAATGGATAGGCCAGTCAACATCAAAAAGATTTCGAATATGCATGCCCACACTGAAGCTATCGTCTTCATTACTCGATACAGAGATTCGTTTATCTAATGATGTTTCAAATAACGAATCAAGCGAGAATACCACATCTGATTCTATATCTCGGCAAATTTGAATAACTCGCTCGCATAGTTCGGAGATGAGATCTTTCCCGACAGATTTCTTGCCAGCTAATATTTGTAACGCGACTTTCAGATATTCTTCCTTCCGCTCCAGATGGAATAAACAATCGGCATAAATCACAAACAGATTTGTGGAAATCAGTTCCCAGCCCTGGTGTAAATAAAGTTGAGGCAGAGAAGAAATAAGGGACACGGCTTGTTCGTAATCTTTCTGCTGGTATCTGATGATCGCCATTTGCGCTCGCAATTTATCAACAGACCGCGTACGATCTGCTGACTCATAAAATACCAGAGCGGATTCTGTGAGTTCCATGTAACTGTTCATAAACGATTCCCGTGACTTCAGGATTTCTTTGAGTTTTGGATTTAGATGCTTGTCCAGTAGCTGATCTTCATCTTCGTCATTAGGAGCCTTCTCAGATAAATTGACGTCTTCATAAGTGTTTCCATCTTCTGCCCGCCAACCTTTTCGAGCAGCTAGTTGTTCAATTGATGAGCGCGCCAATAAAAGCAACTCAGCACGTCCTTCAGCGACTTCTCGCGTGCGACCGCCTTGAATTACTCGTGGTGGAACTTCTGTCGCATCCATGATTTCTTGAATTATTCCATATACCCAATTTGCAACTAAATACTTGTTCTTCCCGTTCGAGACAAGCATTTTACTTATTTCTAATGCGAAATTTCGAGCGCGGAAAAGGAATTGTGATACTCGAAGCGCAGCCATAGTTGAGGATGTAGAGGTTGACATGAGCAAGAGAAGAAGAGACGATTGTCTAGAGAACAGGTAGCTGCGAAAGTCGAATAAGGAGATGTTGTTTTCGAGAATTTGATGGCGAATTGCTGAATCGGAGTCATTTGTGAGAAGTTTTCTGTTTGTGTCTGGGGAGAAACCGACACTTTGGAAAAATGTGATTGTGTTATCTGTACTGATTAGCAAACACCCAGCATTTCATAAGGTAAATGAAACATACCTTGCATTATTTGTACGAAAGTTGCTTCTAGCTCGTCATATTGAATCAGTGCATCTTCAAGCAAACTGACATTCTCAAACGCTAACGCTAGCCCCTCCTTCATCACAAAAAAGGTAGCAAAATTCCATCCTGGAATAGACTTCTTTGCTTCCATCTTCTTAACTTCGTCTTCGTACATCTGCACGCGTCTACCAAATGCTTCAAGGATTCCTTCTCTGATACTAGTCATTGCGTCGTTCCACATTTTCAGATCATCGGCTGGATCCAAGCCCATCTTGACGAGTACACATCTATCTTCTTTAGAGCTTGTGTTGAAATCGGCCTTTATTTTGTTGAATACGCTTGGTTTGAATCGTAGAGATGCAGCACCAGAATTCGTCCCATTGCTAGCATTCGGATCAAAGAAGAAAATCATCCACTCAGTTGAATCTCGCTGAGATGCAACTTTAGACGTAAACCAATCTCGTATGATTTTCCTTACGGTAGCTCGATACGTATCGTTATCTTCACATTTTACCAAAATGATTCGCATATACGGCGTATCGAGCAACCCCGGCATCTGATGCTGCAGCGCAGGCGGTCCATCAGCGAGCGTGTCTTCGTATAGATTAAGCGATAAAGCAGCAACTGTACGAAGCGGACGCGGAGGATGGTTCCAGTGTAAATTGCGTAGTGGAAGTCGCGACTGGATGTCTCGAATGATATGTGGTGCGATGCCAAAGGGATCGTAATACGCGATCGATACCGAACGAGAAGACATTGTACTATCACTTTACCTTCGCTGCGCGCAAACTGTGTAATTAAATAAGAAATCAATCCAGAAATAAAAAAGAAAGATTAAGCATTGCTTGTATCAATTGTCATAGGATGTCTACTTTCAACATTTATTGGAGGCCGCGTTTTACTGATCTGATGAGCCGCACAGTGTAAAGATTTTGGTGTGCAGAGTACACGCGAAGGCAGGTAAGCAATCAGTATTTGAGATCCCTCGGAGTTAGCAAGCTGTTAAGCTAATGCTTCAACGAGTTTCCAGTAATACTGTTGTTTAAGGGTAGTAAGTCTGGCTGAAATGGGTTTCCGCACTGCAGGAGCCAACCAACACAGTTATTACCATGTGATTATATGCAACTCATAGATCTCGCAACTGCACTACATATCCGCTTTTATAATTAGTGGATCCATTATGACATCTCTATATAGAATGTATAACCAAAAATGACGCCCGAATTGCAGCTATCGACCTTATACGGCATATTTACACATATTTATACATCGATTTCCTCCAGCTTATCCAAATCCAACATAGCCTGTGCAATCTTCATACCTTCGCGTCCTTTTCTTTCAATATCCACACTCCACATTCCATTCTTTTGCAAAACTTCAGGAATAGGCACTGTCTTACGACCGAGCTTGAAGACATATTTGGTAAGTGATAACGCGTGTAGTTTTCCAGACGTCGGAGATTCGAATCGACTCAAGACAAATAACCATTTATCGTCCCAGGCGATAACGCGAGATTTAATTATATATCTCGCGTAAGGTTTGATTTCCCGTTTAAACACCGTAGCGACGGCACCGACGGGCAAATACAGCCACTTTCCTTCGGCTTTCTTCACATCCAATAAGATTTTGCGGAAAAGGATAACCATAAGATCTGTACGCGCGATATCAAGGTCGCTGAAGTACGTCGAGTTCGATTTATGACCGTTCAAGTCACATTCGAGAGCTGGTGACCGGGCATTATAGACTGTCGTGCGGAAGACGTCGAATTCAACTGCGGGATGAGGTTTGTGGACGTATAGATGATACGTTAGCGACTTGTAGAACCGCAAATGCCTAATATAACAAAGTCAGAAATGAGCTCTAGCCAAGCCAAAACTGAGAGAGGAGAATAATTACCAAGCTAGAGGAATATTCTTGTAGTTGATAAACCAGAAGAGCGCTGACAGCGCGGCAAAGATTGCAGACGCACTCCACGCCATTGCAGGATCTACTCTGTACTTCAAGCAAAAACTGGCAAATTAAATGCGTTTGTGAGCAACGGTTCTAGCAGATTAGTCAATACACCAGGTACAATTTTGTATTCTCTGCAGCAGCGGAACGACCGGCTTGTATAGACTTGGACTATTAGGCCGTGGACTTAGCAGCCAAACCTTAAAATCCTGGGCCTCGGCAATAAATTCAGTATAAGTTGAGCGACGGGCTTGAGTTATGCAGGGGCTTGACTTGAGCTGCGAAAATCCTAAACTACAAACAAATCTCTGACCGGAATCCGTAAACAGATTGTGTTAAATTGAATCGTTTTCCATTGATGCATACATTTACATGACCATGTAAATATATATAGGTAGAAACTAACAAGAATTGCTGTGATAAGGGTTGGTTTTCATTATAAATAGCGACGCCGGTGAGCAGTGAGGCTCATACATAGAGATCAACTGCGAAAAGATTGATCCCTATCTGTCTGTCTCCCGAATTCATGCCGAATTCATCTGCGCAAACATTCAATCTGGCAACTCATAGTGTCAAAAAGGTAGTCAAAATGCCGCGGAGATGGCGCATAATAGCTATTGTGGTCATAGCAGCGTTTTTGGTTGATCAACCGTTTTCTCCAAATTTTATTAGCTGACAGCGCTGTTATTGCGCGCATTGTACAAAATTCCTCTGATAGAGACGAGTGAGTGCTAAATAACCAAAGGAAGATCAAATGAGGTTATATAATCCGTCCGAATTTTCAATGGTTTGACCACAGTCAAAAGATTTTCATTCCTAATAGTCATACGTGCAGCAAGAAAACATTCTTTCAGCTTTTGACACCAATATTAAATAAACAGAATACAGAATAAAAATGACGCAAGTGTTGTCTGAAAACACAATATATGATGACGAACAATAGATATAGTTGCAAACGAAAATAACATAGCAAACTGAAATGCTGATCACTAGAAAAATATTAAAAAATGCATATAAAGAATAGTATAGTACAGGTTAATTAGTCTCTTCTCGCCGTAAGCGTAGAACAGTACTTCTCGAAAACAACGCCTTATGCATATACAAATGATTCATGCCAAGAAAAAGATAAGGAAAAAGAAAAGACAAAGAGCAAAAATCTAAACGGTGCGCTGTCAGCTTTTCGAAATACGATGCAACTGATCAAGACGGATAGGCGATAAGTGTTCAAAAGATTCCAACTGCTCATCGTCTTCGGCTACCTTTCGAAGCTTATGGCCAGGCTCTTCGCTTCCTAGAGACTGAGATTCAAAGGACGAAGTTCGGGCACCGCTGAATCGTTTAGTGGTCGATGAATTCGCAGAGGGTTCAACCATAGATGCGGATTCAGAGACTAGTCGCGACGCAGCGGTGACTGCGGTTGCAGTCAGATCACGTTGAGGAATCGCAGTGCAATCCTTCGGGGCAGTAGCTGATGAATTATTGCTTGCCGGCTTGGCATTATTGGCCGCTTCATTTTGTTTCGCCGCTGACTCGTTCTTGAGCTGAGCGTATTTTTCAAATGATTTTTCAAATTCCATTGCGCGGATATACTCGTCTTGTTCATGAAGCAAATCGCTTAGTCTGGAGACTAGCTCCTGAGACTCCCGTAGTTCGCTAGCAAGCTGCTGACATCTTTGCTGCGAACGAATAAATTCAATTTCAAGCTGGCCAAAATGACGGCGTTGTAGTCTTTCGGGATGTTGCGCAGGTTCACTCTGCTGCTGCTGGTGAGGTTGAAGTTGCAGCTTTTGCGGTGGTTGAGGTATTTGTTCATGCGACTGACGCAAAAATGATGCGTGCTGCGTACGGGGACGCGCAACTGATGGTCTTTGGTCTTCACTGATTGAAGGGTCTAGTAATGAAAAGAGTGAGGCAGAAAACCTGCTGTCTTGCTCGCGCGGATCGCCGACTTCAGGCGATACTGCAGACTGTAAACAAGAGTCGCTGGTTGTGTCAAGCTTCCTCCGCTTATCGAGAACCGACTGAGGAGTTGTGTCATCAGCAGCTTGAGCAGAGCGTTTCTGAGACTCGGCGGCAAGGCGCACGATTGCTGCGCCGCTGGGAAACATTTTGTGTTGCGGTTGCTGCTGAGGGCGCTGGGTGTCGGTGCCAGTGAAGGACGAAGAGATGTGTTTTCTGACGCGATGCTGTTGATGAAGCTGGCGACGTCTAGCCTCGTGCTCCTGGAACTCCTGCACGGTTTTGGACCAGGCCTGCTTGAAGTTGTCTGTGAGCTTCGTGAGCATTGCGAGAGCGGCGGAGGCGGCGGTGGAGGAGATGCGGAATATATAAAAAGTGCTGACGGTGAAGTGCTGACGCCCAGTGGAGATCTTTCGGCTAGGATTGCGCCGCGCACTGGAACCGAACCCAGTGTTCACGGTGCTGCCAGCTGGCCACGCACGGCTCCACTGTGCACGCGGTCGCCGGCAGCGGTCAGCAACGGGATGCTCTGCAGAGATGTACGTCACGGGCACTACCTGGTTACTGAATAAGAGCAGCAGCAGCGACCGCGGTGGACTCGGCCGAGCCCGTGGCCGCTGAAGAACGCGGCGATTTCCCAGTGCTGTGCACGTGCACAGGCGACTTGGAACTCGTCAGTCTGCAGGAAAGACGAGAAATATGCGTTTAGAGGCAGAATAAAAAGTAGAGCCGTTATTACAGCGGTTCAGAGCATCTTCTAGTAAACCGCTGCTTTCTATTAGCACCAGCCGGGGCGAATCTGGGATATCGCTGGCGCTGTTGATACAAGCTGTCATTCGCCTACGCCAGCATCAGCTTCCGGCCAAAGCGCGCGTCCAAACTTCAGCTTCCGTAATTAGCGGTCCTAGAGCTGCTGTCTCTTCCGCAGTCCGCTAATTCAGGATTAGCTATCGTTAATCCTGCTCAGTTGGCCGACCGCCCGACACAATTTGACATTCCTTTTGCACGATCGCCAATCGCTCGCTCCTGACTGGCTCGATGCCGTGCGCCGTTCTTGTCTCGACTCTCTAATTGGTAATCAACACTTTGGCAGTTCTCGCGTTTTGCCACTGCAAATTAAGTGGGCAATAAGTTACGTGAATATTATATTACCTCTCGTTTATCAACTGCCCCGCGTTTCGGCTTCTTCTTGACACGAAAACTGGTCGACTCCTTTATTTTTAATCGAACGGCTAGGCAAATCACTACTCGAATCTCCCATCATATTAATTTACCGCCCCCTCCCATACTCCTTCGATAACACCCGCGTTCCACATCCTATTCCGAACGCTCATGGCACCGGTCGACTAGTATCATTAGAGCGATTAGTGTACATATACGCCCAATCGCTGCAGGCTCACGTGTAGAATGCAGTCAGCCGCGAATAGTGCGGCGCTGCGTTTCAGCGCGAGTGAGTTTGCGAAAGCAGCGGAACTTCGTGTGGTGGAAGGCGTCATCGATTGACGGGCAATCGTGGCTACTCTCCATTAGATAATCGTATATCGAAACGGTGTCGAAACACGATAAATCAAGAGCCATATTTTTTGATCAGCGCCCTCATCGATGATTTAGCTTGATCAGCGTAGCCACCGCCTCCAAACAGCACAGAATGATTCAACTCATGAAATAATCTATACAGCCTTATCCTGTCTTCGTATTCAGCTGCCGGTTCTTTGACTGGTACAAGTTGATGATACCGCTGAAAGAACCCTGACGAACTGAAGCCGCCAAACATTCGCATTATACCCAGTTCGAATTCAGAATCGGCATAGTATGCGCATGAATCATAAATCACGGGGACTGACTCACCTGTTTTCGAATCTCTAACCGCCCCAGCGTTTCCACGCCATAGATCGCCGTGGATAAGCGATGGTTTAGAGTCGACGTGGTCAAGAAGGCGTGGCACAACCGCTGATAACATGATCTCACCTAGACGCGACATCTCAGCGTCTTCACCATTAACGTGCTCGTTCTGATTAATAATATATTGTAGTCGGTGTTTGCCGAAGAACTCAGCCCACGTTGCAGTAGGCGGGTTGGGCAACTCGGTGGAGCCGCAACAAGTCACAGTTGCATCAGGCCGCCCATACACTTCCGACTCAGACGAAGTATGTAACGCAGCTAGCTTCTCGGCCAACTTCTGCTCATAAACTTTTCCGGATCCTGAACTCAGGCCATCGAGAAACGATGTCACCAGGAAGAACTTGGACGAGTCGTTGACGCATTGTCCGGTGGAAATCGGAGTCGGACAGAAACCGGCCACTGCCGATGATATCAACTGCAAAGCCGAGAATTCGCCCTTAATCAGGGTTTCTGAACCTGATGTCTTCAGAAAGTACACGGGTTTGCTGTCTTTGGATATGGGCACGGTTGTACCAAACGATGAAGCGGAGAAAGATGACGGGGGGATGGAATATGAAGATGAAGGACCCGGTAGACTTTCAACAACTGCTGGATCCATTCTCAGTGGTTAAATATCATCACATTCACGTTACCAATGGTAGACTCTGCTGCAAAGTAGAGTGAATGAATGAAGAGGCGCAGATCAAAGACTGGCGCTGCAATAGCTTAGTCTGGCGATTAGATTAGCGCGAGGGCGCAAAGCTGCGCTACAAGCGACAAGCTTGCGCACAAGCGCAAATCTGAGTCTCCAATGCAAGCGCCAAAATTGTACAGCCTTATGGTTATATTACTTTTCAAACGTCTTTGTTCTGCTTTGCTTAATATGATTTTCATGTATTTATCTTGCCTATAGAAAGTAATTTCTTCTTAAATTATTTGCATTGCCATATATAGTTACGTAATACCTGTGGCGCAGGTTCTAAGCAGTTTCTCCAGAGCCAATTAGTACGTACATAGTAAGTGAATATTTGTATTCATTTCCTTGCTTTAATAGCTCTAGTTGAATGTCTGCTCTAGACATCTTGCTCTAAAGAATGTGACGCCGTAATAGCGCTTGGGTGTCAACATGCTCGTGTCCCTGGTATTGATTATCTACGCAACACTTAGCTGGAGATCAGCATAGCTTTAATCAGCGGCTGTTGGCTTTTTGCAGAGCCATTTCAGGTTCCAGAGGGGTTTTCAGACCCATAAACTTCGCATCAAAAGTGGCTGTCGATGAATTATATTTGTAGTTAGCACAAAGAATTATAGCCGGACAGTAATCAACAAGCAATATATATATATATAAGAAATAGGAAGAATCTCCCGAGACCAGAGGACCAGGTAATATTTAATGTAAATGATTTTGAGCTCAGTCAAACGTATAAACGGCGCCTCTATTTCAAGTTCTCCACATCTCACCAAGTCGATAAATTCGGTCACCAAATCGAACACATTTACCGGTTCGTTGGATTAGAATTTGGTCGTCTTTGTGTGGCTTACGTTTACTATAGTCTGTTCTTTTCAATCGGTTGCAGCAATTAATTTGAAGTCTCAAGGCCCAAATGGTGTAACAAATATGATTCGAGCTTCGAAAGAAGCTGAAAGTAAGGGGCAGTCTACGACCCTAATAAATAACCATACCACGATCAGATTTCCCTTGGATTAGTCCAGGCTAGTGAACATAAATGCCTTGCCTGGTAATGCAGCTTCCAATTAAACCTCTAGAAGGCATATTACAGAATCACGAGACGTTTTGTCGCGGGTGGCGCGCAATGTGAACACACGGCATCAAAAGATCACCAAATGGTGCAGCAGCTCACAGTCATATGGTTGCTTTTTGAGCGATTGTGGATATTCCCATAACGCCTCGTACCAATAGTCTAGATGGTCTGTATGAGAATCATCGATGACGTTCCCAGTGCAAATACTATTATTCTCGACCGGACGGAGAACTTGTGACACTGTTTTTCTCTCATCTCGGCCTATATCAACACTCTGGCATAGCGAATAATCACAGGTCTCCTTTCATCATAATTGCTTAAGATCAGTGCCAACGGAACAAGCGGAAACTACTACCAGCCGCTAAGTATCAATTGACTTCTGTTTGCGCCGCAGCGCCCACTTCGGAATCTTATTTCTCCGTCTGATAAGACATGTCGGGAAATATTGCTACTATCCGAGCTTCTTATCTCTGCGGTTCGTATTTCGACGGCAAACGTCTTTGCAAAGACGCAGGAAGAGAGCAACATGATTTTCTCAACCGTCCAAACCACTGTGCTCAAAATGAAAACCAAAACCGCTCCGCGTTCGAAGATAGTCAGTTTCGGCGCACTAGACGCACAGACGGACGGACGAGACAAAATAAAACTGGAAACCGCTTTTCATCTCGCTTGAATCAACTGTCCAATAGCGCCACAAGAGCCACCGCAGAAGTCATGGAGCTCGCTCTCGGTGCTTGGCTGGTGCTTGATCTTGTTTCCGATGTCGAAGAACTGAGGATCCAACAGACCGAAGAAAAAGCTTGAAATGGAAAAGGTGGCCGCAAGCTGCGACACTGATAACAGCTGCTAAATTGGCGCCGCAAAAGTTATCGGCAATCAGCATCCCTTGCGTCATAGCCACCCGGCAAAAAGATATCATTTTCAGACTGTTGTCTCTGGCCGCGCGATTCCGTTCTCCTAAAAGCCACGGCATACCACCCGTAGATCATGGCTGATACGGCTATTCTCCGAAAGGTAATTATTGGCTTTGTGCTCGGACTTCACCGTAAGTGTGAGACATGCATAAGCTTTCACAGCACTGCTCGATAGTACGTCTCGATAGTACGTAGAGTAACCGCGGCCTTTGACAGGATTACTTCCTCGATACCCACAACCTCGGCGGATAACCGGAATTCAGCATCATCATAACATTGGTCGCTCCCTCATATGGAAGCAATCAAATATGCAGACTTTACTATGATCCAGTGGAAATGGAAATCGAGTAATTTCCAAAAGTGTCCGATGTCCAGTCTTTCAAAACTGCAGTATCTGCCAAACAGACCATTAGAATTCTGCACACGGCAATCTGTCTCAGCTGGCTTATCTCACGAAAAAGGAGCCTGATTTGACGCCATTCAAGACGGGTTACGAGTAGTACCTCTATACCATGTGCCAAAAGAGATAAGACAGTTTGTTTATCGTAATTCAATATCGGCCTTTGCATTAATCAATATGTTTTGCAACGCCACTGACAGAATTGATCTCCTGACTTGGATAATATATAGCGGCGCTGGCCCGCCTGGTTTGCAAGTCATACAGAGCTGTCAGTTGTACAAGTAGTAATGTCGTCCATATCTGACAAGAACCAGGACTCTGCTCCTGACGCGCCAGCCTATGATCGCGATAATTACACTGCCGAGAAAACGAGAACCGAGACCGTCGTCCGGAACGTGGATGATACTGAGCGCGGATCCATCGACGATGTGAAAGTTGATGTGCATACCAATATCAAAGATGGACTCCAGCGACAGATGCATCAGCGCCATGTGCAGATGATTGCACTGGCAGGAACACTTGGTACCGGATTGTTCTTGAGTAGTGGAAAAGCCATTATTCACGCTGGACCTGCTGGCGCACTCATTGCATACATTCTTGTTGGTACTGTTGTATGGTCGATGATCCAGAGTCTGGTATGCCTTATTCATCATGATTTCTTCTCCTCGCGTGTTGCATGATACTGACGTGAAACTGGCAGGCTGAAATGATGTGCTATGCACCTATCGCTGGAGGATACATTCATTACGCTGAGCGCTTCCTTCACCCCTCTGCTGGTTTTGCTCTCGGCTGGATGCAATGGTACTCCGCCGTCATCTCTCTCCCCACTGAGATCATCTCAGCTGCAGTTATCATCGGCTTCTGGGACACTGATCCCACATCAGGCGATATTCCACGTTCCCATATGATTGGATATATCACTGCTTTATTGATCTTATGTTCCATGATCAATTACTTTGGCGCTCGATGGTTCGGTGAAGCTGAGTTCGTATTTGCAATCATCAAAATCCTGTTGATCTTAGGTCTCATTATCGCTGGACTTGTCGTTGATCTCGGCGGTGGACCTGATCACGACCGTATTGGATTCAGATGTACGGTTTGATTTCCCGTTTTCTCAACAATACAAACGTACTAATAGTTGCTATTGTTTAGACTGGAAAAATCCAGGAGCATTTGCTCCATATCCTGTTCCTGGTAACGTTGGTAAATTCACTGGCTGGTTCACATCCTTATTGCAAGCCGCGTTCTCCTTTGGCGGAGTCGAAGGACTCGCCATGACCGCGGCCGAAGTGCAGAATCCCCGCGCCAATATGCGGAAGGCTGCGCGTCTGCTCTTTTATCGGATTTTGTTCTTTTATATCTGCGGTATTACAATCGTCGGTATGCTTGTGCCGTATAACGATTCTCATCTGCTTAATTCGACTGGAAATGGAGCCGCCTCGTCGCCCTTTGTTATTGCGTTCAACAGAGCCGGAATTAAAGCTCTTCCCAGTGTAATCAACGCAGGTATCCTCACTTCGGCGTTTTCGGCAGCTGATTCAGTGCTATATTCCGCTTCGCGAATGCTGTACGGTCTCTCTTTGCGAGGTCAGGCGCCTCGTATCTTCTCCAGAACTTTGAAGAATGGGCTTCCCATTGCTTCTCTCATCATGTCCACGCTTTTCATCTTGCTTGCCTATATGTCTCTCTCTGATGGCGCACAAACAGTACTCAACTGGTTGTCGAACCTCACATCTATCGCGACCTTCATCTGCTGGGGTACAATTTGCGTCACGTTCCTTCGCTACAAAGCTGGTTGCGAAGCCAAAGGCATCGATCGCAAGCGAACATTTTTCTATAACAGATGGCAGCCGTGGCCTGCATACTGGGCCATTTTCTGGTGTACCGTCAACGTGTTATTCAACGGATA
This sequence comes from Myxozyma sirexii, assembly GCA_030568315.1. NCBI lineage: Eukaryota > Fungi > Ascomycota > Lipomycetes > Lipomycetales > Lipomycetaceae > Myxozyma > Myxozyma sirexii. The sequence goes on along the minus strand of JAJLTT010000009.1, from coordinate 62,369 downwards.
CCAAGTGTTCATCCACGGAATGTGGAGTACATCGGATTTCATCATCGCGTATATCAATATCCCGATCGTTATAGCGTTATTCGGTTTCCACTGGGTCACTACCGGACGCAAGAAATTTCCAAAGGCTCACGAGATTGATATGTTCTCCAACGTCCCCGGTTCTGAGATCGATTTTGATCCGAATCCACCAAAGACTAAGATCGCTAAATTTTTCCGATGGTTGCTGTAAACAGGTAGCGCCTGTCGCGTGCGGTATGCTAATTACTTAGTCAAGTAATTAATTTTGCGAATTTGAATATGAAGAAATATGAATTGATGGATTGCCCACCGTAATTTTCCTTGTAATATCATCGATGCAAATTGTAGTAGACCAGAATCAAGTCTGCATATTGGAAAAAAAGTAAGCTGGGAAAAATTGAAAGGCAGATATGATTGATTTTATGGCACAATTGGTGTTGACATCGAAGACTGATTCTGCAAAAAGAGGCAATCAGGAAAAGAAATTGACAATCTAATCCAATCCATGTACAATTTTCTTGATACTATTCCGATAGGAATAAAAGTAGCATCTTCTAGGCCGTACCTTTTCTTATTGCTTACATTCTTCGAAAAGCTTGGACTTGATACGCTGCCGAACTGGGGTTTGGGAATTTCCCAGGACCTCTTCGAGTCATGCATGTCTCAGATCCGCATAAGATATACTAGCTTAATTATTCCACTACGGTTATTATAAATGATGTTGGATTTACACGAAGAGGTGTAATTTTTTCTAGTGAGTTATGAGTTTTATAACTAGATTATATTTTATTCTTCTTGTAGGAAAACCGTTAAAATATGGCAATGGTAGTCAAAATTTCTTCCAATTATAACCTACTTTAGACGAGAAAGACTTATCAAAACAGGCTTCTTCAAAATATTCTTGATACTTTTGACTGTGCAGACGCCATTCATGATTTTTTTTTTCAGCTAAAATTTTCTTGACTTTAAATTTGCTGGAGATTTATTTAATACCGATATAAATCTTCCGACTGCAGAATATCTTGCAAGTCATCAGAGCGATTTATTTGTCCTAGATTTCCACATTCGCAATCACAGTGTCAAGGCTAGCGACATCGCTACTTGCGTAATTCTCCAGACACATATTCGCAGAGAACAGTGCAGTAATCCGATTAGTTTTCGATAACATTTCCTGACGAGTTCAGCAACTTACCTCTGCCAAATCCCCATCGGAGTCTTGGACTGATTGCACGTATCCGTGCATAAGTTTCAACTTTCAGGCTTATATTGCCTAAATAAAGAACTGCATCGCCAGGTTTACTCGGCAAAGCGGCCTTCATTAGTGAGTGATTGCGAACGTTACATGACCTTTGAACGTTCCGATGCAGAGAATATCTAGAATTTTCTGTGTACACTTATCAGTAAATACAGCAGCCCTCAGTAGCAGTAATGGTTTACTGCAAGTGTAGTCTTGATAGCTCTGGAGCGCCTATGGCATTGTTGACTAGCTAGCATCGGCTTCCAAAATTTAGCATAATATAAAAGTCTGGCAACGCATAAGAAGAGACCATATAAATCTTGATAAGTGCGCCAGACATGCATCCAAGCATATACGTACCACATAACACGTTAAGAATATTCAGGAAATAGCTGGCTGAGCAATTGATGAGATAGGAGCAGCGAAGGTAGGGCGGGATATATTAAAATTAACAGACCGCCTAAAATCTCCGAAAACAAAATCGCTTTGTTTCTCTTTTTTTTTTCTAGAAACAACTTGGCCTGTCTTCAATCTGCAAACTATCCTCTCCATCCGTACTCCTACCATCCCGCCTCAACTTGCAACTTGGCGTCCACTTCCCGCCGCATCTTCTTCACCTCCTCAAGTCCAACCAATCCTATATTTTCATTAGCCATCATCTTCTCTGCTGTCGACATGCTCGGATTAGTGATATTTCGTACGCCGGACTTCGCCGTCGCAGCTATTTAGCAAAATATTCACGCTAAGAAATTATCTTATTCAAAAGCCAAACCATCCGCAAAGAAAGATTAAGCCGACTGTGAAGAACTGTAGCGAAGGGAAACAGGAATATCGAGTTGCGATTCGCGAATTCGTCGCTGCGCAACGACACAATTTGTGGCCGCACGCGACGCGGCCCTATTGTACCACGCCTGCGATAAGCGAAAGCCAAATATTCTGCACTGCCCCGTTTCTTTTCGTTTGCTTTTTACGTTGACACGACATGCATAGTTTGAGACCTGCAAAGGATTTTGCTTGTGCTGGATTTGTATAAAATTGTTTTTCTATTAACGATGTTGTTGCGGTCTCAAATTCTCTGCTCGACCTTGTAGCAGTTTTTTTTTGCGATGGAAAGAGTCTTCCGCTTATCAGACTGTTGATTTATTTACAACTCTAGCTAACAGCATTTACTGCCTCTCAATTTAGATGGTCTTAAGATTAGCAAGAACACTGGTTGGGAACCTTGCGGATCCCATATGAGTCCTCCGTCTCGTCTTATGCGTATCGGTTTTGAGCATAACTCACTCGACATCCGTCCTAAGCGCCGACAAATGTCAATACCCAGAACAATGCTGTCATTGTTTAGCTTGTGAGTCTTTTGCCTATTCTATATTTTGTGCCAAAGCGACGTGAGATCTGCAAATCTATTCTCTAGGACAAAATTCGCCAAATTATGGAACAGATAGAGATTTTCGAGAGGAGTTATAAGAAAGTAAACAGTACCTGAAAGAGCAGATAAGCTGCGGTCAAAAAATCTCACCTCGACCACTCTCAAATTACGCTAATGCCTTGACATACTTGTTCTATAAAGCGTATTTAGACCCCGGCTCAATTTATGGTTTCAAGCGACGTCAAGCTTAACTGGTATGTCAACAGCTGTATTCTCTAGTAAACAGCTTGCGCCGCATGAATTCCAAGTTATTCTGATGCAGCAGCCTATATTTCATCCTTTGATACTTCCGCTCTTCAACTCTCACTTTTCTTCTGTAATTTGTTTATTTTTGCTCTACTTGAATACTTTGGACTGGTAGCCCTATTTCATATGTGGACGCTAGTAAGTCCTCCATGTTTGCATTATAATACGATCAAACCGCAATGACGCGCGAAGAAGCTCGAATCGGATCTGCGAAATTTGTTATATACTTTTTTCAAAGGAAATCGCATAAAAATAGATATTTGGATTTGCGAGTGCACGAATCATCGGACCACTTTTATATCTTTCTTGCACGACCTAATTTTGCATCCTGGAGCTCACTTGATTATTATTAGTCAATTCAATACTGCCATTCCACATGTCTATATGTTACCATTTGCCTTCAAACTACTTTGTTATCTTTTGCCATTAAAATTTAATCCAAATTTTGTTTGAGAAATGACGTAGTGAGTGTTGTTGTGGCTCCACTTGTCTCGTGCTTTGTGAAGTCGATTGAACTCTGGCGCATATTTGTTGCGCTGGTTCTAGAGTATGGATAACTTCTCATGTTATTTCAGAAGTTATTGGTTTGAGCTTGGAGGATTTGTGTTTTAGTTAGCGGAAGGTATATGATTACTACTTTCTAATTTATTCGGTAGTTACTTGAAAATCCGCATTTTGTTATATTTTAAGTAAACTGAAAAAATAGAGAACAAATAAAACGATTAATCGGCGAATTTGACAATAGTTTTACCCTTATTCTTTCCAGTTAGTAATCCCTGGAACGCGGTCGTCAGATTCTCAATACCCTCAGTAATATCCTCCTTGAATGAAAAAGCTCCAACGTCCTGCTTAACGAGCTTCGTCAGACTGCCAATGATCTCTTTCACCGTCTCTGGTTCTTCGGCGATAGTGTCGAGGATAATGAAACCTTTAATAGTCAACCTGCGTTGGAATACTTCAATGAGATTCTTGATTCCGTATCGTTCGTTGGGTTGGAGATTATACTGAGAAATCGCACCGCAGGCGATGATCGTGCCATGAATCTTTGCTTTCACAAGTACGGCATCGAGAAGTTCTCCGCCTACATTATCGTAGTAAATATCAGGGCCTTCGGGAACATACTTGTCGATCGCAGCGTAATAGTCTGGCTCGGCATTATAATTCCAAGCCGCGTCGAACCCGAGCTCCTCAGTGACAAATTTAACCTTTTCGTCAGATCCAACCGAGCCGACGACGCGTAGACCATGCATCTTAGCCAACTGTCCAACAATCTGTCCAACGGCTCCCGCAGCTGCTGAAACGAGGATGGTCTGACCTGCTTTGAGTGGTCCACCTAGATTGATCAACGAATGGTAAGCTGTCAACCCGGGCATTCCGAGAATCCCAATGTAATAAGTAAGCGGGATTCCCTCAGCATTACCAACCGGCGTGAAGAACGCAAGCTGTTCGGCAGTGACAGCCTGGTATAAAGAGAATTCGGTCTTTGCAAATGGAGAAATCACGAGCTCGGATTTCTTGAAGCCGGACGCGTTGCTTTCGATAACGCGCGAAATGCCGAAATTGTTGATTGACTTTCCAATGGTGAATGGCTCTGAGTACGTCTTGATCGAAGAATCACGCATGCATCCGCGCATATAGGGATCTAGCGAGACATAAAGTGTTTGGAGAAGCAGACCTCCTGGCGGGGCCGAAGATGAGATGGTCGAGGTCACGAGTGGGAGATGCTCCTCGGTCGGAAGATTTGGAGGGATCTTTGAGAAGACGATTGACTTGTTTTCCAACGACATTGTTGCGCTATCTCAGAAAAATTGAAAAAAGTTGAGATTGCACATAATGCAACGGGATCATCGGCCGTATTTATATCTAGAGTTCATAGTGCTCGCGGACGGAAAGTTAACATACGCAAAATGCCGAAATCGCGATTCTTCCGAAATATTCTCCATCACGTCTGGCCGATATCCTTGATCACTAATCCTACATTAAGGACAAGAAAAGCCCGAAAAATGCCGACAGAGTGATTACCGAATCATTATCTCAATTCTCGGTCGAGTAAACTGCCTTTCGGCTAGTCAGGCGTCATATTTAGGCTTTCGGCGGTCCCTTGAGATTTTATCCACCAGCCTGAACTCTAATGCAAGCTGATCATGACGGCAGAATTACGTTAGATTGAATATTTTATTGCAACGGTTATGAATCTAAAATTTAAGATGAAAAATTGTAGAATTGAGTATGCTTTGGCTAAACGAATCATTGGCTTGTACTTATTGATGATAGCAGCTGAGATCACAACAAAGAAAGCGTTGTTTAAAGAATTAAGCAAACTTGACTGACACCTTTCCAAAATTCTTTCCGCTCAACAATCTGACGAAGGCATCTGCCGTGTTTTCGATTCCAGAGACCACATCCTCTTGGTAAACAAACGAGCCATCTTTCAACGCCTCACTAATTTCCTTCTTGAAATCCACTAGCAATTGCGGATTCTTCTGAACCAAAAAGTTAACAATAAATCCCTGGACTTTTAACTGCTGCGTAACAATAGACATTAAGTTAGCATAACGATATCGGGTTTCTGGAGTGGCATTGTACTGAGAAATCGCACCGCAGGCAATAATTCTTGCAAAACTATTCGCGCTAAGGAAAACTGCATCTAAAAGCTCACCACCGACATTATCGAAATAAATGTCAATGCCCTCAGGAATATATTTCTCGATAGCAGCTTTGTAGTCTGGCTCGGTTTTGTAATTCCAAGCGGCATCGAATCCGAGCTTTCCGGTCAAGTACTTTACTTTCTCATCAGAGCCGACTGATCCGACAACACGTAAGCCATGCTTCTTTGCTAGTTGTCCAACAATTTGACCCACGGCTCCTGCAGCGGCCGATATCAGAATGGTTTCTCCGGCTTTGAGTGGACCGCCGATTTCGAAAAGCGAGGAGTAGGCGGTGAGTCCAGGCATACCGAGGACGCCGATGAAGTAAGTGAGCGGGAAACCGTAAGGGTTCTCAATTTTCTGGTAATTGGAAAGATTGCTGCTTTCGACAGTGAAATAGAGAGAAAACTCGGTAGCTGCCGATGTTAGAAGATCGCCTTTTGCAAACTTATCCGATTTCGACTCAAGCACTTCAGAAATGCCAAAACCAGCGATAGGCTTGCCGACAGCAAATGCGGCACTGTAGGATTTGATTTTGGGATCACGCATCCGGCCACGAAGGTAGGGATCAAGTGAGATCGCGAGGACCTTGACAAGGAGACCGCCATCAGGAGCCGAGTCGGCGATTGAGCTGGTTACGAGAGGCAGATCTTGCTCGATTGGCTGGGAGTAGCGTTAGTATGTGGTTGGCAGCGATAAGTTGTGCGATAGACAGATATACCATGCCATGCGGGAGCTGGGCCAACACCACCGATTTGTTTTCAAGAGATGGCATGATGATAGAATTGAGGAGCGATTGAGTCGATGTGGAGATGGGGACCAAATCGCGGTAGGTCTTACTTCATGCAAAGTGTGATGGCGTTGAGAACGTCCGAAACCGCTGGCGTTGAGGGCCGCGACGGCCTAAGCTTATAACGAAATCATCATCATCTCTAAATTTCTGTTGATTTACAAAGTTCATCCAAATTAGAAACAACTTTCAACTGCTTTTACAACTGGCAGGAGATCAAGTAGCAGTTTCACATGTCTTAGTTAATTGAGTTTCACCTTTCAAGGGGGATGATTTTCACCTTTCAAGGGGGATGATATTGTAATCAACGTTCTTTGATAGTGCAAAATGAGTTGTCGCTATGCTAGCACTTTGTTGGCCAAGAAAATATGAAGCTGATGATGGATTTCTAACGGCGGTAACTTGAAGAATTACAAAAAGGGAACTGTAAACATCGAGTGCATTGTGTTATTAGTAAGCAAAACTCTATTTAAGCTTTCAACAGTTTCGGCATAGAGATTCGATATCTTGTTTCGATTGAGTTCCACACCTTCATCGTTCACTCTTGTCCGCTTAGGCAATCCGAGCGTTGATAGCGTCTGTAATATATACAGAGTGCGTGAAACCGTGCGAGAGCTATTACAGGACTACAATACGCTCAGAGACAGAGAAAAGCCGCCTCTGACGGCTTCGGGGAGCTCTAGAGACAGTGTTTGCCGCCCTCGCGCCAGTGGCCCGGCTAAAGCCTGCCCAAAGAGTTCTGATCCCGGCGCCGGTTAAGTCTGCGTACATAAGCATCCGCCGGCGCTGAATAACGGGCAGACAGTAGGCTGAGAAGAGCTAAAGCAGCAAAAGATGCGAGAAAAAGTAAACATCTACTATCACAGGCGCGGAGCACGGCCAGAAGCCGGCCGGGCGCTCCTCGGCCGTAAGCGGCAGTCTTCTAGACGCGCCGGCTGAGACAGGCTCCGGCAGCAGCTGCGCACCAGGAAATGGCTCTGGCTGCGGCCGTTGGGCTGCATCGGGCAGGGCCTCTTCACGTGATGGCGAGCAGGAGCGGTTCAGGGGAAGTCTAAAATGAACTGTCGCCGGCTCGGGTCCGGGCGGATTCTGGGTCAGCGCGGCTGAGCTACACCAGACCATCTGAGTCGAATATCGTGCCCTACTTGTCGCCGTCGACACCGCTTCTCGCGTTTTGCCTTTCTTCCCCCGGCCTGCTGTGGTTCTCGTCGGCGCTCTGCTGGATCTTTAAATCTACTGATGCTTCGCCCTTCGTCTGGTCTGCCCCGTCTGCCTGCCCTCGCCCACTCTCTCTCGCTTACCCTTCGATTGGCCATGTCCGTCTCTCTCCACTGAACCAGGCCCTGTCTCTCTTCCCTCGCGCACACCCGCGCTTTCTAGGTCCTTCCTTCTCATGGACAGCTACCAGGCGGCCCCCCATGTCTGCGACTTTGTCCTTGAGGTCGCCCAGCACCCTGTCCAGGCTCGTGCATCGGGCTGGGGCACCCGCTCAGACACCCGTCGTCCGGTCGACCCTCCCCCAGTCGTGAACCTCTCCGTTTTCCAGGACGGAAGCAACGCGTACATACTCACTTCGAATCTGCACTCCTTTGCTCTTTGACTAACCCCTGTTCCCGCAGGACAATGTGCTGTAAAAACACGTTTATTCTCCAGGCTACCTTGCACGCGGCGTTCCCCGTCTCGCCTACTCCTGCCTCTCTGCATACTCCCACTTCTCCACCGCAATCCTCAAACTTGATCGGTACAACCATTACCTCTCTCTCGTTCATGAAGCACCCGCCGCCTGGCCGGGCGTACTTTTTGTTTCACGACCTGTCCGTCCGGCAAGAAGGATCGTATCGCCTGGTATTTTCCCTGTTTGAACTCTGTGAAGGCATTGGCGCAGTATGGCGGCAGGAGGCAGTAAGTGAAGTCTTGACGGTCTATTCTCCAAAGAAGTTTCCCGGACTAGATGTTTCTAGTGCGCTGACTAGAGAGATTGCTAGTCAAGGCGGGAAAGTGCGCATCAGACGCGAAGCTAGAGTGAAGAACAGTCGTCGGATTCCGCTTACTATTCGATACCAGCAGCTTCAGCAACAGCAGCAGGAATTGCAGCAACAGCAACAAAAAATACAACGATATGAGCAAGACTATACACTACAAGTCAAGTCGGAAGACGGATCGAGCACTTACACCACGCTTGATGGAAAGCGCAAGGCGATTTTACCGGATGCCTACGACTACACGCAACCTCCTCTCCCTCAGCAACATTCACATGAATACTCTTTAGCAAGTTATGGTTCATACAGCACATCAACAGCATACTCGCCCTTTCATTCAGCCGCAACAGCAAGTGCCTACCATCCGACATATTCGCCATCGACATCCTCGTCATCACCAATGCAAGCTCCTTCGGCATCCGCATCAGCATCCTTGCAAGTTCCTCCACCTCCACCTCCGCCTCCGCCCCCACCACAATTGTCGTTACCGTTGCCCCCGAGCTCAAGCGATTTGAGCCAACAACCGCCGTATTTTTACCTGCCGCCACCGCCACCATCGTCGGCCGTTCCGCGCAATTTCTCGCAGAACACCGCAAATGTAGCGCAGCTACTTGCACCTCAACAATACTACTCTACAGATCCGGCATCTGGACAGGCGCGACTAGTCTACGTTGACGCGCGACATCAGCAGCAGCAGCAGATGCCAAATCATATGCAGGCCAACGATGAGATCCTCGCCGTGGCGGCAGCTAGTTCACGGCCGGCAACGCAACCGTCTCAGAGTATGATGGGACTAATGCTGCAGTCTACTTCTGGGCTGACAGAAATGGACTCGTCCAGCCATTACTTATATGACGACGGGTTTGACGAGTAGCTTGATTCTGCCTGTAAAGCGAATGTGAGCTCTCAGTTTGCTCGTGAAAAGGGCTAGGGAGGCGAATAGGCGGTGAAAGAGGGATGGAAGTTTATTTATTAAAGTTTAGGAAGGAGTTTGAGTTTTTGTGGATTGTGTTTATTTGCGTGATTTTGTTATTCTTGGAATGGCGTATAGATTCAGATTGGTTTGAATGGTTGGACGACATATCTAGATTAAGTTTAATGTGTAGTATAATATAGTATATAATATGACAATATGTATCGTTTAGCGGCCAAGTAATCATGTCGCTAAGAGGCTTGTGCCAGTAAACTCCATACGAACTTATACGCAAGAAAGTTCGACTAGCCCATCGCAATATCCGGCCCGAGGTACTTTTTTCATATAGGAACAGACGGTTGAGAAACGGGCAGAACAAAACAGGAGCAGCAATGCTTTTCTGAGAAGAAAATTAAATGTGTGATTGATAATTCGACGGAAGTCTAGCTAGATTGAATACGACTCGGGTATGTTTGCAGTTGACATCATCTAACTAGCAGAGAACAGTTTGGTAGCGACTAGTCGGAAATAGGAGGGGTGCTCGGTTAGAGAATGAAGGGCAGATGTCAGCACGCTAAAAGTCGCCGAGAAATCATAGGTCGGGCAGTGGTAGTGAACTTGATTGCGGTGTAATGAGTGCATTTACAAGTCGGTGTAGTCGAACAGAGAAGTGTCAAGACGAAGAATTCTATGAAGTAAAATTCGTGAATTCAGTAAGACGAGCGGCGATAATTGCGAAAAGTAAGATGAAAAGCAATATGTTAGGGTTGTGTACTAAGTCACTCAGATACAGTGGAGGGTTTTTCATAGTTCAAGACAAAATTTGACAGATAGATTGTGGGACGCTAAACTAAAAGATGTAAAATGATCCCAGGTCGTTCTTTAAGCTGCCTCACATTCGGCTAAGATGATAAATGAGTCTGTGCTGGAAGCTTGCCGCGCACAGCACAAGAGATAGCTTGCGTCAGGAGAGAACACAGAGCTAGGCAACAGGAGGCAGTACGGCAACCAACAAGAACACTGCAGCGAAGCCGCCTGAGCGCACCTCAGCAACAACCAATGTCGTACAGAGAGCGCACAAGGGAAGCAAGAAAGAGTGGGGAGCGCAACACGAACCGCAGACAGGAATACGACAGTCTAAGGTTCGACCATGGTGGATTTGAGTTTGCCAGGCTGCACTGCTATCACATGGTTAACGTAGAAGCGGCGGTATGACCCCTTCAGATAGATACGCGGACGCAGCATATGTAAGCAGAACGTTGCGGATATCCGCCCAGATGCACGGCGGGTTGCTAGCCGCGGCCGTTATAGCTACTACAGCAAACAAGGTTTCCCATATAAAAATAATCTTACGGACAGATCACGGTTGATCTTTGGGAAGGGCGGCTCGACACAGTGGGGAAACGGCGTCGCAGACAATGAACGAGTGGAGGGACGACCCGTCGATCAAGGGAAGAATCGCGAGAATGGTTGGGCGGCTGGACGGGCGAAGATGATTGAGACGAGTAGCGAGAGCGTTGAGAGGTTATTTGCTGTATTCAGGAAGGGCCAGAGAAAGCGTTGGCAAGCAAAATTCATAGGAAAGAGTACATACGAGAAAGTTACGAGCCTGCATATGGGCTGAGCGGTGAAGCAGCAAGCCAGTCTGTCATCCCTGCATCGTCGTGCCGGCTCTTGTGTTCTCTGCAACGGTTTAGTACACATTCTCCGATGCCGTTCTTCCATCAACCATTGGCACGAGTGTCAGAAAGTACGATGCACACGCGTTAGCTTGCAACGAATACGATTTTGCGTTCGGGTACGGGCATCCGACTTTACCCGTAGCCGCCCTTCTATTAGTTAGCAAAGGATTGCAACGATGAGGCTATATAGACTACAAGTGCATTCTCCAGTTGCTTCTGGTTTCTCTGGTTCTTCTCCGTGCTTTCAAGACCGGCCCTTGGAATGTGGCATCTGTCTGCGCCTGTGCCCTGACAGCGTGGAAGCTAGCGAGGCGGGCAGACGGCCAAAGCAACGGCCAAGGCCTAAGCCGAAGCCGTCCGTCCAGTCAGCCAACCCCTCGATTTAATTTGAGCGACGGTAACTCGCTTTCAGACAACTGAGTGTGATATTTGGCTCGGACACAAGGTTTGCTGCTGCTGGCCGGGTCAGCGCTGCTAAGTACATCCCCCCCATGCTGGGCACCAGCACTCGCAATACACAGCTGCCGTCGATCATTGTCTGACTTCCAGAGTCCCACTATCGATCTGCCCATTCCTTGCCGCTTGAACCATGTTCTCGCGGCGTGCGTATGCACGTGTGAGGGAGCGTTGTTGGAAAGGTACCCTAATCTCCTTCGTTGACGGCCTTCTCCACCTTCTGTCTGCCCAGCCTCTGCCTTTTCCATTTCGGCCCCGGCCGTCCTTCGAATCTAAGAGCGTTTGTGTTTGATGGGCATTCTGCGTCTGCGGGTGTGCTTGGCGGTCTGACTAATCTCATCACATATCCACGGTGTCAAATGTCGCCTCTCTTCCTAGTGCGCTACTGCAGATGTTGTCAGAGAGCAGCAGCTAAGGTCGGGCAGCGATCTTCCTTCATTATGTAACTAGTTCTTTTTTGTTCTGAGTGCCCGCGCGTGCTGGGATCGCGGCTGTTGGTGTGGTAGGTACACTATCTCTAGTTGTACGTAGTCTGGTTCTCAGTAGATCAGGAACTCCAGCCAGCGAGATAATACTATTTCTTGAATTTTGACAGAAGGCTCTGGCAGATGGTCTCTAACTGCCCCAAGATGCCTCAGTTGCTCCTCTATAACCTCACTGCCAGTCAGCCGATTCACCCAGGCCAGCCGGTCAATCGGGGGAAGCCCTAATAGATCTTCTGGTAGTCAGTACTGATGCAGGTGCGCCCATCAGCGCTCTATTGACTTTTGAGGTGCAGCACAGTCGCGCTGAATCGGCGTTCATCAGCAACAGCTTAACCGGCAGCACTCGTTGGCCCTGCGATCGTTTTCCTTATCGCTGCACCATCAACGCAGAGCAGCGCAGCGCGGCGAAGGGGGATTGGATTTCATTAGTTCAAGGGACATTAACGCATCGACAACGTGGCCTCTAGGTTTTGCTTATATTGCCAGCAGAATTTCATTTACGTAGATTACCGCGCAGCGCGTAGATCCGCTGCTGGGTTGGTTTGGACCTGGCTTGGGCAAGACAGTTTCGCTTAAAAGTGTTCGAGAGTGACCCCCATGTGGCCCCTCTGATTCTGCTCCAGGTTTGCATGGATTACGCCGTGTTCGCAGCAGCCACGGCCGCGTGTGCTGCGATAGTAATTGACTGCCGCGACTGCTGATGAACCGCGTACTGACGGCCGCGCAGCCGGAACCTGCGCTTGGCCGCCAAACTCGTCAATTCTGCGTGTCGATCGCTGCTGAGTCGCAGCTGCTCTTAAAACCGCGGTGTTTCAGCCCTTGCCTGGAAATGAAACTCGAGCGCTCGCCTGCTATACAAACAAAACAAAGCTCGTGCTGAACCTACTGCTGCCTGCGACCCACCCGGCCAGCCAGCGCTGACGTAACCCGGGAACCACGAGCGCGTGGAGGAAGCGAAAGGCGCCACTCCAGAGACTCGGGCGCTCAGCTGCCGTCTCGAAAAAAGCAGAGGCTGCCCTTGCGGCCTTCAATTCCGCCGTTCCATTTCGTATTGCTTTTGTTTCAACGCGCAAGCAAAAGCTCGGACGCGTCGCGGACGTTTTGTTTTGTCGCCCGTTTATTTCATTCCGGCGGCTGGCCGGCTCTTTGCTGGCGGGGCCCGCAAATTGCGGCAAGGTCTCTGGACACGCGCCTTCGCGGACAGAGTGCCGGTACTGCAGGGTTTACTAATTAGCACTGAAATATCGATCAATTATCGACTACAGCTGCTGAAAATAGCCGACCGGTGAAATTATCGGATGGGACCGTTTCAATTAAAGTCGATCTAGACTTGTGCCTATTCCAACGCTCATTCAGTCTCAACATGTCCTGTAATGTACTGCAGTACTCCATTTCACTCTACACCAAGTGTTTGCGATATTCACTAGCATTCAGTTCTCAGCTCCCTCCTCTGCGCAATTCTAGCGCCTAAATATAAACGAGCCCCAGAATGCGCGGCGGCCGAGACTCTACCTCGGCATTTAGTGCGATATCTCAGACCCGTTGGCATCTCATGACCTCATCAGTGGCGGACGTTTTTATTTGATATTGTTTAATAGACAAGGAACGGAAGAGAGAACGGATTATGCGACGTCGGTTTAATTCCTATACAGAGATTGTTGTGGAAGGATAGTGTGTATATGTTGCTTATTTTGTAGTAATTTCCCGTTCTGTAATTTTTTGGAAGTTACCGGTTGTGCAAAATGCATCATCATCATCAACTTGAAAAGCCGTCATGATTCCAGTACCATGCTTTTCAAACCGCCATTAAACGAGAATCAGAGTGAGAAGTCAACTTGTTCAGATGCGGGCGTGCGTGTACCTGCTATTTATGCAGCGCTAGGGCCGGCTAAGGGTACAATGACTCCTGCCTGTTTTCCCACTGATCATGCTCCTTTCGTGTTCTTCCTCTTCTGTCCCTTTTAAACGGTTTATTAACCTCACGAAATTGCCCTTCCGCGCTGTACTTGTTCTGTCTTACTCAGTCTTATCTAAAAACTCTTTCATCCTTGATCCGGCCCATTAATCAAACCCTATACCTAACTCTAACTGGGGCTCTTCAGGCCTGCTTTTTTGCGTGGCGAGAGTAGAGGTTGAACAGCCACGCCTTGCTACTATTGTTTTGATATAGAGTAATACTGCGCCGCTTTTTTTTTGATAGACGTGTAGTGCCTCTCTTGTTTGATTTCTCAAGTGTATTATTAGGATTCACAAAGACTCAGTTTATGGACGACGGGGAAAGATAGAGATCTAACGTTTTGCACACACATCGCGTACATAAAGTCGAATTCAGATATTTCAGACGTTCGGACTGCCACACACCGGGAATAAAGCGATTTGCGCATCAACGCATACAATCACTGGTTTTGGAGAAACCTGCGATAATCATGGAAGACGTCATTCATGGATGTCCTGCCGTTAACGAGAATAATTTGCCGTTGATTCCTTGGATTGCAAAGATTTCTGGTACATGTACATATGGCGGATATGGAGAATGGTCATTCATATTCGGTAGGTTCTCTGCTCATATCGGTCATGAGAAAATGATCTTCTGTTGAAATAATTGCTGATTATCGTATCCAGGATACATGTCATTGTTTGCGTGGTTGTGGGCTCAGTTACCGCAAGTTATCAAGAACTATAGAAATCATTCAGTAGAGGGTCTCAGTTGGCTATTCCTTTTCAATTGGCTACTAGGCGATGCTACAAATCTCTTGGGGTGCCTTTTAACAAATCAAGTCAGTCGCTCCCGCTTTGATTCCGATTCGATAAAATACTAATCTGTGACACAGTTGCCGTTTCAAACATTACTGGCTGGATATTACCTCTCCATCGACGTCGTTCTCTGCAGCCAGTATATATACTACACACAGTTCAAAGAACAGACGTATTACGTCCTTCTGTCGCCCGCCGAAGGCGGCAGTCGAGCCTCGTCGATCTCATCGGATGGCTCGTCCATTTCGACGCACTCTTCGCACACCATCAAAAGTACAAACCGTCGACGCGCAAATATCATGTTTTCATTATCAGCCGTAGTGGCTATTGCAGGCGCGATGCTTGTGCCTCCTCAACCCCTCGAATATGCCTCCGATCCATACGGTATCCCCACCCTCTCTAGCAGCGACGACCTCGAAATGAACATCATGGCAGGCTTTACCGGCCTACGTCGGTTTTTCAAGCTAAACAGACGTGAATTCGTCGGTCGCATCTTTGCTTGGGCATGCACGACAATGTATCTCACTTCCCGGATGCCGCAGATTTACACGAATTTTGTGCGACAATCGACTAGTGGTCTGTCGATTTTGCTCTTTGTGGCTGCGTTTTGTGGGAATTTGTTTTATACGCTTTCGATTTTAACCAGTGCGGCTACTATGGATGCGTCGCCCGGCGGCGAACGCTCTGAATTCTTATGGGAAGAGTTACCTTATCTTTTAGGATCCGCTGGTACTGTAGGTTTTGACTTTACGATCTTTTGCCAATGGATCTTTTACGGTGAAGGAAAGTTATTTTTCCATAATCTGTATTACGGAAGACAATCATGGGATCTAGTTGAGTCTGACCAGCAAGTTGCTGCCGAAGATGAGAGCGAAATAGTTGAAGAGGAAATGGAGGATAGAAATGCTGGTAGCAGTAGCAGTAGCAGCAGCGCCACTTATAATGAGGAAACAAGTCCGAACAAGTGATTGGTTCTACAGTATCTATGGGGCGGCTTTTTTTTCGTTATTCGGCGTCTTTTTGCTTTGATTCGGCACACAAAAGAGTGCATGCATATATATTAATTAAGCATATTTGTAATTATAAACGGGGTTTTTTCATCACTCAAATCAACCTTCACGATCCATACTTTCACCCGACAATTCTTCCTTGTCCTCTTCATCAACGTATTCTTCTTCCTCAGAGTCTTCTTCCGTACCCTTTGCCGTGAAGAAATCCGTAGCATGACCACCTTTGAACGAGTCAATAAAATTAAAAAAGGAATAAAATGTATTCTCTTTAACTTCGACCGCGTATAACTTATCGTAAATATGCTTTTGTTTGAACTCTTCAATTTGCTCATTATATGGGTCGAAAGTTAATTCACCACGACCAAATGATTGCAATCGTTCATTAATGCTTTCGTACATTGGGCGTTCCAGCAAGAGACCGAGTGCAGGAGCTTTCGGGATATTCAACTTTGCTTTATAAAACGCGTCATTGATTCGTTCGATTGGCGTTCCAGTACGCACAACTTGCGCAGCCATGCAAATCATTTTGCGAATTTGGTGCAGCATGAATGATTGTCCGTGGATCTTGATCGATACCCATTCGGTACCGTTTATAAGCTTCGGTTCACTAACGGATAGGTTTTTCATAAACCGTCGAGCACTGGGGTCGGAGTATTGCTTCTTCAGTGTGAAGTTATGGAAATTATGAGATCCCTCGTAGACTTTGACGACTTTGCGAATAAGTTCAAGTCGCTCACTAGACATTCGATAAGCGCGACGCTCGCGATCTTCAAGTTCGCGGATTTTATTGAAAATCGCCATTTGCTCTTCACTTAGCGCTAGCGGCGCCGGCTGCTCAATCACTTTGTCGCCGCTTTCTTTGGGAATATTGGCTGTGTCGCGAAGCATTTTCGCGTAATCTTCAAGTACGTGTTCTTCGGTTATACCGACTTCAGCAAGTTTTTCGTAAACTGTTTTCCAGAAATTATCGCCTTCAGGATCATCTCTTTTCACACCGGGGAATTTCTCATCCATCTCTTTAATTCGTTTTCCAAAAAAAGAAGTCGGTCTCGGCGGTAGGAACGAAAACGTGGGGATCAGATATTCGTAAATTCGCGAACCGCAATGTTTTCTACAATCGAAACCTTTCGTGGTGCGAGAAATTCCCCAGATTCGAATATGCTCGGGAAGCTGCGCGTTGATTTTCTCGACAATGTCTTCGTCTTCGATAATTAGTTTGGCGGAGATGACGTTTCCGGCGGCGTGGACGCCTTTGTCTGTGCGAGCTGCTCTCATGAAGCCGATCTGTCGTTCAAAATGGTTAATCTATGTTTCATATAAAGATAGGTAGACGAGGGTACTAACTTTTTTCGGATCATTGGAGTTATCTTTGGAAATAGCGCCAGCCTTAACTAGCGCATCGAACAAATCGCCTTCAATAGTCTTAAGCGGCGGATTCCTATACAAATTAGCGTCCCGTCTCATCCGAAAGACCGGTATCAAAACATACAGTTGCATCCCATGGTATCCTGTTCCGCAATAGCCGACCAAGCAGGCAGCCTTTCTTTTCGGGCGGCGTTCTTCTTTCTCAGCATTCGGATCCCGTGGACGAGGTCCCCAATCCGTACGAGGCCTCTTTGGTCTTAAGTCCTTACTACAACAGACCGCATTAGCAATCGTCACTCTAAGAAGACAAATAAGTGAATTATCACCTTCCCACCTTGGTTTCACCATTGCCGCGCTTTTTTCCTTTGCCAGATTTGGCACCACTGTTGTCGTCAATAGTTGTCGAAGATTTATTTTCAGATTCTTGATTCGCGATAATATCAGAGGCAGCATTTTCAGAAACTTGCTCGGCAAGCTTATTTAGTGCAGACCCGTTAGATGAACCGGTTTCGTTGCTCATTTATCGTCTTGTATATTTTCAAGTGATGAACAGTTATACAGTGGAGAACAAGTTTCAGAAAGCTACTGGAGAAAACTAAATGCGTCGGAAAATTTGTGAGCCGCACGCACTCTTTTTTGCAGAGAAAATTTATTGGAATCTCCCAATTGAAAACTCTCCCGCCAAAGATTTAGTAGATAGTATTTCAATTTCGGATCTATATACCACACATAAGATGAGGCCATTAACAGAAGACGAGACGAAGTCTGTTTTCGAGAAACTGGCGAATTATATTGGGCAGAATATCACACATTTGATCGATAGACCTAATGATCCCCATGTTTTTCGATTACAAAAAGACCGAGTATATTACATGAGGTACAGTCATTCTTTTGTTCGTCAATGCTTGAAGAAATAACTAATAAGGTTATGAAATAGTGAGAAAGTTATGCGTTATGCTACGTCAGTAGGAAGATCCGAATTAATGTCCTTGGGCGTGTGCCTAGGCAAGTTCACAAAGACTGGTAAATTCAGACTCCATGTCACGGCAGTCGACGTATTAGCGCAATATGCACGCTTTAAAATTTGGATCAAACCGAATGGTGAAATGTCTTATATGTACGGGAACAATATCTTGAAAGCTCATGTGGGTAAAATGAGTGACGATATTCCTGAACATACTGGTGTCGTGGTTTTCGCGATGAATGACATTCCTTTGGTAGGTTTGATTTTTTTCATTGAAGTTATTATTATGCAGTGTTAACTCTTTGTTTGCATAGGGATTTGGAGTTACTGCAAAGTCTACTAGTGATGCCAGACATCTAGATCCAACCGCAGTCGTTGCTTTCAGACAGGGCGATATTGGCGAATATCTACGTGAAGAAGATACACTCTTCACTTGATTCAAAAGCACTTTACATGTATCAAAATTGGGTTGGGTTTATTTATGATAACTTTTGTATTGGTAATATATCATTTTCAAAATGCAACAAAAAAACAAACAAAGTACAAAACCTTAGTCTTCAAATTACATTTATATAAACACACCTATTCAGACACTTTTCCGCCCTTGTAATTCAAAAATCTCTTGCTCAACAGCAACAAGTCCCGCATATCTAGGAACTCCGCTCTTGAACATCTGCTCCAAGATTTCGGCCGCGTGGTCAACTTTCTTCTTTTCCATTAATAATTGGATAATTGCTATACCCAACGCAACATTATTCTTCTCGCCGTTTGCAAAGCGCTTTAGTGCGCGACTGAGTACGTTCTTGTTGGAGTACTTTCCGCCCGTGCTGAAAGGATCGAGAATAGGGGGTCGGAATGTAAGTAAACGGACACCTTCATCTTCAGGGAATTCTTCCAGATGGCGCTTGATTCCCTTCTTAACCGCGGGTTCTTTTCCAGCAAGATACTCTACACTTAAACGATTCTGAGAAATCAATTTGCGTTGAAATTTGATGTATGAGGATTTCGACGACGGGCTTTGGACTATTGAATCGAGCTGTCGTAGGGTAATGTGAGGGTTAGTCAGATTGTACGTCTTGTCGTCTGCGTTTAGAGCCAGGATATTGTTGATTAGTATATCTTTAGTGAGGGTATCGGTGACACTAGACTTTTGTTACTAAAATGATCTAGAAAAAGCAAAGGATGAAGAAAAGTTTACCGTGGAACGTCAAAACCGGAAAGGATCTCATACGCCTCTTTGGTCTCACCCAGTAAAGCGTGAGCATATGCAGCTTGCATTACAATAGGGGTCAGTTCTTCTTCAATCTCGCTTTCCGAAAGATCTTCTAAACTTTGCGCCATTTCTAGATTAATAGATTAGACAATTCAATTCTAAATTAAGCTCAAGAAATAGATCAAATCACCTTTCGCTTGAGCCAACAATGTCAATGCCTCATTATATTTCTTCTCGCTGATTTTGAGCGTTGCCAGGTTATAAACCTGCTCGTGAGAAACGATTTGCTCGTTTGTGGAAGGTTCAGATTTCTGATTCCACCATCGCTGCTGTGCTTCAATTGCCAGCGAGTTCACCATTAAATCAAGATCTTCACCTTCAACCTATACATCACATATCAGAAATGATGCGATAGAAGAGTGAAAGAGAGTAATTACCATATACGGTCCACTTGCAAGGTCATTGTAAATCGCTTTTGCTTCGGCGAATTTGTCTTGACGGTACGCCTACAAATTACTTAGCAACACTCCTAAGACACCAAAAAATAAGAGTACTTACAATCTGCGCTTTCAAGTGCTTTAGTCCACGCTCATCAGAAGCAGCGAGTTCAGTGCCGGCCAGAGCTCTGTCAATAAGTCTATTCGCATCCTCCAATTTTCCAACTCTAAACAGACAATACGCTCGTTCCAATGGGAGTTCATCGCCTTCAATCGTACCGTTTTTGGACAAATCAGATAAAACAGTACTAAACTTGTCTACTTTCATCAACGCAATGATTTTCGTTTTGAGAGTTTTCCTGTCATTTGGATTCTGCGATAGAAGTTTATCGGCCACCTTGACAACTGAGTCGTGATCTTCGTTCTCAACGTGCATTGTCAAGCTTGACAAAAGCTCTTGGAGCGACGGTGTCCCCTTCTTTGGTGGCATTTTGTGGTGAGGATGGTGATTGAATCGAAATCGAAGAAGGTGCAGTATATCAAATTCTGTCGTGTGGTGGTGAATTGAATTCGCCTAGCTCTGTGCAGTCTTATGGAGCTAATAGTACGAATCGTTCGAGCTTAAACCCCGTACTTCTGTCCCCACTCTAAATGAGCGACGAGCGCTTCCCGAAATTTTTCTTTCTCCCAACTACTCGTTGTTTCTTACCAGCTTCTGGTCACCTTTCACAGCTCCAGCATGGCATCTTTGAGGCCAGTCTCCGGAATGGCGACAGCATTGGGACGGGGATATTCTGTCCCATGCTTGTCTATTGGCAGCGCTTCTCGCCTCTACTCGATGCGCTACCCCAAGAAACAAAATAAGACTCGCGAACAACCAAAGTCTCGCCGTTCAAAACCGCCAAAACTACGTGGGCCACCTAAGAAGCCGTCACGAATGCTTCTTTCTAAGCGCGTTATTGAGCCATCTGAAGCTCAGCGGTCGCGTTTTCTGCCCGAAGATTTCCGTCGTCAGAAGGAGCGTGTTCGCGAATTCAAACAGCGTCAGAGTAGCACGCCTTTAGGAGTTGGACCACCTAATGCAGCGGGATTCGGCGTGTTGCAGAATATGAAACCTGAAGACAGGATACCGCTCAATGCGACCATTGCAAGACTAGATCAGTTTGAGTCTTTGAGGATATTAAATGTCGTCAGAGATGCTGTTTATTCACGATGTCTACAAAATACAGAGACCAAGAAACCTACGCCGATTCAATCACTTGCTATTCAGAAGTTGATGAAACTTCCGCCTCCGTCCGTGCGGATTACGAATCTTGGATTACTCCCAGATAAAGAAAGTCAAGATGCTGAGAGCGATGAGGATTATTATAAGCGGAAATTGATGAGAAAGAATCTGTCAAAGTTAAAGCCTGATTTACAGACATTTTTGATTGCTGCGGAAACCGGATCGGGAAAGACTTTGGCCTATTTGATTCCGCTAATGTCAATGTTGAAAGAAGAAGAAATCAACAGTTCGCCCGCTGTATGGCAACTTGATTCGAAACCGTATATTCGGTCGGTGATTCTAGTCCCCACAGCGGAATTAGTCAAGCAGGTGTTGACGGTCGTCAAGGACTTAAGCCATGATGTCAAGTTATCGTCAGCGGGGCTTTCGCAGGAGACTTCGAAGGATGCTGCAAATAATCTTGCGCGAAAACAGATTGATATTCTGGTCTGTACGCCTGTGCCGCTTTTGAAATTGATTGAGCGAGGACAGAACGCGGACTTACTTCGCGATTGCCGGAAAATAATTGTTGATGAAGCTGATAGTCTTATGGATCGTTCGTTCAAAGAAAAGACTCTGAAGCTACTCAGTACGCCTCCACGTCTCGAAATGGGTATTTTCTGCTCGGCAACGATTCCCAAATCGTTTGATTTCACTTTGAGAAAAGAGTATCCCGCATTGACGCGTATTGTGGCACCTCACCTACACCAGATTCCCCGAAAGATTACATTTTCGACCATTGATACTTCAGCTGAGCCATTTTACAACGATAAACGGAAAGCGCTTGTTCAGACACTATACAATCTCGAGAAACACTCCAGCGAACCGGGCAAAATGAAACGCATTGTAGTCTTCATGAACCATCGCGAGAGCGTCGAAGAGCTCGTGAGTTACCTGACGAGATTGCGCATTCCTGCCGTGGGACTTACTCGAGACAATACACTTGACGAACGATCAAAGATGATGCGAGAGTTCCGCACCGAAAGTCCGTCGCTTAAGCATGGCGGTGTTGATCTAGTTTCAGGCGAAATCCAAAGTCTGCGAATTCTAGTCACGACGGACATTTTTTCGCGAGGAATCGATATGAATGGAGTACGTACGGTTATCCTTTATGACGTACCGTTTTCGTCTATCGATTTGATCCATAGAGCGGGTCGTACTGGTAGAATGGGAGCGAGAGGACGAGTTATCCTGTTGGCGGCGAAGGATGAACTTAAGCCATGGTTGAGAGGACTGGGCACAACGATTAACAAGGGCCAGGCGTTGGTGTAGGTTTGCAACTTTTTTGAATATTCCTTTTTCTTTTCTTACGGCTCTTTTTGTGTACATATAAATGATGATAGTCCGTTCTCCTTGACCCTGTCTAGAGCTTTTCCGAGTCAACAAGTGTGAAGTGACCGCCAAGCCTTGACATAGTATATGTAGAAATAAGCGAACCCGCTGCAACTTCATCTGCAGATTTGACATTTTTGTTCTTGTATCTGATCAGATTATACAAAAGCGGGAGAATGAGAATATCTTGGTAAAACATAGAGGGGGCCTACAGTTCAGTTGGATTACTTTTTATAACTGTAGTTTTCCGACACTACTTTGGTTCCTACAAATCCTTGAATACGACAGGTTTCAGAAATCAGCTGATTATAGATATCGATGTAACTAGTCAATAGAAATCTAGATATATTTATAAACAGCAAAATCTACGAGATGTAGGAGATACACCGGCCACGTATAGCACATGAAGAATCCAACCGTGTGATTATCATCACAGAGAAAAGAAACAGGGCATATACGCAAGGCACTGAGACTACTCCAACGCGACATTTCAAATAAAAAATGAAGCATCTGAACATTGATATCAGCACTAACAACGGCTCACTATGGATATTGAAAGATCCAAAGTGGAATTTGACAAGTGTGCTATAAGAAATAAATGGGAAACGGTATAATGGATATATATAAACTCATTATTATTAGTTAATACAGAAAGCAGCAACAAACAGCGAACAAGCCGATATAGAGGGCAGAGCTGAGGTTGGTGGTGATGATAGCAGAAGGGCAAACAGAAGACGAAAATTTTAACGTAGCTCGGAATAAAGCAGTGACGTCACTGCGCAGCATTTCGATTTTTCCCTTAAAGTATTTGATTTCTTAGTCTATGCATTTAGTTCTACGATTTCTCTGTTATATCGCGCTATTCTGCTAAAAGTGTCTGCCCATTTTCTACGATTGGTTGCTGCGAATTGAGCAGAGCTGACAAAGTGCTCAGAAAAATCAGGTGTTTCAATTCGCCTCATGTGGCTGACGGTTGTCACTAGCAGGGTCGGATCCATTTTCGTAGCGAGAACACTCATTATGTTGCTATTTAAGAAGTCTTAGTAAATAAATCATTTTCTGATATTGGAGATGTTCGCTGCATAGTCGCTTATCAGCAGTAACGTATCCACCGCCTGCTAGATATCTGCTTCAAATCCCAGCGAAGCCACCCGGCCTGTCCCGCGAAGGCAATGCGGCGCCGCATGTGGCGCTGCGGCAAACCTCTTGAATATAAACGAACGGCCGTAACCGCAGCTTCTTCGCCACTCTGCTCCTCACCGCATATACAGTACTCGTCATGTCTCTATCTTCAGAAGAAATCCAAAAGACTAAGGATGGCCATTGGCCGTACGTCCTACAGCGCTCCATCCCCGCTGGCCTCGTCACCGGCTCAATCGGCATCGGACTCAATCGCTACCTCGTCACCCGCTTTCCCGCTGTTTCAAAGCGTAATGCGTCTGCCCGTACATTCATGATGTTTGGAACCTTTCTCATGGGATTCGTGACCGCTACTGAGATCTACTCGCTCAAATACGAACGCTGGGTCTCGTTGAAGATCAATAACCTGCTCGATGACGACCAGAAATACAATATCGATCAGACTAAGAAAGTAGAACTTCCGCCTACTATCACCGACAAGGCTATTGACTGGTTGAATGAAAACAGATTCAAGGGTGAGCTATATTTTATTCTGTGGTAGTATAACTTGCACGGCGGGACTAACTCTCTCATAGCATTTCTTGCCGCCTGGGTTGGTTCCCTCGGAGCTGCCGGTTACGCCGTCTCTCGTGACAAAATCATGAGCACCTCCCAAAAGATTGTTCAAGCGAGGTACATATTATATTTAGTTGTGTGCATCCGAGAATGACGTATACTAACAATCTTGCAGAATGTACGCTCAAGGATTCACTTTGTTGCTCATTGTCGGCTCAGCAGGACTTTCGATGCTTGAAACCGATAAGAACAAGACGCCTCTGATTGAGCAAGAATCATGGCAAAAGGCTCTTCAGGGAAACTCACACAACAAATAAAATCCTCGCAACATAACGCTTACTAGGGCTTTATGCAATTGTATCACACAGCATTAGATAGACAATATTCCACAGCGGCAGTGTTTGATTATACGTACGTAATATATGGTATTCTTGACAATACCTGTATCTCGCCTTCCTTCTATGATCCTCTCTCTTTTTCGGGCTTTTATGTTTTTTTTTTTACTTTGGCGCAAATTGTTTTATCTAATACAGTTTGCTGTACACACATTTACTCTCAATTCTTTAGACATCCGATGTATAATAACATGATCATTTTCAATTATCTTTAACTTCAGGTCTGCTGTATTAATGTCCACCGACAACAACAGTTTACTGTATGGTGCGAAATATCGAAAAATACTATTTGTCGCTAAAGACATTAAGTTACAAACGCATTGCCCAAATTAGTCTCAGAACTCCTAAAGTACAATCCAAAGCCACAAAAACTGTATCCAACGCAAGCCGAAAATCTACATGAAATACCAAAATCACGAATTATCCACATAAATATCCAAACACGAAGTATAAAACTCCAACGGCGCTCCTTCCTCGCACGCCGGGATTTTGGGAAAATGCCACGCCCATACAATACTATACACGCCTGTAGCCAGGTCTTCAGGTAACCAAAACGTCGCTACGCAAGGCTGCTTCGTGCGGCCGGCTCCAAATGGGTTTCCTTCCGCAACCGCGCACTTTCCGTCGTCGAACGTGAAGGGACCAGCGATCACGTTGTCAACTTCAAGCATTTGCTCGACAGTGGTCAATTGTGTCTCTGGCTCGCCAGTCCATAACCAGGCATAGTACCCGGGATGTGGCTTGTAATCCGGTGCAAGAGAGTCAAGAGTAACGTGTCCGTTCTCATCGTAAAGTGCAGTGATGTTGTCTCCTGGTCGAGCATTGAGCATCGGATACATTGTCGAGTAAGTTGGAGTCTGCTGGCCTGCGCTACAGAGCGGTGATGTTGTCGTGGGATTTAGAATGTGAAATGTCTCGAGTGCATCGATATGGCCCTCTACAAGTAATCAAACTAGTCAGTAAAAAACCAATGGCACTCAGAACATGATAATAACTGACGATAATTTCGAATATACCCTGTCGAACGAAGGTCGCCCTCTGGTGAAGTTGCGTAAAGAACATCAATCTGAAGAAGGGATATTGATTAAAACACCGCATCAGGAAAACCCGTAGACGAACCACGATAGAACGTACCCAAGAATGCGCCAAACATGGCCGCAGAAGCAGAGCAATTGCGAAAACCCACAACATCTCTGCACTGGACTTACACTAGAGAGAGATCAAAAACCGCAGCGAGTCAAGAAGAATAAGAAGCAGACGAGGAAGGGGATCTGAGACTGAGGCTTGCTGTCCAACGTCAGGTACGCGAAAAGCCTATCTTTTTTTGGGCTGGACGAAACGAGGGGCAAGCCGCACGATGGACGCGTTCTGACGCGTCGCGTCCCACACGTTCGCGTCATCACGCGTTTTCTAAGCAGCACTTGTATCTTCAAGATCTCATCACGCCTCCATAAATAAATCATTCAAGCATACGTCAAAATAAACACAGAAATAGCAAATAAATGCATACCAAAACTACTATCTTACACTTCTACGCCCGCACTTTGACCACCTTCACTAACTCAACCACACTGCTCACAAGTCCGCCCACAGCCGCATCCATCAACGAGACAGGCGCCAACCCTCCAGATACAAATTGCGTTTTTGCCGCAACTGCAACGTTGTTACATGCAGATGAAACGCGCGCTTTCAGTTTCGTCGCCGTGGCAGGGATGTGTATAGGCGACGAAGTATTGGACGCGACTGTTCGTAACGGCGGTTCGTACGCGTCCGCGCTGGCCAGGATACTTCTCGCTGCAGATACAAGTAAGCGCACGCTGTCAAAAAATTGAGTCGCTATCGTTGAATCATTGTCATCGGCCATGGCGGCAAGTGGTGCAAGCCGCAGTACATCATCTACATTCGTCTGAAACTGAACCAATGACTTCTCACTCACGCTTCCGGTAACAGACATGAAGCGCTGCAGAGAGCTCTGCGTAGACCTTAAAGAGGCAGTATCACGACCACTAAGAGACAGCTGAGGTTGAACTTGAGATTTCAGATTTGAGTATTCAATCTGAAGGCTCTTATACTGCTGATCAAGCTGTTCAATACGCGCTCTGTTCATTTCATCTGCTTGCGATAGTGACCGGAATTTGGCTAGCATTTGCTGAGTTTCGGATCGCACCTGTTCGGTAATCTGCTCGTTGTTAGCTCTGTAATTATATTGGGGAAAAAATACACGTACCTCGTTTTGATTTCTCATTTTTATTAATAACGCATCGTATTCCTGCTTCAATGCATTATACTCCCCAGATTGAACGGTATCTCCTGATAGAGATCTTTTTCGTTCCGCTTTAAACTGATCAAGATCTGTTTCCATTAATTGGATCTCAATAGCCATTTTCTTATTGGCAGCTCGTGTACGAAACAATTCTTCCTCGAGCTGTTCAGTCTTTCCACTTTGTTTCTCTTGTTCTAGCGTAGCTGAAAGTAGTTCTAACTGTCTGTCCTTCTCTGATAAATTATATTTTAAAGTAGTAATTTCGTTTTCCATTTCAAGGGCCTTTTCTTCTAGAGAAGAGTACTTTTCTTGCAAGATAGCCAACTGGTCGGGCCTTTTCTCTGGTGTCTGCTGCTGTATCATTTGAATCTCCATAGGTGATCGTAATGGTTCGATGTGTGTGCTCCTTGTAGGACTAGGCGTAGGAGGAGCAGCACGAAGCGGTTGCAGTAGTTTAATAGGCGATACTTGCGGCGTAGTCCTTGTAGACTCCTCGTCGGAATCAGAGTCATCAGATTTTTCTACCATAATAGATTTCTCTGGAACAACTGTTGCTGTCTTTAATGTACGTGGTACAGGACGACCACCACCGATGTTGGAATCAGTAAAGGACGAGGAAATGTCATGAGTCTCAGGCACCGGAGCTGGTGAGATCGAGGAGTTAGATATCACTGCATTGTTAACCGGGTTCGTCGCCTGCATCGGACTTTTAGGCGGCAATTGCGCAGGAGCAGCAGGTACACGACGAACTACTTCAACAAGCACATCAAGGACAAGATCTTTGAATCGCGCATGCTGGAGCACGGCAAGATGGCTTCTTGTCTGATTTCGTTTCGGATGGAATGAATTGTTAGGCGGCAATGTCTCTGCAACCGAGCCAGGTCTTGCTTCGTACTGTTGCCGTCTGCGCAACTCGTCGTATACGTCTGTGGAAAGCTCGGCAAAAGGCACAGGCGGCATTCGCCGCAGCCTGTCGCGCGACTTGGCCTGACGAGGAGAAGGGGGCGGTTGCGACGCGTCAGGGTTATAATCGACAAAAGCTGCAAATGCGTCCTGGTGACTGCGGAGAACCGCGCCAAACTTAGACGAGTCCGCAAACTGCGATGCGGGCGTAAGCAGTGCCATAACTGGACAGCAGCAAAGGAACGGAAAGGTCGGAGGAGGATTCTTTGATTCGAAATAGTAAGCGCCAATAGTAAACAACGCGATTAAAACTCAGCTCGGCAGGGGCGCATTTCCGAGTCACGTGAACGCGGCTCTGCGGCGCTGCTACTTTGGGGAAAGCTCGGAGAACGCCTATGGGTACACTCGCTCTTCGCCGGTATCAACTCAACGCCAGAAAACTTTGTATCGCGGGGGAAAATCTCAATTATTTAAAGACCAAAGCGGGCGCCAGTTTGCTTTCCGAGCTCGGTTTTGCTCTTTTGCTGTTTATCATGAGCACTGTCTACTTCGGCACTTTTGTGCATTCGCTCAGCCAGATTGAGCTTGAGATTGTGAATGCGGCGGTCGGTGTCGATAACGAAGGCACTATCGCCTTTGTCGAGAGAGACGCTGTTTCGGCCGACGCGGCTGCAAAGAAGCATGGCTGGGCTAAATACACGGTCGTTTCTCCAGAAGACCCACAGACGTCGTTCTTCTTCCCGGGTTTCGTCGATACGCATATCCACGCTTCGCAATATCCCAACGTGGGTCTCTTTGGCAAGACAACCCTTCTTGACTGGCTAAACACCTATACGTTCCCTCTCGAGGCATCTTTTAAGGATCCGGTTGTTGCTCGCTCAACCTACTCGCGCGTTATCGCACGTACACTTAGTCACGGCACCTCGACTGCCGCGTACTACGCTACTGTCCACGTCGAAGGCACTTCTATCCTCGCTGATCTTGCACTCGAAGCCGGCCAGCGTGCCTTCATTGGCCGATGCTGCATGGATGCTAATTCTCCAGATTATTACTGCGACGAGTCCCTCGAATCCGCGCAGAAGGCTACGCGCGATGTCATTGACCATGTCCGCAAGATCGACCCCACATATGACATCGTTTCTCCCATCTTGACTCCTCGTTTTGCTATTTCTTGCTCACGCGACCTCATGGCCTGGCTTGGAAAAGTTGCTGCTGAAGAGAGCTTACCTATTCAGACTCATATTTCGGAGAATACTCTTGAAGTTGAGACTACCCTCAAGATGCACCCATACGCCGATTCATATGCTGGCGTCTACGATACTTTCGGTTTGCTCACTAACCGATCTATTCTTGCTCATGCCGTCCATCTTACGGATAAAGAGCGTGATCTAATTGCCAAGCGCGGCTGTGGAGTCGCCCATTGCCCTGCTTCGAACTCCGCGCTGACGTCCGGGGAGACGAGAGTCAAGTGGCTTCTTGACGCCGGCGTCAAGGTTGGCCTTGGAACTGATGTTTCGGGAGGATATACCGCTTCAATTCTACACACGGCGCGCCAAGCTCTTTTGGTATCTCGTCATCTGGCTATGAGAGGTGAGGAAAAGCACAAGCTTTCCATCGATGAAGTGCTATACTTATCTACCCTCGGCGGCGCCGAAGTGTGTGGTCTCGACAAGAAAGTCGGAAACTTTGTTGCCGGCAAGAAGTGGGATGCCCAGCTTATCGCGTTGGACTGTAAGCAGTCGCCTGTTGATATTTTCGATTGGGAGCGCGGCAAACATGAGGATTTAGTGGCAAAGTGGCTGTTTAACGGCGATGATCGTAATTTGATTAAGTTCTGGGTTAATGGACGATTAGTTGCTGGTTCTCAGATGTAGTTTACCTTGTATATTAATTTGCT
Organism: Myxozyma sirexii; assembly: GCA_030568315.1. Classification (NCBI taxonomy): domain Eukaryota; kingdom Fungi; phylum Ascomycota; class Lipomycetes; order Lipomycetales; family Lipomycetaceae; genus Myxozyma; species Myxozyma sirexii. The sequence goes on along the minus strand of JAJLTT010000009.1, from coordinate 32,994 downwards.
TTTGTTCACTCTGCATAACTTTTATCACCTGTAATGCTTGTGTTTCTTGCTCTCCTGCTTTTTTAAATGGGTTATTTTCGTCACGGGTTGGAGTTTTGGTTCGCTATATATCACAATAGAACATCTTTCTTTTCCTTTCTGTACTTTTTAATTAATGATATCACACTTTTACTGAAGGAAACAATTACATTATACTAAATCACAATAATTATCCACCCAACTCCAAATGTCCAAAATGTAAACGGTATTTATATACTGAAAGCAGGTAGATATTTCAAATAAACAAGAAAAAAGCAGTCTAGTTTGACTCTTCCTTTTCAATTTCTCGTCGTATGCAATTCCGAACCTCTAACATTTTGGGAACACATTCCCCGAGATCGCCTTGAACAATGCCAAAAGCTGCACATCCAATAAGCCCAGCGGACTAAGAAGACTTATTAGCCTCTCGTATAGTACTGTACAACTGATACATACCACCGGAGAACACTTCATTGCCACGGATATGAATTTGAATGAGCGAATGATTTCGGGCGGTATTGAGCTCTGCTCCTCGTTTCTATCGGGCTTGCCAGAACCTCCTACCATAGCCATCTTAAGACTGAAGATATAAACACACTAAGCCGGAGCACCGTGAAGTAGCTCTATAAACCAGATTAAATCGGGTGGAGTTGCGCACAAAGCTGACTTGTGAAAGGAATTAGTAGTAAAGCCGCTGTATTGTTAATGGCGATTGTGGAGTGCTCTTGGAAGCTGCGGTGTGCCACCCAGGACTTCGTGCACGTGACTTGATTAATTTTATTTGTAAGCTTGCGGTCATACATATAATCCGGAGCAGGTGCTGCATCGTTGGATATCATTCTACTGCTTGCTGCACGTAGACATGATATTATCGAAGGTAATGCTACTGTTTGTAGTATTACTATTTTCAGGCATTGCTGCCGAACAAGTCATTCCCCAAGAACAGCTTCAACAATATATCAGCGACCAGCTAGATTCTCGCGCAAGCTCATCCAAGCACACGAACAACTGGGCGGTCATTGTTTCAACATCGCGGTTCTGGTTTAATTACAGGCACCTTGCAAATGCTTTGAGCATGTACAGAACGGTCAAGCGGTTAGGAATCCCTGATTCGCAGATTATACTCATGCTAGCTGATGATGTCGCATGTAATCCACGCAACGCGTTTCCTGGCACAGTTTATAACAATGCCGACCGCGCGCTTGACTTATACTCAAACAACATCGAAGTCGACTATCGTGGATACGAAGTTACAGTGGAGTCATTTATTCGAGTATTGACAGACAAGGTCGATCCGACTACAACACCACGGTCGAAACGTCTGCTAACAGACGAGAACTCGAATATTTTCGTTTACATGACCGGTCATGGAGGCGACGAATTTCTCAAATTCCAGGACGCCGAAGAAATTTCTGCGTTTGATATAGCTGACGCTATTGCTCAGATGTGGGAGACGAAGCGGTATAAAGAGCTTCTCTTTATGATTGATACATGCCAAGCGAATACCATGTACTCGAAATTCTATTCACCAAATGTTATTGCCATTGGCTCGTCCGAACTTGATGAGTCTAGTTATTCACACCACGCTGATCCAGACGTCGGTGTTGCGGTGATTGACAGATTCACTTACTACAATCTGGAATTTTTGGAAAAGGTCGAGAAAGGATCAACTCTCACATTGCAAGATCTATTCGATTCTTATGATCCGGCGGAGATTCATTCACATGCAGGCGTGCGGACGGATCTTTATAGACGGAACCCTGCTGATGTTCCGATTACTGATTTCTTTGGAAACGCACAGGCTGTTGAGATTGACGATTTTGAAGACGACGATGAGTAGGTACTACTTATAGGCTCCGATTTACCTTACTAGTGAAACATTGCATTACAGAGTGTTGTATCATTAAAATTAGAACTCTAGTTATGAACAGAGAAATGAAAGAGCCACAAAACTCTCAAGTATTTACAAAACACGCCTAGCGAACACCCGGAATCGCTTGCATCCTCCATCAGGTATCATAAACAGTTTAGCATGGGTGTACGCCTTCTCTCCCTCGATAGCGCTCTCATGCTCGAAATCAGGCTTAGCCTTCTGCTCAGGAACAACAATGTCCCACTTTGCATCCTTGGCCAGAGCAGCGGTGTCGTCAGCGGCATCGATAGCCTCGACGCGGATCTTGTCCGGATAGTTACCGCGGAAGAAAGCGGTGTCGACAACAATTCTCTCAATAATACCGCGAGCACCGAGGCGAACAACAACCCAATCTTCGTAGCCTGGAATACGTGAGCGAGTGGTTTCCCAGCCATCACTCATGTCAACTCCGCGACCGGGAAGGAGTAAGTTGTCAGTGGTTCCAAAGTGTTCGTCAGAGCACTTGATGGCTACACCACCGTGTGAGACTGACGCGAGATCGAGAACGGTAGAAAGGGCTTCGGGAAAAACAGGGACAGGAGTTCCATAAAGTCTGAAGCGGGCAATACCTCCGTCCGGGTACATTTTTAGGCGGACATAGTTGTAGTTGTCAGCGGTGAGTCCGTCTTTGCGGACAAAGAATTGACGCTGAGAAGGCAGGCAGTCGGTTTTGTCAATGATGGTAGTCCACTAAAATTCAGTTAGTTTACAGCTACAACAAACTAGAAGATTGAAAGAATCTCTGCGAACCTACTTGAGTCTTGTCGTCGGGGACCGCATCATCAGCCACGAAGGCGCCCTCGACGTCGATAGCAGGGGCCTGGTTACCGTCAAAGAAGGCAGTGTCGATTTCGCAGCCAATGACTCGAGCAGAATCAACGCCAACCTTGATTAAAACCCAGTCTGCAGGTTCGGGGTTATGCCGTCGAGTTTCCCATCTGAAATCACGATCCAGTTAGCCAATTGCTCGAGTTATCCGAAGCAGCGAATGGACCCACCCGTCGTACCAGGCACCAAAGTAAGTGTATCTGGTCTTGTCGCGAATAGGAGCATTAGGAGCAAGAAGATTCGCCGCTTCAGCAAAGAACTCGTCGGAGCAGGCGATAGTCTTGCCGCCTAATTTTGATCCGATAATATCTACCCCGGGAAACACTGTTAGAGCTCGAAACGCGTCAAGAGCAAAAGGACGGCACACCTGAATACTTTGAGCGAATCTGCTCGTCAAACGTAGCCTGGTCAACAACAGAAACAGCCATTATCACGAAATTATATCACTAAATCTGAAAAAACTCGAGAAAGGAGGCGAAAAGAGGTCTTAAAGGGAAATGAAAAGTTGGAGATTGACGATAACTTAAAGTTTACGCGTTGCGCCGACGGGCATCTCGGCGTTGTCCGGAATTCAATTTCAGCCCGGGACTGTCTTTCTTTATCTTCGGTATTGTTTATCTCTTATCTTTATATATTTACTGGAAGCTTGATGTTCTTTGCTCCTGTCATCGCTCTTGACCTCGCCAGTCTAGAAACTGGCCTCAGCGTAGCTGGTGCCGGTGTATCTGCCTTCGCGGCTGCCACTAAACTGTATAATACTGTTCGCACGGAGCGCGGCAAAGAGCCTCAGCGCAGAAACTTGGATCTTCACCATGTCACTGCATACTTCGTATTGCGCTCTGTTGATACTGTTCGAATACCCGCGAACCTAGAGATACCCGGCCATAACAGTAGCGGTAATGGCGCGAGCACTGTAGATGATATTCAACAACTACATGTGGAGCCGCCGGAACCGCTACCGTCAAATCAGGTCTCTGCCAACCAGATTGCTTCTGTGCAACGTGCTCCGCGGTTATTACTTTCTCGTCATCTTTACAGATACCGTCAGAAGCTACACATCAGACGCCGTCATCGACACCCCGTTTCTATACCCGCTCCACAACAAGCACCCAAGCCGTCAAAGATGAAAGGCGCCAGTCGGCCCTGGTGGCAGCGAGAGCACGTGTATAATGTTCTTTCGTCTGCGAATGAACTCTTGTATACCATTGAGCGTCACCAAACCGGCGTCTGGATAATGTATTCGTATCCTGCGCGCGATCCGCTCGTCACCATCCGCTTCCGAACAAAAATCTCTACATGGGGTCCCAACGCTCGCGCCCACACCGTCGAATTCCACGAAGGTGCAAGTCAAGGTATCACAAATGACTTGAAGAGACGCAAAATCAGACATAAATCCACAATGTTTGATCATTACAATGTGTTTTACGCGTCGGATGGTGCACCGTATCACTGGGCTGCTACTACGCGGAAATTGGAGCGCGTTATTAATTGGCGGGGAAAATCAGATGAGATTCGGGAGTGTGTTGGTAGAGCTAAACCACTTAAGCGGGGGCAGATCAACTATGAACTTCTTATAGATCAAAGCAAAGTCGATCCTGTAGTTGCGATTAGTACTGGTTTTATTTCTATGAAGACGCAGTGGATTAACACGGACTGTCCAGTCGTGCAGAGTCGAACCCAGCTTCCTTGATTATTTACTATCTTCTGATAACAATTTTGTTGAGCCAGTGCTATAGCCAGCTCTTCTATATTATTACCCGCCCTACCTAGGCTTTTAGCGACTCATCAATATACTATTGTACAGAAATTCTATTTTATACACGAGCAATTCCAGCTTTGAACTCCTCGTAGAACTTGATCATATCCGGAGTAATAGACCGATTTAGTCCCGCCAATGCCGCCTCGAAATGTGATGCAGCTATACTGGGGCTTTCAATGTCTTCGTTCATAGCTTGCAATCCGGCTTCTTGACAGAGAGCAGTCATCTCAGCACCAGAACACCCCTCTGTTTTTTCAGCCAGAATATCAATATTGACGTCATCGGAAATGCTCATGTTCTTAAACCTGACCTCCAAAATCTTTTTTCGAGCGTCCAAATCGGGCGGTCCGACGTAGAGCATACGATCAATTCGGCCCGGTCTCAATAGCGCAGCATCAATAATCTCTGGCCGATTAGTGGCCGCCAATACAATGACATTGCCCATACTTTCGATCCCATCCATCTCGGTCAACATACTAGTCAATACTCGATCGCCGCCTACTTCTGCATGACCTCGAGCCGCCGAAATAGCATCGATTTCGTCAAAAAATATGATACTTGGACTTGCATTCCTGGCTTTCCTGAAAATCTCACGTATAGCTTTTTCGGATTCACCGACATATTTGTTGAAAATTTCAGGACCCTTGACAGCCAGGAAATTGAGCCCCGCTTCAGTGGCAAGTGCTTTAGCGGTCAAAGTTTTAGAACACCCCGGTGGTCCGTATAGAAGAATACCGCGCGGTGCAGAAATACCAAGTCTCTTGAACGTGTCGGCGTGTGATAATGGCCATTCAACTGTTTCGCGAAGTTTCCGCTTAACATCTTCTTGCCCACCGATATCTGACCAGTATACCTTTGGGGTTTCAAGGAAAATCTCTCGCATAGCGCTAGCGCGTACAGAAAGCATCGCTTGATCAAAGTCGGCTTTTGATACATACATTTCGGGGACATCGATGTTTTCAATGTCTCCTCGCGAGACGGCGCACATGACTGCTTCTCTGGTTAATGCAGAGATATCAGCGCCAACGAAACCGTGGGTTTTGGCGGCTATCGCAGAAATTTCGGAATCTGTTAATGTATGTGGCATATTCTGGAGTTGTAATGTGAGAATTTCGTGGCGTGCTTGGGAATCTGGAATTCGCAGCTCAATCTCGCGATCAAATCTTCCCGGGCGTCGTAAAGCTGGATCGATATTTGACAGTCGATTTGTAGCAGCCACAACAACCACGCGGCATCTATGGCTCGTGTCCAGCCCTTCAGAATCAATTTCTGTTGAAAATGAGTCAAAAAGCGACACTAAAGTGGATACAATTCGTGCCTCTGATTCAGTGCCGCTTTCACTATCTCTTCGAGGTGCCACAGCATCCAACTCGTCTATTAAAATCACGCTAGGTTCATAGATCCGCGCTTCATCAAAAATCTTTGTGAGCGCAGCTTCACTGTCACCAAGATATCGACCGAGAATCGAACTAGCGGAAATTGTAAGAATGTGTGCTTGCGGTGTTTCGTGAGCAATTGCGCGTAGTAGAGATGTCTTGCCAGTACCGGATGGACCATGCAATAATATTCCGCGAGGAGGTGGAACTTTGAATCGCGAGAAGATCTCGGGACGGAGAAGAGGAAGATCGACTGTCTTTCGGATAAGACTGATTTCGTGAGTAAGTCCACCCAAGTTAGCGTAGCTGACCGAGCGTAAAGACTGTGGGAGCGCGGTAGGCAATTTCTGCGTTGATGACGGTGGATTTAGTAGAGAAATCTCGGTTTTGGCTGATACTTTGTAGATTGGAGTAATGATTGATGATTGAGCAGTATTTGGTGTTTTGATGTCTGATATGCGGAATTGAAAGGTTTCTGTGGTGATGACTTGATTTCTTGACACGTATTTGATGGTTCCTAAAGCATGATTAGCTGCAAAGTTGAAAAACTTGACACGCATATAATACACACGTAAAACTTGCATGACGCTGTCTTCCTTGACGTCAATTTTCTCTGGTGATTCAGACTCCTCGCTAGATACATCCACACCACCAGCTTCGCCGACAGCGCCTTTATACTTTTCCAGTTTCACACGATCTCCTAATAGAACTGCCAATAGCCCTCTCAGGCCTAGCGATAGCTGCAATACCGCACTGTCAATTGCAGTCTCTCCCTCCGCAAAGATCTGTCCAACAGCGCCAAAGCTACCACCGCCTCCGCCAGAAGCTGAATCTAGTGCTTTCGACACTCTCACAAGTTCGCCATTAGATACACCATGTGCCTTCAATACGGCTGCATTAGCATATATTCGTAATCCAGGAGTCGGCGGTGTAGGCCGAACGATGTACCCTGTTGTTGGCTCAGGTAATTTCTCTTTCAGTGCCGGTTTCGATATACTAGACGTCGTAGTCGTCGTGGCTTTTGCTTTCGGTGCACTATTTAAACTCATCGACTTCGGTGCCATAGTTTTATCGTCATAATCTTGGGAAATCAAGAGTGTATAGGTCTGTGAGTGGAAGTGGTGGGAGTTTGGATCTCAAGATATTTTTTCCCTGTAAACTCAGGGGTAGCGATGAGCCTTATTCCGGATTCATTAAAGTCTGCTTTTAGCTACCAGATTGTGAATCTACAGAATTGGAACGGCACTTCTTTGAATACAGCTAGAAGTAAGATAGGAAACTAGTGTGTATTCGAGCTACTAAGTATTCTATTCAGCGGAGCGTGTAATTACAGAAGAAGGTATCAACACCTCTTGAGCGAGCCAACCATCGTGAATCCAGTCACAGCTTTGATGTGTCTTATATCAATTGTTACTATCTTAAGCGAGAAGTTCATGTTGTTATCTGCAGCTGGAAAGCCTTGCAATTTGGAATCCGGTATCTGAATAGAGAAGTTGGGGTAATCAATTATTTTGGATAAAGTTATTTGCAAGCCGCACTATGAATATTTTCCCACAGCAACTTTGTGATATCGCCTCTACACTTCATCTCGTTGAGCTTTATAGAATCAGGTTTCCAAATAGACAAAATATAAAATTTTCTGCAATATGCACGTTTTGGTACGCTATATATCTCTTGCCGTTAGCACAATACTTATTCTTGACAGATTACAAACGACGATGGTCCGCCAGGACCAGATTCGCCTTATATTGCCTACTTTATTCAGAAAATGAAAGAGCTGACTGATTGGGATATCAGTGTTGCACTTCCTGATTGCCAAAAGTATGAGAATTTCTATCAAACTAAGTAGAGAGCGAACACTAATGAGCGTTAGATCATGGATAGGAAAAGCTCATTTCGTTGGAAAGACAATGACTGCTAGGTATGTGCAATAATTTCCAGAAACGGGAGATCATAAACTAATATGGTACAGCTACATCACGCCAGCTGATGACCCGGAAGCGCCTTTTGACGGCCCATACTACAAACCAAAGAATGACGGCAAGGAAGAGTGGGTATTATTAGACGGTACACCAGCGTCATGCACACAAGTTGGAGTACACCATTTATTTAAAGAGAAAGGACCGGTCGATTTGGTGATCGCGGGCCCTAACTTTGGACGCAATTCAACTGCTATTTTCATTCTATCTAGTGGAACAATTGGCGGCGCAATGGAAGGCGCATTAGTGCGTGTTCACGGTTTATTTTCTAGTACGTGGATGATACTAATAAATTTGAAAAGTGCGGAATCCCTTCAATTGGTATATCATTTGCTTATAGCTCGCGTGACCATGTGGCCGATCATATAAACACGGCTTGCTCCGTTTCGGTCAAATTGATCAAAAAGCTTTACGAAACTTGGCCGAAAGACAATACGGTTGATCTATTCACTATTAATGTCCCTCTTGGACCTGAATTGCGCGAAGACGTCAAAGCTCAGTACACACATATCTTACCTAATAGATGGGGCGCCGCCTTCGAATATGTTGAAGATCCGGTATCGAAGCAGGCTGATGGAACATTGGTTGAACAAACCGAGCGCATTGAAGCGGCAATGGAGGATGGTCGACTAAAATTTAAGTGGCAGCCAAATTTGAAAGCCGTTCAAGATGAAGTTACCGAGGAACCGATTGGAAACGACGGATGGGCAGTTAAAAACGGCCTTGTTAGGTTTGTGTTTATTTCGACTTTTGAAATCTTTAACTGGTTTGCTTACATTTTATTGCTCTAGTGTTACTCCATTAAAAGCCAATTTCCAGAGTGTCCCGGGATATAGTGGAGAATTGAACTTGTAAGTCGCAAATACTATTCCTTGATAGAGAGGCGCTTGTAGAGATGAGTCAGTCATTATTACTGGTACGGAATAGATGCTGTCATGTGTTCTCATAGAAATAGATCTGCTCTTTCGCATTTATCTAGGCATCTCTTTTTCGTATTTTGTTTTCTCACGCTTGGTAAAATAGTAGAGATGAGCACGATGCTCCGTTTACGGCTGTCATCACGTACCCTCCCGAATCGTATATATACCCTTTACTTGTCCGGAATTTGACGAAAGTGTGTATGAATATCAGAATCGTGAACGATCCTCAGGATCCGGTATTAAAGGAGGATTCTGGAGCGAAAGTGTTACATTTTGCTGAATACGAAGATTTGGTATTTGAGAGAATGATGGGCAACGATGCTTTATATTTGGCTTGCTCTTATATATACCGGTACATTTTATTAAGTCGTTGATTTTGAGTATTGAATTTTCTAATAAGCTTTATTCTAGAAAAGCGCTGATTCGCAAAAATTATCTGTCGCATAGTATCTCCAGCTACAAGGTGAAGCATCCGGAAACAATTTTGACAACAAATTTTCCGGAATCTTACGAGCTCGAGCTCGATTATGTAGACTATCTCGATGAAATGCTGGACGAGATCTACGAATTCAGAGATCAGCTGGCAAAAGAGAAGACGTGGTGGATATTGAAGCCTAGTATGAGTGACCGTGGACAAGGAATTCGTATATTTAAGACTATGCAAGAATTGGTGGATATTTTTCAATCCTTCGAAGATGATAGCGAGGAAGAAGAAGAAAATGAGGAAGAGAGGCAAAATGCTCAGCTAAGCATTAGCCAGGGAAATGGCATAGTCACCTCTCAGATCAGGCATTTCCTTATTCAGAAGTACATTGACCGACCGCTGTTATTGCCAGCATGCGGAATGCGCAAATTTCATATTCGGACATACGTCGTGGCAAGCCAAGCTCTGAAAGTGTACGTCTACAAAAACATGCTGGCCCTGTTCGCGTTGAAGCCATACTCAAATCCGGACGAAATCGCCGACTTGGAGATTCACCTTACCAACACCTGTCTTCAAGGAGATTTGAAAGACGAGGGATCAGTCCGGCAATTCTGGTCACTTGAAGGGTTTGACAAGGAGCGAGTATGGAGTCAGATCCAGGCCGTTACCGCCCAGACGTTCGCAGCAGCAATAAGTCTAGGCCGACTACATTTCCAGCCGATTCCCAACGCGTTCGAAATATACGGATTCGACTTTTTGGTGTCTGAAGACTTGACTACGCATTTACTCGAGGTCAACGCATATCCTGACTTTGCGCAGACGGGTGATGGCCTGAAAGGCCTGGTTGACGGACTATTTGCACGGGTGACCGAGGAGATAGTGTTCCCCTTCTTTGGCGAGTCGCCTGCGCCGCGCGAGAAGGATGAGGCGGCCTTGGACGAGCTATCGCTGGTTTACGAGCAGGATGTGAGCGGTGGGTGGTGATCGCGGTAGATGCGTGAACGGCCAGTGGCTGCAGACACTTTAATAGACTGTAGTTGCATTCATTCTAGACCAGAAAACGTATAAACCCGCGGAACAAAGCGGGACGAGCGAATCGGATTATCGTGAACGCGGCCTGCGCGCGACAGTATTGTGTGCCTTTGTGCGTGCGGCGGCCAATCATACCCGCGAATCTCGCCAAACTCCCAGCCAGCTAAACTAAAGGGTATTTAACGTTTTGCATTACTGTGCGCTCAAGCTCAATTTGCGCTACACGGAAACTTTAACTAACTCGCATTTCACCGCGACATCACCAGCTCACAATAGGATTGGTCGCTCTTCACCTGAGTCGGCCACCGTTCGCCGACATCCCGATCTCACTTCTCGCCTTTTTCACCACTCTGACGACTTTTGATTCTCAGGCAGTCCTCTTCTGTTGATTTTCTGTTTGCTTCAGGACTCATCGGAACACCCCCAACAGCCTCGTTTACGTCTGGCTCTCGTTGGTTGGGCGCGCCGTCGGACTGCTAATAAGCACCAGTGTCCGCGTGCGCCCTGCGAACTTGCGCTTTTTCTGGTGGTTTTAATTCATGCTAGTATACTGTCCCGGTTCTGCAAACAGTTCCTATTAGGCTGCCACCAGTCGTTTAGAAAGCCTTCATCATTTACTACATATGAATCATGCCATTACGGATATATAATGCTCATACTGGGCGCTCCAGTGAGCTCAATCCGGAGAGCTATCTAAGGTGAGCTTTCAGCCTTTGCTGGTCTTAGCATATAAACCAGGCAATACTGACCGTGTCTATATAATAGTCTTACCGAACTCAGAAATGCAGTCGCTCTGCAGCACAGCATCGCGACCAGCCAGCAGATATTGATGACTTCGCGCGCTACTCAGCCGCGGATGGCAACTATTGCCACGGAGGTTGGATCTTACCTGAGTTATCATTCATCTTGCCAAAATTATGCTAACTGATACTAGACTGAGCTGTTTTTGTTTGACCGCATGCTCTTGGCTCATCCCACGCCCACCCCTCCTCCCACCAATAGTCCGCTGATCCCCCTAAATACACAACCGATTCCGAACACTACCAACGCTAAGCCTACACAGGCTGAGATGGTTGAGCTTTTTGAAGCTCGCGCAGAATGGTCGAAAAGCCTACTCATGCGTGCCGAATCACTGAATCTGTTCCTAAGCTCTACGGTTTCTCAGATGCAAGTTATTCGCCGATCTGTTGGTGTAGCCATGGCACATCTTCGTCAGCATCTGACGAATATTGAAAAATCATTCAAAGAAGTCGTATCTACTGCTGTCTATCTATCTCGTGAGTTTGACGCGACAGACTGGGCAGCATCTTTACAGATCCTGGATCGTTTGCCTGTCATCGACTCTTTTGGTGGCGGTACCTTATCAGCATGGATCGATCAAGAGAAAGTAAAAGCGATTCAGAATGATATGGAGTTCAACGATCAACACATTCAAGACCGAATCAGAGATATCAAGTTCGTGCTTGACAAGGTCTCCGCTGATAGCGACGTACTTGGGCGCGATATCAGTACTGCTGATCCAGATGACAAAACAGCCGACGATTTTTTAAACAACGTTCCTGCGATGCTAGAGGATCTGCATGCTATTGTGAACAAAGTAGCTAAAGGTGAGATCTTCGATATAACGTTTACTCGTTCTTGTATTTTTGCTGACTTTGTATGTAGATGCCGAGTATATTGCTGATCTACCCAGCACGCCTGCCAGTATGCGTTCAATAACCAGGCTTTCATCGTTACATCAAAGAGAATGTCTGCCGAATATTTCAGCGGCAGTAGCGGAGCTATGGGAATATAATCGAAATGCTCAAAGCCGTAAATCGTCTATCCAGGTCTCATCGCTGAGACAGCTGCATACGCTCTCTGTCGTTCAATCTCGAGCGTCTCCGATTCGACCAGACCTTGCATCTATCGAGCGGGAATTAGAAACATCCAAAGCATCTTTGGCTATTCTGAAGCAAATGCGTCAGCTACCTGTGATTTATGGTTCGCTGCTCATTGAATCTGTGCAGCGCGTTGAGTGGAGCCAGAGAATCAAGTCTTTGACGGGCGAGGTTGCTGAGGAATTTGCGACCTGGAAAGAAGACGAGCAGAAGCGACGATCCAAGTGGCTGAAGCGATTTGGCAGTAGCCTTGACACTTTTGAGCACGCACTTAACACTTCTGTGAATCCTTCCGGCAGTGTCAATAGCATATATAGTTTGAAGAATTCAAGTACCAGCATTCTGGCTGTTGAGTTGAATTTGGTGGGAGTAAACGATCAGACTATGTCTTCTGCAGCAACTCGAGAAGATGTTGATGAGTTTTTGGACGTTCTAAAACAAATTGCTGGAACTGAATCACTGATTGCTGAATTGCAAGATATGATTAATGATCTTGATCGGATCAATCGTGATCGTCCTACCGGCTCATCGCGTCGCCGTGAGAAGTTGTTCAAGCAAGGAAGCCTTATAGAACCCATGCGCAGTAGCATGTTTTTACCTTCTCAACAACCACGTTCCAATAGTTCTAGCCGTCAGACGTCTCCAGATCAGGCCGACGCGACAAGCGAGAGCCTCGAGCTTGAAAATAGACGATTGCAGGAGCAAATTAAAGGTTACGAATCTCGTGTTCGTCGCCTGGAAGATCTCTTGCATAGACAGCAAGTCCAAGGCTCTGCCGGTCCGTCCTCTGTAGGTTCAGGAGGTGGATACTTCAGCACAGTACATTCGCAGCTGAAATCTCAACCAATGGTTGTTGCTCGACATTTCTCTGCCCCAACAGTAAACGAAACGAGGCAGCTGAGCCCTGCCGTTTCGATTCTTTCGCCACCTCAACCCGGTACTCAATCGCCTTTTTTTGCGCAACAACGGTCTCCATCAACTCTATCGATGATGCCATTACGCACGTCTTCGCCGCCAAAAACCTCACAGCCACTCTCACAGTCTCCGCACACATCGACGGCGGAGTTTGAGGCATCACGGAATCGTGGCAGCGGTCTACGACTCGACCGATTGCAAGCTGAGCCAGGAAAAGATGTCAATACTATCGTATCTGATTTGCGGGTCGAGTTGCAACAGGTACGTAGCAGTCTTGATCAAGAGAAAGAAAGCTCTGCTCGTCTGCGCAAGCAGATGAGCGAAACGCAACAAAATCTTCAGGAGATTGAGGTGATCAAGCAAGATTTGCTTGCCAATTTGTCTCAACAAGAGGCCGAGTTTCAGCGCGAGCGAAAGTCGCTAAATCAGGAAATCTCTGCTCTGAAGGCGCACATTTATGCTATGGAAGAAGCCGAAGATACTCTTGAGGAAAGTCGAGTTGACAAAGAAGGTTTGATAGCCAATCTTGAATGTGCGCTGGAAGAACAGCAGCAGAGAGAACGTGATCTCGAAGAAGTCAAGTCGGAGCTTGATACTGAAATTCGGAATTTGCGCGAGACGTTACGAGCTGAACGAGATGAGTCTTTGCACCTTGCTACCATGCTTGGAGAGTCTACGCGTGTTCAAAGCAGTCTCAAGAACCGTACGATGCATCTAGAAGAGTTGCTGCGGTTGCACGCTGAGAAGTCGTTAGATGACGAAGACAATGGTCATGATGATGAAGCATTTAAGCAGACCGTTAAAGATTTGGAGGATGTCAAGTCGCGGCTGGCCGTGACTCAAGAAAATCTCCTAGGTATTGCTGAAGAAAATCACGAGCTACGTGATACTGTTGATAAGACCGACAATATCTTGAGGATATTGTGGCATATACTTGAACCCGAAAGTCCTATTACTGATCCGTCATTGGACGACTTCGACCGGGTTTTAAAAGATCGTCTCAGTGAGAATACTAGAGTGTTGACGCTGTTGCAAGATTCGGAAAAACAGTCTGCAGCTTATCAGGCTGATATGACTGCGATAAAAGCTACCCTTGAATCGCGCAGCTTACGTGCTCGTGATATAACTCAGAGGCTATACACATTCTACCGTCGTTCGCGACAGCTGATGGACGCTCTTGGCATCACTTATACAGGATCGAAAAATATGGCTCTCAATCGCAACATGATGGAGGATGCTTTATACAAAATTCTGCCTGAATCCGAGCGCGAGAAATGGATGGCTGATAAGAATGACGAGCAATCACTTTCAGAGGCAGATATGTCGATACCTGATGTTGAGGTACTGCATTGGATGGATGCTCCTAACGTTTCTTTCGAGTCCGACGAAGAGGAAGAAGCTCGTTTCGCGCGATTTTTGGAGGCGATCAGTTTTGATTATGGCGAGTTCTCCGCTATGGTTCAAAAACGAGTCCAAGAAGCTGAATACATTGCACGTAAATGGAATAAGATGGCCAGATTGTATCGCGAGAAAGCTCGGCGAGCCAAGAAAGAGTCCAATGAGAAGATATCATACAAGTCGTAAGTTTTGTTTTTAAGCGGTATTTTAGTATTTGAACAGCTTGCTAACGCGAGATACAGGTTTAAATCGGGTGACTTGGCGCTATTTTTACCTACTAGTTCGAAGGTTAGCAATGCAAATCATGTATGGGCAGCATTCAATGACGGCGCTCCCTACTGTTTCCTGCGTGACGACCAACTGACCGCGAGAACCCTTGAAGGACGACAATGGATGGTAGCTCGAATCAAAAAAATGGAAGAAGATAGCGATGATGTACAATCGACTGGAACAGAGGTCAATGCCGCTGTTCCCGCAAATAGTGCGACTACGATGGCAGTTGCTGATGGCCGTCGGTTTGTCGTTGATGCTGTTGAAGTGATTAATGACGATGGAGTAAATAATTTTGTTTCTCCAGCCGAGCTTCCCCAAAATAGACGCGAGACGTCGGCTCTGGCGGCTGCGGCTGCTAAGCGGAGTAGACCGGAACTAGCTATTCAGGATGGCGAGCAACCAGCTACGGTTGCGCCGGATGCTATCCTCACTGAATCAATGGCCGACATGCAACTGAGTCAACCCGATGTTGCTGGCGTGGAAGACGCGGATACGAATAATGTTAGCAGTACACAAATTTTCTACGGGGCGTCATATTTGGCTGCGCAGGCGCGGTCAGATTCGACGTCATCTGTATCGGGAACTGATGACGGCGAGAAACACGATGAGACTACAATTCAACCTGCTATGGATATCACAGAGGACGCTAGTGTTAGCAGCGCCAGTGCGTTACAGACGGCGATCAATGACACATCTGCAGAGGGAGAAGAAGGCGATACAAGTGTGTGAACAAAGGTTTGATAGACGTTCTGATTTTTTTTTGTCATGCTCTCTATTTTCGGTTATTTATTTTCTGTGGTTTTGCACGGCCTTCGTTTCTTTCTTTTAGTTTGCGATTGCGGTTTTAATTTCGGTTCTATCTGCTTTGGTTTTGACCAGACGGGGTGCTTTTAATAATGTAATATACAATTTCCCTCCTCATTTATTTGAATGAAAGCATTTATTTATGCCGTAACTGGAATTTTTTCTGCCATTGGTATGGATATGTCCACTTTAGTTGGTGCTCCAGAACTGCTTACGTCTCCAGTGCTTGTAAGTTTCTGGTTAGATGTCTCATGCTCCTCGTTGGGCTGATCGTGTATCTGTGCCGGGTTAAATCATATAGTAAAAAAAGAAGCGCCAATAAAATCTTACCAGATTGGCAAATTTACTCCATTCTTCAATAGCATTAAGCCATGGATTCTTCTTGGGATCTGGTGCATTATCGTGCTCCCAAATATACAATGTATCAAATTCCTTCGCAGCAATCCACGAGGCTTCAAGTTCCTCCAGCTTGGAATCCTCGTTCTCGTCGCTTTGATCTCCATATTGCTCTTCTTCGTAATCACAATCTGGAAAATGTTGCACAGCTGCATCTGGTGGTGGAGGTAATATGAGACCTTTGAAACTTCGCTCAGATAAGTCGATCTTCCGCCCAATGAATCTGCGGCCCCGAAAATATGATTCGTGAAGATGGTCCAGCGACCTCTTTCCGTTCCCATTCAATGAGCTCTTGCAGCTGTCTGTCTCCAAGACTGACTTTGCTGAGTTTGTAGGCCCGTCGTTGCTGAGGTCTTGTATTTCGAAGTATGTTGACACATTGGCTGAACCGTCATGATCGATTTTGCAGGGTATTATATGTGGCACCACAGATGGATACTGTGAATTTGAAGTTGGCTTATGCAAAATGCGTAGTGTAGCTTTCGCTCTTTTATCGTTAAACTCCGGAGCCATGCTATATATATGCTATGGCTAAAGGTGGGAGCGTTAATGAGCTAGTGGACGCGTCTTGCCTTCATGTCGCGTCAAGGTGTGCAAACACTATTTGCATCTGACAATTCCGAGGCGTTTGTAGTGCGGTCGATCTTGGGCCGGTGATTTTTGGCGGGGCGCCATTCTAAAGGCTTCTCTCTCTTACTTTGATCAATTCTATTTTCAGAAACAGAAATAATATCTATTGGTTGTGAAGTACGTATTTTTCTCATATCTAGCCAATTGACTATGATGAATTGTCTTTTTGCCAATGATTTTGACGTTGAAGCTGACTGAGATACAGACAAAATGAGTAGTTTCGAAGACATCAAGCTTGCGCTCCTTGACGAGTTCGGCACTCCATCAGAGTTTTACGAGTCTTTCATGTCATACGTTGATTTTTCCAAGACGTCGCTATTTAGTATGCTTAATCAATTGATTGTGTGTCAGTCGTACTAAACGGACATTAACATGGTTTGTAGTTTGCGCTGCGTCGATCGTGTTCAATCCTACGTTCTGGAACGTTGTTGCTCGTCTTGGTAAGTCGTTACTGGCATCAAAGCTCAATAGCTGCGTAAGCTACTGAAAAAATCTGAAAAGCGAGTCTAACTTTGAAATCAGAGTACACCACACATTTCTTGACCAAATTGGCCGGTGGAGCCAAGAGAGGATGTTATCTTCTTGCTATCACTATCTTCTCACTTGGAATCCTTCGTGACTACCTGTACGTTTTTTTCCGGGAATTTGGCTATAAAATATTATGAAAATACTGAGATATCGTTTCTAGCTATGAGCAAGCTCTTCGCGAGCAGCCATACTGCGCCCGCCTCGATATCCCGCCCACTAAAATGCTTGCTGCTGTCCTCTTTGGATACGGTAACATTCTCGTCTTGAGCAGCATGTGGGCGCTCGGTGTCACTGGAACTTACCTGGGCGACTACTTTGGAATTCTTATGGATGACCGTGTTACTGGCTTCCCATTCAACATTACGGATAACCCAATGTACTACGGATCATTCTTGTCATTCCTCGGAACTGCGTTGTGGTTCTGCAAGCCTGCTGGTATTTTGTTGTCGGTCGTTGTGCTTGTTATGTACCTGATTGCCCTTCGCTTTGAGGAGTGCGTATGCCATGTTACTTTGTGTTTACAGAACAGCACACTAACGTTTTTGCAATTTAGACCTTTCACTGGCGAGATTTACGCCAAGCGTGAGCGTGAGCGTGCCACTGCCATTAATGGCAAGAAATCGCAATAATCTTGAACAGGCTACTACGAGATGCTGACTAGACAAAAGGGGGATGAATGATAGCTAGAAAGATATACTGTATATAAGATAGAAAAAGTAAGACGATGATCCTTTGAGGACGTGAATGTAGTAATGAGTTGACTCTTATGAGTTAAATCCAATGATTTACTATATGTAGACACAGCCTCTTTAAAGTAATTTGTATTATAATCTCTAACCCCAGATTGGAAAATGAGGCCAGGCAATTACCAGTTGACTACATGAAGAGCCAACACTAGATACACGACGAGATTGCAGGCAACGCTGTCTTTTTCGAGCACGGGTTCTGTTGTGTATATTATGCCGAATGTGGCAAACGCGTTGTAAGTGCGCAGACCACGCGGCTTCGGTAGCCCACGCGCCTGCGTCATGCGCCGCTCTTCACACTCCCAATCACCCCATATAAACTCACGCAGTGCGCATTCGCTGCCGGGACTAATTCATTTATCAGCATTTATGAGGAATAAAAATCACCGTGAGCAATCATGGACGCTGATTTAACCATCTCGCTAGAGCCGCCGCTTAAATCGGTGTCTTACGCTAAATCGCGCGTGCTAGACTTCTCCGCTTTCATCGCTGGTACTTCATCTGAGATGAGCTTACCATCTACATTTCAGCTACAGCTTTGGTGGAGCGCCGATGGAAAGAAATGGATTGAGACAGACTTTAAGCCAAGTTCAACTAATCCATTGTTAAGCATTTGCTCCAAGAAAGAGGGAGTGCAGTCAAGTGGCATCGCTCCATCTAGCGTTCGCCAGTATTTTGCCAGCTTTGTGCCGCCGCTAAATTCAGACTCACTGCAGTTTACTGCAAGATACAGACTTGTTAAGACAGATGATTGGACTTGGTGTGGCGATTTACAAAGTAATGGCTGTATTCAGCTCATCCGGTCTAAGCGCAATAAATCTGAAGCCATATCCAACTTTCAAGATCTATTCTCAAACATCTCTGACAAAGTCGAAGCTACTCAAGCAGCTAGTGAAGTACCGGGTTCAAGTGTATGGAAGGTGTCAGGAAAAGCTGTGTCGTCTCTAGCTGAACCTACTAGAGTAGTTTTAGGAAAGCCAGTAAATATGATGCGCTATATGGCTTTAGTCCGCATCCAGCACTCATGGATGGGCCCAAGACATGGATTGAACGACTTTAGTATTGATCGAGAGGCCTTCATGCTTCTGTTTTTACGGAATGACGGATATAATGTCTGTGTGATTCCTTTATCAAATATTAAAGTATGTATGCCGGACAGCGTTTACTTTATTAAGCTCGACTAACTTGTTATTTTCAACAGCATAATCTTGTATTTTACTTGCAGTCCGGAGGCGGGAACGTTGTTTTGGAGGTCAGTAACACTTCTTCCTCCCTCCAATCGTACTCGGCTTTTGTAGGAGTAAGTAAAGAACCACTACAAGCAGTACAAGCCGCTTTCTATTGTTTGAAAGCGAACGTTCAAACTTTCTCGCCTACATTGACACCGACGCAATCGAAACTTCCCGAGGACTCTGCGTCTGTGGCAGAACTTGGTGGACCCAAGGTATATCCTGTTGTTTTCCCTCGCGAATCTGATCATCAACCCGTTACCGGAACATGGTACGAACAATGGATGGACTACATGGGATTTTGTACCTGGAACTCAATGGGTGTTGATGTTTCTCATGATAAGATTATGGAGGCTTTGCAGATTTTACACGATAATGAGATCAGAGTCGGACTGGTTATTATTGACGATGGTTGGCAGCAGGTGGACAGCAATCGCCGTCTTCTTGCCTTCGAAGCAAACGAGAAATTTCCCGGAGGACTGAAGAATACGGTGGATACAATTAAGGAAAGGTTTCCTTATGTGAAGCATGTCGCCGTATGGCATGCTTTGCTTGGTTACTGGCATGCTTTCTCTCCTGAAGGAGAAATTGCAAAGAAATACGAGTTGGTAAAGGGAAGACTTTATAATGAGGATGCGTATCTCATCAGGTAAATGCAACTCACGCCTAGTAGGTTTTGTAATCTGGCTGACAGCAATAGTGGAAATGATATCAATCGTTATTATGACGATTACTATCGCTTTTTGTCATCTAGTGGCATTTCAGCAGTTAAAGCCGATGTTCAGATGCATATCTACGACGTCGAAGGCGATGACATTCGGAAAAGCAATATTTACCAGACGTACCAGGATGCTTTGAAATTGCACTCGATTCGCTATTTTAATAGACGTATTATATACTGCATGTCAATGAGTCCGCAGTACTATTACTATTCATTGATTCAGACCAGCTATGCTAAGCCAACGATCCGAAATTCGGACGATTTTTTCCCCAATATTCCATCGAGTCACCACTGGCATATTTATTGCAACGCCATGAATAACTCTCTGAATTCGCTTCTGCACGCGATACCTGACTGGGATATGTTCATGACAACTGTGGCTCCATATTCAAGTATGCATGCTGCGTCTCGATGTTTCTCAGGAGGGCCAGTTTACATCACTGATACTCCTGGTTTTCATGATATGGAAATCCTGTCAGAGATTCAGGCTGAAACGATCAGAGGTACTTCTGTTTCTCTTCGTCCGACGAGAGTGGCTTTGCCTGCCGATCCTTATTTTGGTCTCAACGAAAAGCGTCTTCTCTTTTTATCCAATTTCTATGGAGGAGCTGGGGGATTCAGTATGATTGCAGCTTTCAATGTGAACGAAAATGAGCAATCTGAGTTCTTGGAGCCTATCCGACGATCAATGTTCCCTGCTCTTTCCCCCGGTGGAGAGTACGTTGTCCGCTCATACATCTCCGGGCTGACAGCTGAGTTTTCGAATCCTGTTTCTACCGGTGAAGATGCGGCCTTGATGATGACCAAACTGAAGAGCAGCGAGTGGGATGTTTTTACTGCTGCACCATTGGCTGTGATTAAGACCCAGTTTAAGACAATCAAGATCGGTGCGTTAGGCGTTCTTAACAAAATAACCGGTGCCGCGGCAGTCCAGAGACAGCAGGTCGTTGTACCAGTTACTGGGCGTGCGGTACTTGATGTTGACCTCAAAGTTCTTGGAACGCTTGGAGTCTATATCTCTGATTTATCAACTACAGGTGGAATGGACGCAGTCACTAAGTTGCTTATCACAATTCAAGGCTTGGTGATGCCGTTGTCTGCGTTAACTACTGACCGTAATATCTTAAAGATTGACTTGGACTCCGCTTGGCGCGATTTGGATTTACAGTCGAGATGGTCGAATGAGGTGGCTTTGAGAATCTATTTTACCTGAGCACGCTAACTTTTTAAATTATTACTTCGTTATTTTATTACTTGTTATTTTCTATTTTATTTACTTTTTTATTTCTGGAGTTTTATTTAGTTTTATGTTACAAGTGCGAGTTACTTGTCGGAAGGTGATAAAGGTTTTATGCGGATAAGGCGTATCCAGAATTTGCTAATTATAATACGGGTTTAGAGCATTTATTTGTATGGGTTATACATCGTGCGGGGCGTCGTGGATCAAGAATGTCATTTCGTGCGGGGCGTCGTGGATTAAGAATGTCATTTCAAATGGGTTATTTTCTTGCTTTTCTGTAGATGAGGTTTGGCGTTTCTCGGTTCTTACTCGCGACCGATTGATATACAACTATCAACCTAGCTCCATCATATAAGTAAAACATATATATAGTACTAATAGTCATCAAGTGGCAAAATTACAAAGAGTAAGTGTAACAAACGGTTAATAAACTACATCTGGAAAAGAAAACAAAAAACACCCAAAAAATTTAAAACGTCGACTAAGAAACGTGTAAGATGTCAGGAAGCGAGAAAATAAATGACAACGAAAATGAGACAAAACCGCCCCAACTAAGCTCATTACATATTGAAACAAAGGACAGTTGAACCACGCTTTTGACGACGGTTTATGATGCTTCTGCAGACGTGTATTCAGCGACAACTAAGCTGTGGCAGGTTCAGAAACTGGAGTACCGGTAGGCGATCCTTTCTTCTTCGACTTCTTCGATTTCTTCTGCGTTGCCTCAGCAAGTAGCGTTTCGAAAACGCGAGCGTCTTCATCTTCATCTGGATCACGCTCAGCTTGTCTGAAAATTGCACCAATGATCTCAAGAGCCTCAGCGCGCTCCATACGCTTCTTTGCAGAAATGGTTTTGTCTTCAAGAACCTTATCGCATACATCTCGTAGGACACCCTGGAATTCATATCGCGAGCCTCGCCAAGCGGCATTGAGAAGCTTACCCATGACTTTGCGCTCAAACTCGGCTTTTGCTTCATCGGTCCAATTTTCTCCACCTTTTTCTTCGGCTTTGGTCATATCTTGTATCGTTAACTGGGCATCAATCGCGCTCGAAATAGTGTTCCATGTGTCCTTGGCGATAGTTCCCTTTTCCTTGACTTTACTGAAAATGGAGTTCATTCCCAGGTATTTTGAAGATTTTCTGTAGGAGTTTCCTTTCTGATAATACACTCCACCAATAGAATGTAAGAGCTCAATGCCGAACGATTCCATCTTCAGATTTTCTCTCTCGAGCTAAAAATTGTTAGTCTATACATAAACCGTAATGCTGTTGACAGCAGTACATACCCTTGTCTTCTCCTTGAACGCCTGAATTACATCCGCCCGCTTCTCCGATTCAGTGTACAAAGACAATCGCTCAATAAGCTTCTTCGAAAGATGCTCTACCCGCTCTATGCGGGCGGCCTTTCTTTCTTGCTCTAATCTCATCATCTCCTCTCTCTGCGCCTGGGTCAACCCATTCTTCTTCTTCTTTTCTTTTTCTTTTTCTTTTTCCAAGCTTGTGGTGGACTTCTTGCCCTCAGAAGACATGCCACTAATATTAGATTCATGTTCCTCGGATTCCATGATAGTCAGAACTGGAGTTGATGGATTTGCACTAGGTCGATTAGCGGTAGGTGAAGCGGTAGAAGCAGTAGAGGCGGCGGGGAATGAGGTGCTTGCCTCTTTAGGGGAAGTAGGACCCGTTCTCGTCGGTGAAGCAGGGGAGAACGGAGCCTTCGATTCATTGCTTGGTGTAGACTCTGCTTTAGTACGACTAGCGCTTTCTCCTTCCGGCGTCGCAGCGGCGGCAGCAGCGGCAGCAGCTTCCTCTTGCTCTTCAGCCTGTGAGATCTCAACTGCCTTGGTAAGCTCTTTGATCAAAGAAAGTTCACCGATTCTGGAAGAGACAATAATTAGTTTTCAAAACATCTTTCGCGTTTAGCCGGTTCACATGAACGCAGAACATACAAATCGTAAAACGCTTCTCCGCCGAATATAGATGTGAAGAAGTCGGCCGGATCCTCTGTATGACAAACGTTAATAAATGTCTTCGGGCGAGATAGTAACCGTGTACGCACCAAATCCAGCGGCGGGAACTGCCTGATCCTTGCCAAATTGATCATACTGTTTTCGTAAATCAGGGTCGCTCAAAACTGAAATATATTAGTCCAACTTGTATTCATATTGATGGCCAACGTTGAGTAAAATCATACTTTGATATGCTTCACCGACCTAACAGAATGAATTAGCACTGCCACCGTGATCAAATAGCCAGACCAAGACGCCGAGCAGACATAATACTCATACGCGTCATTCGATCCAACTAGGTTGCTACTAAATAGAACCGCAAGCAAATAACACGTACTTCTTGAAATTTAGCGTGAGCAGTTTCATCATTCGGGTTCTTGTCAGGATGAAGAAGGATTGCCTTCTTTCGGTAAGCTTTCTTGATGTCTAGAGCGGTAGCATCCGGCGACACGTCCAAGCAGTCGTAGTATGTTGTATCAACAACAGTAGCAGTACGCGACATGTTGGTATGCAATTACCGCGACAGTGATCTGTATATAGGAGAGAGTTCTTGAATATGATGCGGTAACGTAAGACCGCGAGACAAATATCATCATCAGCAGGTATGATTCCACGGTTAGGGTTGAACGACTAACGTCACTGTTTGTGTGCTTATGTAAGTTGGTGACATATACATATACTTGGATGGCTTGCTCTTGCCCACGGCTCGATCAGTGACAGGAAGCGGCAGTAGCAACCAGACAGTTTCATTCGCAGCCGCGAGTTTTCACGAACGCTGGCTTTTGCTTCTCACAAAGTAGAATATCTTACGAATCCGGCTTGCTGTTCGTCTCGAAGCCTCGGTCATCAGTCAGAGCAGCCGCACCATCAACGTTGCCAGACCTTCTCCATCATTCCCATTTCAATTTCATAAGAATCTCTAGCTTCTTGTTTATCAGTGTACTCTATCTTAGGCACTGCAATTCATCTATTTGAGATACTTTTCCGTTGGCTTGCACTTTTCATTAGACTCTCAGAATGGCCTCAGCTGAATTGGCGTTGGTAAATAAGGTGGAGATGCGTATAGCGCTGGCCAGCACTGACGCGAAACTGGAATCGCTTCTTAAGGTCTATTTAGCACCATTGCTGCTGAAGCTAGCTTCTCCACACTCTGAAGTGCGCAACAAGGTTGTTTCTATTTGCAGCCATGTCAATACGCGTGCTAAATCATCGTACGTTCTATTTGCTCGTATAACGAGATCTCTCAGTCAATGATATCTAACGTGTTACAGAACGATTTCGCTTCCTATAGAATCACTGTTAGCTCAATTTAGAGACCCGAAAACGGAACATGATAGTTCTTTAATGCGCAATTTCTGCTTGATGTATATTCAGATGGCAATTGGCCGACTTACCACAGAGGTACGATACTTAACACCACGCTGTTCATACGGGCCTGTTCTGACTGCTATCTTTTTCTAGCAACAAAACGCAATCTTGCCAGATCTTATCAAAGGTATATCTACATACGATGTTACGTTTCAGAAAGCTCTATTCCAGATTATACTTAAAGTGCTCCCTCAGTGGAAAGCGCCCGATCGCGGATCAAAAGACGAAGATGAACTTCGAGCGGTATTTGGATTAGATAAGTCTCCCGAGGACGCCAAATTCCTGACAAAGCATTTCACCAGCACTTTGATGTTAAACTATAGCGCTTTCACGCCAACGGAGGATGGGCCGGCTCCACTTTGCTGTCCTGGTGTCCCTCGATCTGAATTTGAGTTCTTGACGTCCAATTCGCGGGATACAATCCCGGCTGCTTCTTTGGTGCCTCTTAAAAAAGCAATAATCAAGTTCTGTATGTCGGTGTTGACTGCTGAAGAGCAGTTCTGGCCCGCATTTGTTGCCTCTCAGGACAATATCAACGAAGTAGCGAGTATTGCTGATGATGCACTACGAAAGCTTAACGTAGATTACGAAAGACAGGATATTGTCGAAGGGCTGTTTAGCTTATTTTTAGGAGTTGAAGACTCTCCTCCTGTGAACCCGCGGTTCAGGGCTCGCATCTTGCAGCTTCTTTGCAAGAGCAGTCGAGCTGCAAATACTCTTCCACAAATGGTTCAGGTCATCAATCGAGGTATCATGTCTGAGAATGCCAGGGAAATTTTGGCTACGGTCGAATTTGTGAATTGGGTTGCCAAAATTGCAAAACCTGATACTATCGTGCCTGTGGCTTCCGATCTCGTCAAGAGTCTGCACGGCTGGATCATGGAGTCTGGATGGCCAATTGCTCGTATATCAAATGTTCAGGAGCGAAACTTACGAGGGTTTGCTTATGTGGCGATCGGATCTCTGTCAAATCGTGCGCCTGACATATTGAAGTCAGATCTTAATATTCTTAGTTTCTTGTTCAGCAGCTTGCAAGGTGAGCATCCAGATATGCGTAACTCCGTTCACGAGGCTCTTAGCAATTTGATTCCTGTGTTGCATACGCTGGATGACAACAGTATTCAAAAACTCAAAACACTTCTTTTGGATCAAATTAAGCTTGGCTCGGAATACTCCAATTGCCAGTATTTGGCTCTTCGATTTTGCATCTCTGCTCTTCCGTTCAGTGATCCTATCGCTAGATATATTTGCATTCTCGGTCTGGATCCGTCCAATCGAGCTGATATAATTGCAGAAGCAAAGAAAGGCCTGCATCCGTACTGGTTCCAGAAAATTCATCGACCAGAATTCAAATTCGGCAAGGAGGAGTTCTCTGGGTCAGAATATGCATTTCCGGAATTTAAGGATATGCTCGAAACGCTTGCAACTATGTGGTCGGCTACACAAACGGATGAGAGCTTCAATCTGGATGTGGCCAGCATCCCACCAGCAACATTCATTTCATCGCTTAGATTTACTAGGCAGATTTTTGTCATGAAAGCCTTCGGGAATAATAAGCAAATATCGATTATTGATGATGGCTGGCAACATAAGCTTGATGAAGCCCTGATGTTTGATGATGGCGCACGGAAATGCTTCTCAGACTTGATATCTCTATGGTTTAAAGACGAGCCTGCTCTGACCAGATTTATGGAGGTTGCGTTTCTTGGATTCGCTACTCAGAATCCTGGTATGCAACCTGCTGGAGAGATCTGGCTCGAGTTTCTAAGTATGGGGCCTAAAGAGCTTGTCTCCTTCTGGACCAATAAAGTGGCCGCAGTTGAAGCCTTCAGTGCGTCGCCCGTCACCGAGATTAGGATGCTTGCGGGTCACGCGTTGGGAATTTTATCTACATCCACTGAGCTCGATGGTACAGCTGTCAAAGATATGGTAGAGAAATATGTTTCATCCATTGATGACGCCGTAAGTATCTTGCAATTGTCTAATATGTCTCTTGTTTCTAAACCTTTTTGTAGAGCTTTCCCCGGGCACATGGTGCAATCATTGCTCTAGCGTACATTCTGTCTCGCTTGCGACTTCGAGGAAGTCTGTCAGTTGTTGATGACACTATCGTTCAAAAGTATGTCGCCGTAGTCTTGGAGAACATCGAAAAGCCGGCGGTGTCTGCGTTGCGCGACGTCTCAATCATGGCTATCTCGCAGTTGGGAGCATACGGAGTTCTGGATGCTTGCTCCAATAACGACATAGCTAAAGCCAGCGACCTTCTGATGGATATTATAAAATCCTCCAACAATGATCGGGCGATGCAGGCTTTTGGTAATCTCTACGCTTGCAGTAAAGACACTGAAGTTAAGAGCCAGGCGGCTGATAAGATTTTTGCCTTGCATGAATCAAAGCAGATCGAGTTTCTTTTAGGAAGTGGAGAAGCTTTGACCTGTATATGTGCCGGATGGCAATCATCAGTGCTCCGACGTACAATTGATGTCAGAGGCATGGAGCCGCCAGTCATAGGGGACAATGTTTTAGAGAAAGTGATAGATAAAGTCTTGGAATTTGCGAAGACAACTAAGCCGTCGCTGAAGAAAGGCTCTTGTATCTGGCTTTTAAGTTTCGTGCAATTTTGTGGTGATTTGAACCCTGTGATCGAGCGCTTGAAGTTGCTTCATTTTGCCTTTCTGGGATTTTTGGGAGATAGAGATGGTTCGTTTGTGGCGGTTTTCGTTTCGTGAATGTTTTGCTAACTTGTCTATTTAGATATTGTTCAAGAATCTGCATCGCGAGGCCTTGGCCTGGTTTACGAAAAGGGAGACAGTCGTCTCAAGGATGACCTTGTGCACAGTTTGATCAGCAGCTTCACCTCCGATTCTCGTTCTGCAGCTACTGGGCGTATTGCTCCTGAGACCCAACTATTTGATCCTGGCGTGCTCAATACTGGAGAAGGATCGGTGTCTACTTATAAAGATGTAAGTAATACCATGATTTTTTTCAAAGTGAATTGTTGTTAATTTATATAGATTATGAGCTTGGCTGCTGAAGCCGGAGATCCCAGTCTGATTTATAAGTTTATGTCATTAGCCTCGAGTTCTGCTATTTGGTCGACTCGTAAGGGTGCCGCTTTTGGTCTTGGATCTATTTTAGCAAAGACAAGCTTGGGCGACATATTTGAGTCAAATCCGCGCTTAGCGAAGAATCTGGTACCAAAATTATACCGATACAGATATGATCCAAACATGGCAGTGCAACAGTCGATGAAAGATATCTGGAATGCGCTGATTTCTGATTCAGCTAGTATCATTGACAATCAGTTTGATGATATTTTAGAGGAATTGTTAAAGCGAATGGGTGATCGCGAATGGAGAGTTAGGCAGGCTAGTGCGGCTGCTTTACAGGATCTGTTAGACAGTGCCCAGCCTGAAAAGGTGAGTTTAAGAAAACCGAAGTTATATCTATATCTTATTAATGGATTCAACTAGTACTCCTCTTCCCTAGAGCGAATTTGGACAATGAGTTTCCGGTCACTCGACGATATCAAGGAATCCGTTCGTACGCAGGGACTTTCGTTGTGCCGCAGTTTGGCTAATTCCCTTGTGCGAATCATTGATGTTGACGTGGGTGCTTCTACTCAGCGCGCACAAAACACACTGACGACACTGCTGCCATTCTTGATGGGAAATTCAGGACTTCAGTCACAGGCGCAAGAAGTACAATTATTTGCTTTAGATACTTTACTGAAGTTGATACAAAAGGGGGGAACTGCTCTTCGACCATTTATCCCGGTTCTTGTGGAGGAAATGCTTGGACTTTTGTCTACCCTCGAGCCCCAGGCTGTGAACTATATTGCTCTTAATGCGGACAAGTACGGTATGACGAGAAGTGCAATTGACGCGACCCGATTAGCAAGTATCAGGTCCTCCCCTATGATGGATGCTATTGATCGATGCATCGACATTCTTGACGCACCTACAATGAAGCAGCTTACTCCGAAGCTGCTGACAGTGATTAGAAAAAGTGTCGGATTACCGTCCAAGGTAGCCAGCAGCCGGGTCTTAGTTACATTGGTTGTGCGTCATACAGATCTGATCCGACCATATGCTGATAGATTTTTAAAGAGCTGTATTGCCCAATTGAGCGACCGAAACGATACAGTTGTATCTTCTTTCGCATCAGCTGCGGGTTATCTTGCACGATTGTCCAGTGATGATCATGTTTTGGAGCTAGTAACCCATGCCGAGAAGCTATACTTTGAAGGTGAAGAAGAAAGGCAAAGAATCATATCTGGCTCAATTATCATTGCGATAAGCAAACATGCTCAAGATAGATTTGCGAGTCTCGCATCATCGATTCTCCCCTTTGTCTATCTTGCTAAGCATGATTCTGAAAAGAGCGTTAAAGAGCCATTTGAAGCTGCCTGGACGGAGCATACCGGAGGCGTTGGAGCTATCAAGCTCTACATTGGAGAAATTTTAGACTTGGTCGCTGATCATCTTGAAAGCCAGCGTTGGATCGTGCGGCAGACAGCTGCTCTCTGTGTGGCCGATGCCAGCAATGCGGTTGGCTATCAAATTACGCAAACCGAGAGACTGTTCACGGTTCTGATTGCCGCGTGCTCAGGGAGAAGCTGGGATGGAAAAGACGTCGTTGTTGAAGCGCTCTATGCACTCTCTTCAAAGATGAAGGGATATGTCGAGCGTGATGTTCAGCTTAGAGATAAATTACTGAAAGTGTTTAAGGTGGAAGCGGGCAGAAATAATGAGGCTTATACTGCAAAGACAAAGAAATTTCTTGAGAAATTTTGCGCAGAGCATAGCCTTCCTATTCCTTTGCCTTGATATATGTTCTTGTACCACTAGAAATTATAAAGCTACTATATTCTGAATTTTTACTTGTTTAACCCAAGCCTCTCTCAGGCCCGACTGCCAGTGAACTTGAAAGACAATGCGATAACGTCAGGCATGCTCTTGGACGGGCATGCCACCAAGCAACCTGGGGGATAGTCTGAGGCAGGAGAAGTCATGACACTCTAGCTGTCGACCACGACTACCTGGGTAAGCCGATCTTGGCGGGTATATCGACATTAGGAGAAACGGTCTGCTCGTCGAAGCGTCCCACATAACTCTGCACCGCTTGCAGTGGCTGGGGGTGGTATGCATCAAGCATTCATCCGACCCTAGCACCGCCAGTCGATCTTGAACTGGTCCATGCTGTAAAACAAAAGAAAAAAAATAACTTAAGATCTTGACAAAAACATGACATCTAAATGTATTCTCTAGATTAAGCGTAGTCGCGATATAGATGCGGTGTGCACGTATCCATAGCTTTCAGCCTTATATTGCATAAATACAGCCTTGCCTAGTATCTCCTGACAGCGACGACTTCAAACCCTTTATTTTGTTCTAACCAAAATATACAGGACGCAGCTTTGTACAGATCATAGCACAGTAAAATAGCAGCAGAACAGAAACAGCGGAATAAGCGAATCGTAGGCAGACTTTACAAATACTGCCTCTCAAAGTATCACCAATTTAGTAATAGCAGCCCAATACCATGTTTGCTAATATATGCATATTAGGAAGGGTAAAATACGCGATAATAGAAGAAAATCGAGAGGATTTGATATGCAAACTGCCAAATACCACTATGTTTCTTCACTTAAAGCCGTAGATGGATCACATTTGGCGGGATATGCAGTAAAATTTACGCAACTACACGAACCCGATATCTGAAAAAGACAGCTAGGGCCATACTAAGGAAAAAGCACAATTCCCCGTCCGATCAATACCTGTTAAGCTCCTTTAGGCCTACTTAGTACTGCGGTGGGAGACCACGCTGGAATCGTAGGTGCTCTAGTTACTTTTTTTTGCTTTGTTTTTTTTTGCTTTGTTTTTCTGCAGATTTGGTAATGCGACGATGGAGGCTACTGTGGGCGACGTCGGATGCGTAGTGAACTTTACCAAAAATGATTGTGGATGTGGGGTGGTTTTACCGATAATGATACTATTACTCTAGGTATGTTCTGTTCTACTCTGTGATTGATATTCCCGAGACTGCCGCACGCGATGTTGGAAACGTAGTGAACATTTTGCTTACAAAAAGATGATTGCAGTTTTTGGCTTTATCGCATAGCGGCGGTTATACATCTTCTGTAATTCTGTTGTCAGAACTTTAGGCTTTATCTTCTTTGGCATCAGCTTGCTCTGTGTCTTCGAGTTTTGGTTCTTTGATTTGCAGTCGACTGCCGCTTGGCATCAGGCGGTAAAGGTGCGGAAAGTCTTCCCCAAAGCCGATCCGGGGTTGTAAATAGCGCACCAGAAACTGCATACCGCGACTTCGATTATCCAGAAATCATTGGCACAAACAGTCTCGGAGAAAAGTACGCGGCATCTTCTGAAATCCTAAGTGATGGCGAATTAGGCGGCTTCACTACCGCGATCGAGCTTTTATACGCGCATCTAATATAATTGGTCGGGTCGAATCGTTCGTCGTTTGTGACACGGTTTCTACTTGATATAGCTGTGGTTGCTGGTGATGAAAGGCGGGAAGTAGCACGTTGTCCGTGGTATTGAGGTTGATGGAAAGAGTGAGATGGGATATTTCCTACTGCTGTCGACTGATCTATTTTGCCTGGTGCGTTGCCAGAAGAAGGGTTAACAGACGACAGGCTTGACTGCTTGAGAGACCGAATGGCTACCGCTCGCTGGTGCTGCTGATGATGTAGCTGCAGTCGCTGATGATATTGCTTAAATTGCACAGCTGCATCTTATTTTCCGTCTTGTAACTGTGAACGCAAGTGTGAATCTTCAGAATATCGACTGTCGATTGATTCACCTGCTCATGAATACTGATTGGGGTAAGAAAGATGACCGGACAGATTGACAATCAACCGGTGCGGTCGCGAGAGCATATATGATTTTCAACAGGAAGTTGCTGGATAGGATTCAGGAGTGGCGGTTGAGGCTGCGAGTGCGGTGCAGATGCTTGCGCTGAATAGCTAGACTACTGAGACTGCGGTGAAAGCGGACCCATGGTAGTTCATGAGACTGCTGATGTCTTGTAGGATCAATGGGTAACCGTAGCGGTGAATGACATCGCGTCGGTCGGCAGGATACCGGTCGTATTCACCTATGTCGATGCTGATGGCAGAGCGTTAATAGGAGGCAGCTGTATTTTCCACGTCTGTCCCGATGGCCCAATCTGCGATCCGAATAAGCAGCTCGTCCGGAAGCCGAGCTTATACCGTAAGTCTCGCTTGATCCAAATATGTGCGCACTCGTCAATTTCCTTCGTCACCATTGACGACTCCGTTACCTATCAATCCCGCCGATGTTGTGAATGACACCGAGACGAATATTTAGACCAGGAAGGAAATGGACTGCTGCCAAAGGAGTCAACGGAGTACGCCGTCGCAAATAATGTTACCGAAAGCATGGTATGGCAGCGAGAGTACTCCAATACCAGCGTTATCATCGCCGCACGTATCATTTCGATCAACGAAGTAATATTGCGAGTAGAATTACAAAAGAAAAAGAATGGAAATAAGGCGTTATCTAATATATACTGTTTGTTCTACTTTTTATTCTCATAGCAGGCGGTGTTTGCTGTTAACATTTCTTTGAAATGATGAAAATGATGAACTGTATCGGGTTGGGAGTTTACATAATTAAAATATATACTATATTTAAGCTATTCTCCTTCATTTGATAAATTTAATTTCTCGTATTAATGGTTTAATTAGAGATGCTCATAGTTGTTCTTTCTGCTACCGTTAAATGCGCTACTGCTAATATTACTTATAGACCTAAGGGCGAGTTAGCGTGTATTTGCTATGTTTCACGCTTATATATAATATCATGGTTCTTTTTTTATATACAATTTGAGTATATATGCGCGACAGCGCACTTCCACGTGTTAAAAGATTCCTTTGCTCATTTGTTTACTTTCCTTCGCACAAACCGTCTGATTTGGAAAGTGACTGGCATGGGTGCCGCCCGCCTTTTCAAACGCGTCTCCAGCTTCCTTCCTCTTCTCTTCTTTCCCAATTGAAGAATCGACTTTTTTTCCCTTTTCTTTTTTTGTGACCATTTCGGATCTTGCCGTTCTTTCAGCGACAAAGAATGAAACTCACCCAAAGTTAAGCAACCCAATAACCTTTTCCAATTGCGATACGGAAAATGCCCGTTCCTGCTCAGAGATCCGATAACTAACTCAGACATCCATTAAAACTCATGCGATGAATCTCAATCTGCCAAGTGAGTATCCTTTTTTCCAATCTAGACTAATATCCAGATTCCCCATTTTCCGAAGAGCGACGACTTACACGAGGGCCTGGTTGGCGGCAAGGGCCTTCCTCGGTTCCCGTTCGTCATATGCAGTACATATGCCAACAGGACAAGCCAGTACGACACTGGCGAGCGAGGGCTTTTAATTCTTTGTCTAGGTGCAGCAATTATGAATTACCAGCAACAATGACGCGTAAGCACACCGGTGCTTGAGACCGAAGAGTGCGACTCCCTTTGTCGACACCAGAGTCGCGTGGCTCTGGGTGCATGATAGGCAGATACCCGGAATATGAATATGTATAGATTCGATGGAGGTGGAGTAGATGTCTGCT